>JAXQQM020069612.1:0-47500 GCA_034641835.2 Pinus albicaulis
ACACACACACATACACATAGAGGGTGACAACATGCTCTCTCTCTCTCTCTCTCTCCAAAGGAAATAGAGGGTGACAACATGATTGATTTATGAGAGAGAGAGAGAGAGAGAGAGAGAGAGCATGTTGTCACCCTCTATGTGTATGTGTGTGAGAGAGAGAGAGTGTTAGGTCCCTATATTACTAGTATAGTCCCTTATTATTGTTAGTGTAACCCCCTTATTGTTATTATTGTACCCTTGTAACCCCCATTTTTTTATTATTGTGCCCTTAAATTATTATTGTTAGGTTAGCTAGGATTACATTGTGGCCCACTAGGATTACATTATGGCTGCATGGACTCCTATATATAGAAAGGAGGTTTTGTAAATTGTATCATCCAAGAATTGTTCATTTATGTAATGTATTGGAGGTTTCCCCCCTCAAAATGGCTTATTTATAAGGCGTTGATATCTCTTTTCTTCTATTTTTGGAGTTGGTTACACAACATTTGGTATCAGAGGTTTGGGATTCTAGGGTTTCGCTGCTCCAAACAGGTCATCGTGGAATTTTCGCTATAATTTTTTTTCTACGAAGTTTTAGATGCTGAAATTTTTAGGGTGCGAAGCCAAAATCCTGAGGAAGATTTTCTAAAAATGTTAGAGCTTGGTTCACAATATTTTTGGAGATATGATCTGTGGAAGTTAGGTCTTTTTTCAGGCTCCTAAACAGGTCATCGTGGAATTTGAGCTATAAATTTTTTTTCTACAAAGGTTCAGAAGCTGAAATTCATATGGTGTGCAGCTAAAATCTTTAGGAAATTCTTCAAAAAATTTCAGAACTTGTTTCGCAATATTTTTGGAGATATGATCTGTGGAAGGTATTGCTTTTTCAGGCTCCGGAATTTCATCTCAAACAGGTGATCGTGGGAAAATTTCAATAACTCTCTCTCTGGGCATTGGATTGGAGTGCCGTAAAAAGTGGTCACAATTAAACGGACTGTAGTTTCTTGGCTATCAATTTCAGAGACAAAGGATGAAACAGGGACACGTGGCAAGTCCTACAAGTTCGCTCTACTGAACCAGTCCAGAATTAGGTCATTGTGGGAGATTGGACACAACTTTGTCTTGGAGAATCCAAATTATATCATACCTATGGCATTTGAAAGAAGCTTCATAGGGATACTAAAAGGCCAAATTTCAGATATTGAAGATTTTCAATTATAGATATAATTCAATTTCAATATCGAGCTCCTCAAAGCAAGTAAAAGGTGTGTATTTTTTTTCCAAATTGCATAAGTCTTGTTTGAAGATTCAAGTTGAATTGATTCCAAGGGAATATTGTAGAATAGATATCAATATTGGATTCTAAAATGGCGCCTAAAAATAATTCAACACCCATTAAGCCTTCAGAAGGCTCTACCATGACTCTTGAAGATGAAGAATTGCAACATGATCTATCAAAATTACAAGAGCAAGTGCAACAAATTTCACTCTCGCAAAGAGCAACAAAAAATGAAATGGACGTTTTGAAGAAAGGCGTGGAAGTGAAGATGGACGGTTTGAAGAAAGGCATGGAATCTAAGATGGATGGCGTGGAAGTGAAGATGGACGGTTTGAAGAAAGGCGTGGAAGCTAAGATGGATGGCGTGGAAGCTAAGATGGATGGCATGGAAGCTGGCATGGAAGCTAAGGTGGATGATCTAAAATCAAACATCGAAGATCTTACAAAGTTGATACAAGAAATGTTTCCTAATGGTGAAAATATAGTAGAAGAACCTCATGATGAGAACAAAATAAATGTTAATCGTGATTTCATAAACTCTAATGTTGGCGGGAAGAACCATCATATTCCAAAAATGGATATGAGGAAGTTTGATGGAAAGGATCCTGTAACATGGATACTACAGATGGAGCAATATTTTGATATCCATAATGTGAAAAACACACAAAAGGTACGCATTGCAACTTTACATTTAGAACAAAATACATTTGTATGGTATCGATGGCTTTGCTCCCGTAAAAAAATTGTCAATTGGTCAATTTTTACGGAGGAAATGATAGCACATTATGAGGATACAAAGAGCAACACCTTCTTTAGCCAATTGATAAATCTCAAACAAAAGGGTTTAGTGGGGCAGCACATTGAGGACTTCCAAAAATTGAATATAAGGGTAACTGATATTCCAGAGGAACAGAGGATTGATCTCTTCATAGGCACTTTAAAGGATAATATTCAACATGAAGTTCGCGTTCTGGAACCTGATTCATTGGAGAAGGCATTCAGGTTGGCAAGAAAAGTTGAATGTAAAATTATGGCAACAAGGAAGCCTACCACTCAATTCTATAAAGAAGGAAGTGTGGCTACGCTTAGATTTCCACAACCCAAGGTTGACACCACAACAATTGGAAGAAAAAAGAGCAAAAGGGCTTTGCTACAGTTGTGATAGCAAATACACTAAAGGTCATAAGTGTGCTGAGAAGAAATTATTTTACATGGATTGTGAAGAGGAAGAAGAAAATGAACAAGAAGAGGATATACACCAGGAACCAGCCCTAGAAGAGGAAGAAATGAATCCGACCATATCGTGTAATGCACTGGCAGGAATTACCACTCCTCAAACTCTTAAGATAGAAGGACATATCAAGAAGAAAAAGGTAATAGTGTTGATTGATTCAGGTAGCACCATAATTTTATTCATTGTAAGGTAGCCAAGGAATTAAATTGTTTCCTATACCCAGCACCAGAATGTCAAGTGATGGTTGCAAATGGAGGAACTATAAATTGCTCTAGAAAATGCCATAATATCAAGCTAACCATGGGGAATATGTATTGACTAGTCCAATGCTTTCCATTCCTATGGGAGGTGTTGATGTTGTACTAGGAGTACAATGGTTACAATCTTTGGGGACGGTAGCTTTTAATTTTCAAGAACTTTTCTTGAAATTTTTTCAGAAGGAAAGGAAGTCGAATTACGGGGTATTGAAGGGAAGCCGGGAAGGATAATAAGCTCTAATGTCATGACAAAGCTTCTAAAGAAAGAACAATGAGGCGTAATTGCACAATTATGCTCACTAGAAGTTCCGACATCAAAATCATATATTTCTGCAGATCTCCAACAAGTCTTGGACAATCATTCCAAGATGTTTGAAACTCCCAAAGGACTCCCACCTATTCGTGATCATGATCATGCTATTCATTTGATTCCAGGAAGTGTTCCTCCAAACATCAGGCCTTATAGATATCCTTACTTCCAAAGAGCGAAATTGAACGTATGATTGCAGAAATGTTAGAGGCGGGTATAATTCAACCTAGTCAAAGTTCTTTCTCTGCTCCTGTAGTATTGGTACACAAGGATGGATCATGGCGAATGTGTCCGGATTATAGGGAGCTCAATAAGCTCACCATTAAAGATAAATTTCCCATTCCTGTGATTGATGAATTATTGGATGAATTACATAGAGCAATTTATTTTACCAAGTTGGATCTTCGTTCAGGATATCATCAAATTAGAATGAAGACTGAAGATATTCCAAAAACAACATTTCGAACTCATGAGGTCATTATGAATTTTTGGTCATGCCTTTTGGCCTTACCAATGCACCTTCTACATTTCAAGGGTTGATGAATTCCATTTTCAAACCCTTCCTTAGAAAATTTGTGCTAGTATCTTTTGATGATATACTAATCTACAGCAGGTCTTGGAAGGATCATGTTGAACATGTTGACAGGGTGCTCAAACTATTGCAGGAGAAACAATTATATGCAAAAACATCCAAATGTTTCTTTGGAGTACAAGAGGTGGAATATCTGGGTCATATTATATCTGACGAGGGTGTTAAAGTAGACCCTAACAAAATTAAAGCCATTAAGGAATGGAAAGTCCCCAAGACAATAAAGCAGTTGCGAGGATTTCTCGGGTTAACAAGCTATTATCGCAAGTTTGTTAAGAATTATGGGAGAATAGCAGCACCTCTAACAACATTATTGAAGAAAGATGCATTTTCATGGACTCCTGAAGCAACTAAGGCCTTTGAACATCTTAAAGAGGCAATGTCCCTAGCACCGGTCTTAGCTACGCCAGACTTCACAAAAACCTTTATTGTGGAATGTGATGCCTCAGGAAATGGAATTGGTGCAGTTTTAATGCAGGAAGGAAGACCCATTGCTTTTGAAAGTCGTCCAATCAAAGGAAAGTATTTACAGAAACCTATTTATGAGAAGGAAATGTTAGCAATGCTGCATGCACTAAAGAAATGGTGAACTTACCTAATGGGAAGACACTTCAAGGTAAAAACTGATCATGATAGTCTTAAACACTTTTTGGAACAAAGACTATCTTCAGAAGAGCAGCAAAAATGGGTCACAAAGATGTTGGGTTATGACTTTGAAATCATCTACAAAAAAGGAAAGCTTAATGTTGTTGTAGATGCACTCTCAAGAAAGAATGAAGAGGTGGAAGCATTGCTTTGTGCCATTTCTGTTATCCAACCAGATTGGATAACTGAAGCAAGAGATGAATGGAAGAAGGACAAAGATGTATGGACACTCATTCAAAAGTTGCAGCAAGATCCTAGTACATCTGATACATTTAGTTGGAAAAATTATTCCTTATGGTACAAAGATCGTTTATATCTTTGTAAGAATTCCCAACTAAAACAAAAGATTCTTCTAGAATTGCACACTTCTCCTTTAGGAGGACACTCAGAATTTTTAAAAACTTACCACAAGGTGAAGAAAGATTTTTTTTGGGATGGCCTTAAATCTGATATTCAAAAGTTTGTGGCGGAATGTTTGGTTTTCCAGTAGAATAAAGTGGAGACAATTAAGACCCCGGGACTTCTACAACCTTTATCCATTCCAAGTCAACGTTGGGAGGAGATTTCAATGGATTTTATCACAGGTTTATTGAAGTCCGAAGGCAAGAATGTCATCATGGTGGTAGTTGATAGACTTACCAAGTATGCACACTTTTGTGCATTATCTCATCCATTTAAAGCAAGTACAGTTGATACTACATTTGTGGACAAAATTCAAAAGCTACATGGAAGCCCAAGGGTTATTGTGAGTGACAGAGATCCCATTTTTACGGGAAATTTTTGGACGGAGTTCTTTTCTTGTTTGGGTACTCAATTAGCTCATAGCTCATCTTATCATCCTCAATCTGATGGTCAAACAGAGATAGTAAATAAATTTTTGGAAGGATATCTTCATTGTTTTGTATCTAATAAAAAAACACAATGGGTCAAGTGGTTACCTCTCGCTGAATGGTGGTATAACACTTCCTTCCATACTGCAGCAAAAATGACCCCATTTATGGCACTTTATGGATATCATCCACCATCGATTACATCATATTTAAGGGAAAATTCGAAGGTTCAAGCAGTCGAAGATCACATCGAGCATCGGCAAGAAGTTCTCCAACTCTTAAAGGATAACCTTAATTTGGCACAAAATCGAATGAAACAACAGGCAGATCAACATCGCAGCGAGAGAAGTTTTGATGTAGGAGATTGGGTATTTTTACGGCTACAACCATATAAACAAATGTCCCTCAAGCAAGCTAAGAAGGATAAAAAATTATCGCCAAAGTACTATGGTCCTTACAAGGTGTTGCAAAAGATTGGTACTATGGCATACAAATTGGAGCTTCCTGCTTCTTCGCGAGTACATCCAGTTTTCCATGTTTCGTTCTTAAAGAAGGTTATAGGTGAAAATATTCCAGTTCAAACAATATTTCCAGAACTTGATGAGGAAGGAAAAATCATATTGGAACCGGAAGCAGTGACAGAATCAAGAACTCGACAGATACGGAATCGATCAATTTGAGTATATCAGAGAGAGGGGGGGAGGGGGGGAGGAAGAATATTGCTGTCCTTTCTACATGGGGATAGAAATTTTATACAAAAGCACCCGAGCTACTCAGCGTTGAAAGACATACTTTTTTTTGAAGAGGGCATGTTAGGTCTATATTACTAGTATAGTCCTTATTATTGTTAGTGTAACCCCTTATTGTTGTTATTATTGTATGTAACTTCCATTTTGTTATTATTGTTGTAAATTATTATTTTTAGGTCGCTTGGGATTAATTAGCCCACTAGGATTACGTTATGGCCCCATGGACTCCTATATATAGAAAGGAGGTTTTTTAAATTGTATCATCCAAGAATTGTTCATTTATGTAATGTATTGGAGGTTGCCCCCTCGAAGTGGCTTATTTTTAAGGCGTTGATATCTCTTTTCTTCTATTTTTGGAGTTGGTTACACAACAGAGAGAGACGAATGTTTCCATTTTTTGCCCAAGAAAGAGATCGGATACCACTTTTATTGTGACTCAATAGATTTAAAAGGAGAAGATAAACATTAATTTGAGAATAGAAAAACTTATCAACATAATAGATAAAAAAAGAATGAAGATAATAACGTAGAGAAAACCCTTGAGTTAGGGTGACACCATTAATTATTTTCAAGGAAGGAATCACTTTGCATTCCATCCTTACAAGATTTTTTTTTTGATAAGTTTTTTGTGTACTCCAAATATTATGATAGGTTTAACCTTTGGCTTGAGAAACCATGAACCATGGGCATCAAAGAAATCAAAATCGCCCAGAGATCACACTCGGCATGGCCCACATAACATGACTGGATTTTTTCCCATGGAGTTTGGAATCGATGACCTTCGCATCATAGAGTGACTTAAGAGTACACCCATTACCATCTATTATCAATTACAATAATTTTCACAATACATTTTTCTTATATTTCTTTTACTTCTTTATATATTTCTATATAAATTTCTAGGATATTTATATTGAAGGAACCATCTAGTAGGTGAAATTTTCTCATAATCATTCTTGCAATTATTTCTCTTTTACACTATGTTGCCACCTATATATTACTATTACACTAGGTAGCTCTCTCTCTCTCTCTCTCTCTCACACATACACACACACACAAACACACACACACAAAGGAAATAGAGGGTGACAACATGTTGATTGATTTATGAAACATTTTGTGTAGAATTTGAAGAAAATAGTTGTAGTTACCCAAGCTCATAAATAAAATAAAATTGGAGGTTGGGAAGTGGAGTCACATTGATTTAAATCAACCACTTTAGGGTTTTTGTGATGGAAATTTCACATTTTATAGATCAAATATCTTTTGATAGAGTGCACACATTCTAGTTAAACTAGTGCTCATAGTTGAAAGTTGGTCTTGTAATTTCATAGTTATGGTAATAATGTCCAATCAAAGAATTCTCACCAAAGTGATAATTTTATATTACTCATTCTATATTATTCACTTTAAAACAAAGTCACACAAAATAACTACATTGCAAAGTAATTTATTTACTTAAAATACTTGCTATATTTTTAAGATATAGCAAGGAATGTGATTTTCATATGAAGTAATGATTGTATTTCTATTAAATAATACATAAAAGAAAGAAATGGAAATAGTGGGTAGGTATTAATTTAAAAGAAGATTTTTCCTTATGGTTGTAGTTGCTTGATTGTGACAAGGTGATGGCACTTTAAGATGAAGCAATTGAACAAATAATTTTAGATAGGTGTTATAAGATTTGGCATAAAGATAAAGAGTGCACCAATGGATTGTTTTCATTCACAAAATTCATATTACATCTTCATGGATGTATTCAACACTAACATGCCATTATTTCTAAAAACCCTAATAGTAAGCATAATTTGTAATTTGGATAATAGATTACAAGTTTCAATGAGCATATTCAAAGCACATAGGTTGATGTTGAGACTATTAAAATTTTTAAAGATTTTAATATTATCATGAATAAATATGTGTTGCATTTGGGTTTTCATGTCATATATATGGATAATGTGGATATTTTTTTATAATATCCTTGGACGGACATAGTTGGTACAATTAATATTAATGATAAAAAGAAATATTTGAATCTTTGTTGCAAGAAAAGAAATCACATTGCATGACTTTTTTCTTACCAAATAAGAAGGGCCCAAGGGGTCCTATCAAGAATTTGTTTCAAAGAAGCTAAGGGAAATGTTTAAGGTTGAGTTAGAAAAAGATCATATTGAATCATATGAATAAATCCCCAAGAAGGGCATAAAAGTGTCTCAAAAGAACTACATGTTAAAGAGTCTAGGCCAAAAAAAAATGACAACTAATTTTGATGAATATTTCCACCCACACCATTAAGAGAAATGATAGTCCTCAAGGAGAGGGTGTGAGCATAAAAAAATCTATGCAGCAACAAGGAACCAAAAGGGAAACTAGTATGGAAGCTCATGAAGGACCTAAAACAATGCATGGAGATACCAGAGTAGCACAATGACAACATGGTGCTAAAGTGCAACTTTACTCAAGATTTAGGTGTTAAGAAACTAGTTGGAACACATGCCTACATTTCACTAGGATCAATGGATACTCATGCTTAGTACCAATTGCTCACATTACGTAGTAGATTGTATAAATTGGCTTCCTCCCATGTTTTGACGACAAAATATTCGAATAGGGATGAAATGTAATGTGCCCGCGGAGGATTATATGAGGTAACTAGAGAGGTATACAAACTGGATAATAATAGATAGGTGACCATATTGTGGAAAATTAAAAAATTTAGGAAGGTTCACTATAAGGTTTCACTTGCTAGAAGGTTTCACCTACTAGAATGCTTTTTCACTAGAAATTTTCTTGGAAGTTAGATAGAACCATATAAATAAGTAGAAGCAATGTGATGAAATTTATTGTAAATCATATTGTAATCATAGCAATCATGGCCTATGGAATGTTTCTTTCCTTAAGAAGTTAACAATGTCACCTCACTTCAAGGGTTTTATCTACATTTTTTCATTCATTATTCTATTTTCTATTGTATGGATCTATTATTTCATTCTCAAGATGATTTTTATCATCTACATTACACCACCATTGAAAATACAATTATTATAGTTTATAAGATCCACATATATTGCTTCATGGCCTTAATTGTAGATCCCACCGTCCATGCAAAGTCAATTTTTTGGGTTCTTATGAAGATATTTCTACCATCAAATAATTTAACGTATTCAAATTCTAGATTTGCAAGTAGATCACAACATATACAAAAGGATTAATATTATAATTGTGTTTGAATAGCCTTTTTGCACAATCTTCATATCAACCTTTTAATGATCATTTGGACGTCTCTTTCTTTGTTGGGTGATTTTTAGTAGTAAACTTTTAAAAACAAAGGAGTTAAAATGAAGTCATAATAAGTATCAAAACCTCAATTGACAAAAACCTATATGACCTAAAATGATGCGTTCTTAAATAAATCGATAAACCCAATGTAGAAAATTTTATTACTTGTACACAATCAGAATTCTCAAAAGAAATTTCATGTGGATTGTCAACAAATAGATCCATCCTGATTTCTCAACAAAAAATACATTAACTAGTTTTAGAACAACTTCAAACAACCTCTCGCAATGCCTTATCATGTCTCTCTTTCACAACTCCAATAGTCATGATCTTTACGAGACTTTGACATATTTTTCCACGACAAATCCAATAATTTTGTTCTCCATGTAGCATTACCATGTCTTTGGACAAAAATTTTGAAAGATCAACAACTTTAGTGACTTAACTCTTTTAATAATATGGGAAACTAAGTTCACATTCAAATCTCGACTTTGATATTTAGTAGTAAAAAAGATGGGATTTTATACTTTATTTACCCTTTAAGGGAAATTATATTCAATTTTGATTATCTATGTGCTTTTTTATTGTAGAATATCATACCTTTCCATTAAAAAGTGGCCATACCGATATATCATAAAGAGACATTCAATTCAACGACCTCCATAATTATCTTATGATAATCCCTTCCTAAATGATGAATCCTAA
This sequence comes from Pinus albicaulis, assembly GCA_034641835.2. NCBI lineage: Eukaryota > Viridiplantae > Streptophyta > Pinopsida > Pinales > Pinaceae > Pinus > Pinus albicaulis. The sequence goes on from JAXQQM020069612.1 coordinate 9,863, forward strand.
ATTCTCTCATTGTTCTCATCTTTGATTCATACATAGAGATTATGTGTGGTCTACATCATTATAATATAATCACATAATTCAAATATTATTAATCACATATAGAAGTTAATTCTTTTCTTTGTTATTAATTAGGTTGTAAAGAAACAATATAATCATGCAAAACACATTAACTTTGAATGGTACAAACCCACAATGAAAAATTAATCCATAACAAACTCAAACAACAAGATTAGTGACATCCAAGATTGGCCATTTTTCAGATAAATGCACAAATGGAGATACGGTACAAAATGAAATGGGTGAATTAATACCACAACACAAGTGACACCCATCTTACTTTACAACAAATATATCTCATAAAAAATATAAAGAATATCAATTTATTTAAATTAGTTTAATAATATGTGTGCATGTGGTAGCACAAATGGAAAAAAAATATGTTGGAAAGCCCTCATGTATCCAAGTGATCAGAAGTTCAATGCACCTACCAAAAAAAATAGTTCAATAAGATAACAAACATTAATAAAATAAGGACTATAATAATGTAAATGGAGTAAAAATATCATATTAATATATTATTATTTCCTTCCTATCAAATGCATAAATATTTTGAAATAGAATTGATTTTCATTTAAAAATACAATAATTAAGAGTTTGCAATTTACAAAATTCCCTAGAATGAAATTCAATTTAAAAATTCATAAATGAAAATATATGCTTGCTATAATGCATGCTATAAATAGTCAACCATTATTTTCCATCCTTGAGAAACTAAAGTATTGAAACTAGACAACCATTGTTTTCCATCTTTGAAAAACTAAAGTATTGAAAAAAAACTGATGTGGTTAACATTGTGATTATATTAATATATAATATAAAAGAATTAATAAATAAAGCTATGAATTTTCGAGAAACTAATGTGTTGAAAAAAAACAAAAGTGGTTGACATTGTGATAATATTAACATATAATATAAGAAATTTAATAAATAAAACAATGTAATCGGTTCTCAATTTAAATATAAGAGTTTTTGAGTAAAGTGTAAATTAATGTTAATATGTTCTTAATTTAAATATAGGAGTTTTTGAGCAAAATATAAGAGTTTTTGAGTAAAATATAAGTTAAATTGACATTAGTATTAGTATTGATTTCTTCAAAATACATGTAATTTGATTAGTTATTTTGTTTATATGATAAAATTTGAGATTTAAATAATTTTAATAATAATATTTTTCTGTTGTTTAAAAATGTATAATAAATTAAAGTAGAAATGAAAAATAAATAAGTTTAAGATATTTTATTAAATTTCTTGATTATTATTATATTTATAAAGAAATAAGGAAAGCATAATGAACTAAGAAAAAAAAAAAACTAAATACAAATAACTTAAAATTTAATTAATGAAAAAATAACGGTTACTTACCAGTTCACGTGGTATGAAGGTTCATTCAAGTTTGACTTTCCTGTTATCGTCTTCCCACATCAAGCTTTCCCACCACTCCTTTGCTCTTTTGTCCATCATAGTGAATGGTTGATAAATTAATGCACATAAATTTGGTAGAGTTTCCATCCCTTTCGGAAATCTTTTCAATGATTCACACTGAACTATCTTTAAGACACGAAGTTGGGGTAGTGTTCTCTCATCCCACACTCCCCTCTCTGATGCTCCACCACCGAGACGCTCTAAGTTCCATAGTGCTTTGAGAGACAGCTTCTGTAAGCTAACATATCCACTTGGACTCCCTATCCCCAACTCTCTCAAACCAAAACATGCCTCCAACTTCAGAAGCTTTAAATTGGGCAACCATTCCAATGGAGATAGCTCGCTTATCCCACAAAAACCAAACAAATTAACCATTTCAAGATTTTAAAGCGTGCAATTCGGCAGACTTAACCCTCTATACGAGGATAACATAAAACTCTGTAGCTTCTTCATGTTATGCATGTCCTCTGGAAAAAGATCCTCTTCATTTCTATCACTTAAGGTTAATGCTAAGTGCCTCATCTCCAACTAGGTTCCCATTATGTCGTCCTGCTGCAAAGTGTCTATTGTTATTTGCAACTCCTTCAAGCTTTTGAGACCCTTCAAATTCCATATACTCGCCGGTGCTTCCATTTCTACACTTAGGGATGTGAAATAACTTAACTAGAGTCTGCTTAGTGAAGTAAGTTCACACATCTCACGCAGAATCATCTTTAAGGATTCACAATACTCTAAATTAAGATGCTTGAGATTTCTGAGCTGTCCAATCTGAGATGGAAATGAATTTAGAAGCTTACAACTTGAAAGATCCAAAAATTGAAGACTGGAAATATTACATATATGTTCAAGCAAATCTTTGATAAGGGGAAGCCAGCTTAATGAGAGAAACTCGAGCATTCTGAGTTTCCCAATTGACATTGGGACTGAAGTTATCTGCGAGCATCTTGACAGATTGAGAAACTGAGATAGGTTACGCTGAGAAGCAACTCTGACGGAAACTCTTTCAAATTTGGATTAGCTTGTAAGGTGAGACTCGAAAGCTTTGGGCATCTTAAGCCTGTGGGTAGATCTTCCATATTAAAGTTCTCGGCTACTGATGTCCTGTTGTAGTTTTCATAGTGAACCTATGGGAAATTTAGTTGATATTGACTTGCCACAAATAAAAATTTCTCCTCTTTTCTGTGAAATGTACACCGCCATGTCATGAATACAATTGTGAACTCTTATTCTCCTCCTCCTCGTCAGGTTAAAGACTTCCCATGAGCTCTTACGGACTCTCTGGTAAAAGAAACGATCTACAAGGAGTTTTAAATACTTGCGGCCAATGGCCATGTCCATTAAATAGGATCCTTGTTGGCTTTTCACCAGCCCCTCTCCAATCCACATTTTCACGAATGTATCCATATGAATTTCTTCACCTTGCATGTACATGGAACAATATAAGAAGCACCTCTTGACCTCTGAATTGGCCAGAGCATCATAGCTATACGGGAGTGGTGCATAGAGTTGTGCATCAAGGCAGCCAGGATGACGAAAAGAGGGATCTACAGTTTGAATGGAGGATAAAAAATTACTCCATTCATGAACACCACTGGTTTGGCCAGTCATTGCTGCAGCCACTACCTTTATGGCCAAAGGAAGACCTCTACACTCCTTAGCAATATTCCTAGCATGCTCTTGTATATCCATAGAAACAGCTTGGACGCCTTTGATAGCCACTCTACGAAATAGTGTCCAGGCTTCATCTTTACAGAGGGGTTGAGCCTCATCTATAGATGTAGGGGCAGCTATGCATTGAATTAATGAATCCTCTTTATATGCATAAAAGGGTTTCGATGAAACAAACTGCACAGAAGTCACCAATCTTGACAAGTCAGATTGCAAGCCATGATACATCTTATCAAAAGATGCGCTCCATTCCCTTATTTCTTTGGAAAGTCCCCTAGGATTGAGATCGAATAGGCCCTTTTCCTTTGTAAGAGAACTCTACAGCAATTGAAACCAGGTCTTCACGATCTCCAGGAGCTCTTTCCTCGGACATTGGAAAAGGGTGGCAATATCGGGTTCATCTCAGAAGAGGGTAGTAATATCTTGCACAAGGCTCTCCATCTGCCTCAAGTTATTCTGCAAAACCTGACGGTTATCCTCCTTGTTAATCACACCTTTCAACAATTCCATGACCGGGCTGACCAAATGGTTGTTTATGGCATTGCCTGATACAAGAATGCGGTGAAGCAAGTCATTTTGAAAGCCTTCATAGACATGATTAAAATATGCTTTCAAATCTCTTATTTTTTGGGAGAGTGTTGTGGGATCAAGATCGAATAGGAATTTTTCCTCTCTAAGATAACTTTGCAGCAATCGAAAGCAATTCCTCATCATCTGCAGGAGCTCGATCTTTTGACTTTGGAAAATAATTGCAATATTGGGTTCAACACTGAAGAGGTGGGTAATATCTTGTAGAAGACTCTCCATCTGCCTCAAGTCAGTCTGCAGAATCTAACGGTGATCCTCCATGTTGATCACATCTTTCAACAGTTTCATGGTTAGGCTGACCATACTGTTGTTTATGGTGTTCCCTGATAAAGTAATGTGCTAAAGCAAGTCATTTTGAAAGCCTTGATAGAGATGATAAAATATGCTTTCCAATCTCTTATTTCTTGGGAGAGAGTTCTAGGCTCCAAATCGAATAGGGCGTTTGCCTTTGTCAAAAAACTTTGCAGCAATTGGAAACAGGTATTCATGATCTCCAGGAGCTCTTTCTTCTGACATTGAAAAAGGGTGGTGATATCGGGTTCATCTCAGAAGAGGATATTAATATCCTGTAGAAGACTCTCCATCTGGGTCAAGTCAGTCTATAGAATCTGATGGTTATCCTCTTTGTTAATCACATCCTTCAGCAGTTCCATGATCGAACCGACCATATGGATGTTTATGGCATTGCTTGATAAATCAATGCGTTGAAAAGTGTTTTCTTGAAAGCCATGAAAAATCTGATCAAACGATGCGCTCCATTCTCTTATTTGTTGGGAGAGTGTTGTGGGATGTTCAAGAGCTCTTTCTTTTCATGACCTCGGAAGAGAGTGACAATATCTGGTTCATCACGGAAGAGGGTGGTCATCTCTTGTAGAAGGGTCTCCATATGTTGTAGAAGGGTCTTCACAGAAGGCTCAGTTTGCAGAAATTGAGGATTATCTCCTCCTTGTTCATCACATCCTTCAACAGTTCTGTGATTGGAGTGACCACACCGCTATTTATGGTGTTGCTTGATAAAACAATGTGCTCAAAAAAGTCATTTTGAAAGCCTTGATAGAGATGATTAAAAAGGGCTTTCCATTCTCTTGTATCTTTGTAGAGTGTCCTGGGATTGCACATGACACTGTTAAGACAGCTTTGGCATGATCCCTCCCTACGATCGAGTAGGCTATTTTCCTCGATAAGTGAGTTTTATAGCAACTGAAACCAAATCTTCACCATCTCCAGGGGCTCTTTTAATTCAATATATCCTAAAAAGAAGGAAATATCTTGTAGAAGGCTCTCCATACCTCTCAAGTTAGATTGCAGGATCTGATGAGTATCCTCTTTGTTAATAACTTCCTTTATGAACTACATGACTGGGTTGATCACGGCATCACTTGCTATTGTGGTGACGGTTGCCATGGCTTGTTGTTGTTGTGGGAGAGCAGCGCAGATAAAAAGGATCAGAGAATGTGGGTGCTATATCTTTGGCTTGCCGCAAGGGGATGGATTACTGAGTTGTGATGTAGAGAGTAAGGGAGGTGGATTAGACGTACAGAAGGTAGAGTAGTCATCGAATCGACATTTCTATATATCTATATATATATATATAAATTAATACCGAACGCGTGTTATAATAAAATAAAATTTTGTGAGAATTTAACAAAGAAAAAAGAAGGGATTAAGGGAGGATCCCAGTAGCCGGTGATGAAATGGAACACTTAATGATGAAAAATGAATTTTTCATTTTTATTCAATAAATGAGCCGGCCTTGATTTCCGGGTTTGGGAGATGCGAGTGGATGTGAAATTAAGAGACAAGGACGGGTATGGTGGGGTTTTCGATTTTGAGTTTTACAGTAGGGTTTTATTTTGTTGCACTAGTGAAGGTTGTTTTGTAGAGTCTGAAGTACACCTATGGCAGTGGCTTCTTGGGGGGGGGGGGGGGGGGGGAAGACCCCCTCCTATAGAAATATCATGACAGGGGAAAGTAATGGTTAACCTCAACCTGGTAGTGCTGGTCCGGTCCTTGGGGCCCAATGGCAGGCCAAGCAAAGAGGTCAGTGTTTGCCTAAATCATCCAAGAAACCCTGTTTTATCATTCCTCCAAATAAACTTGATCAATATATGGGTTATATGAAGGATCATGCATTGATTTGTAATTTTATAGGAATTTGGCCCACTGAGAAGGATCTTCTTAAATGGATTCATCTCAAGTGGCAGCCCAAAGGGCATCTTGATATCAAATTTGGTGCCAGGGGTTTTTTTACAGTTATTTTTACAAACTTATTTAATAAAGAATGAGTTTTTGAAGGGGGTCCATATTTTAACCAGAATGCAAGTCTTTTATTGCATCATTGGGAAGAATGTTATAACCCTGACAAGGAACATTTTCTGTCAGGCCCAGTGTGGGTTCGATTGTTTGCTCTTCCTATGGATTTCTGGGATCCATAAATTTTAGAGGGCATAGGAAATTCTCTTGGCCATTTTGTTAAGATTGCTGAGATGACCCGGAGGGGTCATTATACATCTTTTGCTCGCATATGTATTTATATCAACATTTCTAAACCTCTTTCAGAATCTATTGAACTAGAATATGCTGGGGAGATTTGGCAGCAACCGTTGGATTATGAGCATATTCATTTTCGCTGCCAGTGTTGCTGTGAATATGGGCACTTGTATAAAACCTGCCCTCTTAATGAGTTGGCTGCCAGCCCTAAGCAGCCAAAGATTGAGTCAGAAGAAATCAAGGAGGAAGATTTTCAAACAATTTCCACAAAGAAAAAGCAATCGGGCCGCGTTTAGGGCAGTCCTCCTATTCAGGAGAAATTGCCTCGACAGTCAACAAATCGGTATGAAATTTTACAGGAACAGGATCAAGGGGACAATGAGATGGATCCACCAGTGGAAGACACTTGACCTCCCTGGCAGGCCCTTTGGGCGATGGCTAAACAAAAATCCCCTTTGGAGCATTTGGACAATGAAGGGCAACAAGAGCAACAAGAGCATTCGAAACAGGCTAAAATGGATATTGATGTTTTGAAGGATGACCTTACGAAGGAAGAGTTACTTATGAAATGCTTACTTAACGATTGGAAAAATCTAGATGATCGATTCATACTGGATGATGAAAAAGAATTGTACAAAGAGACATTTGAAAGATATCTTACGATACAGGCACGTCGAGAGGTGGAGGCGGAAAATCAACAACAATTTGTGGATGTAACTACTTTACCGTTATCTCAGCAGGGGACAAAGCCGAGCCAAGAACCTCCTCAGAAGGTTAAATTTGGTAAGAAATGAGGTCGTAAAACCCTACAAGAATCTATTCAGTTGGTAGGCGAAATGTTAGTTAAATCTGGACATATCGTGCCAATCTCCACAATGTTCCAGAAACTTAACAAATCTTCCTCATGATTATACTCTCCTGGAATATTCATGGCCTTCATAGTAAAGAAAAACAAATACACCTTCAGGATAGAATTGCTAAGGATAAACCCCACATCATTCTCCTTTAGGAGACTAAGCTATATGGGGAAATATTAATTCTTATTGCTTCACGGTTAAAACCGTGTTATGAAGTTATGGCTATTGATGCTAATGGTACTGTAGGGGGAGTTGCCATTTTATGGAATCCCATAGATTTGGAGGCTATTGGTTGGTTTGGATTTCCTCGACTGCTCACTGGTAGGTTTAGGAAACTTGGTACGAAAGAGTGGTTTGTTGTATTTTTTGTTTATGGCCCCACTGTTCCAGGTAAGAAGCCTAACTTTTTTAAAAAATTTAAGACTCTTAAACTTATTAACCCTGATAACTATTGGATTGTTGGAGGTGATTATAATATGATAGCAAGTTTTGATGAACGAAAAGGTGGTACTGGTCGATACCTTCAAGAGATGCAAGATTTTATTGACCTCATTATGGATATCTCCCTGGTAGATGTTCCCACTACTAATGGAAAATTTACTTGGAATAATCGCCGAGGGGGAAAGCATCAAATTGCTTCACACCTTGGTCATTTTTTGGTGTCTGAGCATTTTGTCAGTTTGGATATTTTTTACGAAGCATCTATTGTTCCCTGTCTTGGTTCCAATCACTGGCCTATTCATTTGGAGGTGGATGTTAAAAAACAATAGAAGAAACGACCTTTTCGGTTTGAAAGCTTTTGGCTCCGTGACACTTCTTTTGTATAGAAATTTGGTGGCTGGTGGGAGGGGAGTCGACTTACTTGCCGTAATCGCATGCATACTTTTCAATTAAACCTCAAGGACTTGAAACAAAAAATCAAGAAATGGAACCAAATGGAATTTGGCAACATCCATAAAGAGAAGCATAAACTTGAAGGGCATATGTACCAAATTCAGCATCACATGATATTAACAGGATGAATAGATGACCTTATTCAAGAAGAGGGGCGGGTCCTAAGTCAATTGGAGGAAAGGCACAAGCAAGAGGAGTTGCTATGGAAACAAAAATCTCAGATTCGTTGGCTCCGGGAAGGAGAACGAAATACAAGTTTTTTTCATAAAGCCATGATTCAGCGTAGGTAACATAATCAGATTTTTTCTCTCAAAACGACGGATGGGACCCGGTTAGTTGAACATGAGAATATGGAACATGAACGCGTTACTCATTTCTCTGGAATCCTTTTAGAACCTAACCAACATAGACTGGATGCTATTGCTAAGGTTTCTGCTGTTATTCCTAAGGTGATGACTCATGATCAAAACTTAGCTCTGCTTCGGGAAATTACTTTGGCTGAAGTTGAGGATATTGTTAAGGCAATGCCCCGTAATAAAGCTCCTAGACCCGAAGGCTTAATAGTTGAATTTTATCAAGCATGCTGATACTTTTTGGGCTCGGAAATTGTGGATATTGCTGAGGAGTCACGTCGACTCCGTTAGGTTTTCCCTGGCTTAAATCCTACCTTTCTCACTTTGATTCCTAAAACAGAGAAATGTGATACCCCTTCGGGTTTCCGTCCTATTTCCTTATGTAATGTCATCTATAAAATCCTATCTACCATTATGGTGAATCACTTGAAGCCTATTCTACCAACTCTGATTTAACTTGAACAAACAGGGTTTGTTAAGGGGCGTCAAATTCTTGATCGTATTATCACTACGCAAGAGGCTATCCATTCCCTTCGCCAACTTAAAGCTAAAGGAATTTTGATTAAGCTAGACTTGGCCAAATCTTATGATAGTCTTAACTGGACTTATCTTCAGCATGTTCTTTTGTCGTTTGGTTTTGATATTCGATGAGTGCAGTGGGTGATGTCTACCATTTCCTCTGCACATTTCTCTTTTTTGTTAAACGGTTCTCCTTCACGTTCCTTCCATGCTTCTAGGGGTCTTCGGCAAGGTGATCCTCTCTCACCCTTTCTGTTTATCCTAGCAGCGGAGGGCCTTGGCTGGTTGATTCAACAGAAAGTCTAGGCTGGCGAAATTAAAGGGCTTAATTTATGGGGTCCCCACTTAACTTTATCACATCAACAATTTTTTGATGATATTATGTTATTTTTCCAAGCTACTCTTCGTGAATGCAAAGTTGTTTTGGATATTTTAACCACCTTTATGCAGGCTTCTGGGATGATGGTGAACAAAGGAAAGTCCAATGTTTTATTTTTCAATACGAGTCCTCAATCTCAGCGTTTTCTCACTTGAACCCTTGGTTTTTCTTTGGGAGCCTTTCCTTCCAAATATCTTGGCATGCCTCTGTCAGAAAATGTGGTCAGAACTAGCTGCTGGAAAGCCCTTTTGACCAGAATTCAAAAACATATCCTCAACTGGTCTTTCCGTGCCCTAAATTTTCCAAGTTGGGTTATTCTTTTGCGTGCGGTTCTTCAAGCTCTCCCTATCTACCAGTTATCAGGCATGGCTTGCCCACATAAGACTTGTGCAGATCTTGTTAGTTTGTATAAAAAAAATTTATGGCAGGGTGTTTAGGAGAAGCAGAAATGGGCATTGTTATCTTGGGATAAGCTTATTTTACCTAAATCAAATGGGGGGCTTGGACTACGGGATCCTTTCATTCTTAATCAGGTTATGGGTGCTAAGTTATGGTGGCGGTGGTTACAAGGCAGAGTCACGTTATGGCAGACTATTTGGACTCGAAAGTACCATATGCCTCCTATTGTTAAAGAGTGCCTTAGTTGCTCTACTATTGAAAAATGCTCGGGGATATGGAATCTTGCTTCTGCCAATCGACATCTGATCAGGCAACATAGTTTTTAGGAGGTTCGAGATGGTTCTCTCACAAGCTTCTCGGAGGACTCATGGTAGCAGCGGGAGAAGCTGTTCACCTGACTGGATTTGGTGGAAATATTTTTGTCTACCCGAAACCCTAATTTTTTGGCAGTTCACCATTATTGGGATGCTCAACCTGATGCTTTCTGGAGAAAATGGCAGAATAAGGAGCACTGGCCACAAGCCCCAAATACATAGCAATGGCACAATTTTAATAATGAACTTCAGACTTGGAAGATCCTTCTCCAGGAGGGTTCTAATATTTTGCATTGGGGGTATCAACCGCGGGGCATGTTTTCGATATAAGAAGCTTATCACTTGCAAGTGCGGCATTTTGATATTCTAGTTAATCGGTTATGGAAAAAGATATGGGAAACTCAGCATTGGCCGAAGATTCAGCATTTCGTATGGTTGGTAGGGCATGGGCGGATCCTGACATGGGATCAACTGTAGAAGAGAGGTATGCATGGCCCATCTCAGTGCGTTATGTGTGCTTCTTATTTAGAGATGATGGAGCATTTGTTGAATACCTACCCTAAAATGGAACGGTTATAGCTTAACCTTCATCATTTATTTCAAAAAACTGACTGACAGGCTAACAGTCTACCCGATACCATTGCTAACTCGAGGAAATGGGGTTACAAAATCCCTGTCGTTAACAGAGCATGGGTCTTGATAGTTGGTTTTATTCTCCGGTTTCAATGGAAAGAACGTAATCACATAATTTTTCAAGAGTGTAAGCTTCCTTCTAAGGAAATATGGACTCTTTCTAAGCAATGAATCCGTGAGACCATTCTGGCTAAAAAATGGGACCATGATGATTGGGTGGTTTCTGCTCAGGAGAGGAGAATCCTTCAACAGTTAAATTTGGCCAAGGAGATTTTGACACCCTCCAGTTGGAAACAGGTGTCGTTACCCTACTAGGTCAGAACTATTTTCATGCGACCTCAGCCTAGATTTCTCAAGTTGAATTATGACGGTGCATCTAAGGGGAACCCCAGACTAGCAAGTGCTGGTGGTTTGTTTCGGGATTGTTCAGGGATGACCCTCAGGATTTTTACAACTGAACTAGGGCATGCTACTAATAATGAATCTGAACTTATTGCTGTAAAGGTAGGCCTTGAAGTTTCTCATAGGGAACATTATAATAGGCTTGAAATCGAAGGAGACTCTACCATGGTCACTGGCATTCTCAAAAAACTCCTACACGACCTAAATTGGGAGTCAATTGCTAAGATTTGGCACACAGCCCAACTGATACATGATATTCAATAGCAAATTAGGAACATTCAGTATATCATACCTGTGCATGTGCGTCTTGAAGGTAATTAGGTGGCCAACTTTCTCGCAAACTGGGCGTGTCAACATGTTGATGGTTGTCTGGATCAGCAGTGGCGTCGGGAGGTGCTGCAAACTATGTCGGATCTTCATGCAATTTTAACAAAGGACTTGGGTAACACCTCTCCAGCTTCGGGTACTCTGTGATATGGAGGTGGTGCACCTCGAACCGAGAGAGCATTACATTGCACAAGGAATAACATGGCAGCTCTGGTCGATCATGATAATGTGGCTGTTGTACGCCGACGTGGTGGAGGATCTATGGGAACTGTACGCCTACCACGTGGTGGGCACATGCAGCCAGTATGCAAAGTTCACCGACGGGACATTCAGCAACCCTCCTCTTAAATAATTTCCATTTTTTCGAGCTTCTAGCTAGATCGGCCAGCTCGCTTGTCAATGGTATTTTGTAAACTGTGCCAAGGATGCGGGGTTAAGATTTGCTAGGTTGTATACTTTCTCATTGTCATTTGTTTAGTTTAGTGTTTTTTTCTTGTGGGTGCTCGTGCATGCAGTGGTGTCAACTACCAGGGTTTTAGGGTGACGGACCTCTCTCAGGTATCTCATTTTCCACCCTTTCAGTTCATGAATTTACTCTCCTATCGCCTGCAGATTTTTCATATGGTGTTTTTACGAGATTTGTGGGAATGGCGGTATGGCTGCTTCTAGCTAGAATTTATGAGGCAAGATTTTGTCTTTCGCTGCTGTAATTGGTTTCTTCAGTTCGTATCTATTCATATTTTACAGTTCGATAGTCCTAGTTCGTTTTTGTTGGGCAATTATTGCCTTCTGCGTCATCTATTTTCACATTGGGTGGGTTGGTTGCACTACCTTTTTGTTTCTCTTCTTTCTAGCTATCCTGTTGAGGACAAGGTCTGCATTTGGTATGGCTCTATTCTTATGTGCCTGGTTGGCGGTCGGGGTGCCCTTTTCCATCGCATTCATTGTGTCTACACATTGGCTTTCAGACTTTGTTCTCTTACTCATCAGGCAAGCTATGTCTTTGTCCTATATTCGGTTTTTTGGCGCCATGGTCGACTTTGTCACCCTACAGGTATTTAGTTTGGTTTGGGTTGTCCTCGCGCTGGGTTTTGGTTAAATTTTGATGTGGGGTTTCTGCTCGGGTTGCTCATCCTCAGCTTCTCCTCTGTTGTCCTGCTGCAACTCCTTCTCTGTGGACTAGTTCCAAGTATGGTCTGTTTTTGCTCTGCTATTCTTTTGTTCATGCGACACCATTAGCTCTGCGCCTTATTTCGATGCTGGACCTGGAAGCTACTAGTGATATATATTCTATTGTTCTTTCTATTTTTTCTCTACGACTGACTTCTCTTCTTTTATGGGTGGAAGTTTCAACAGATTGTTCAGTTGTCTTTGCAATGGCTAAATGAGGACGTAAGCCTGTTGATGGGAAGGGTAAACAGGCCTCTCCTACACCGCATAGGAAACATGGTCACAAGACAGTTGAGCAGCACCTTGAACCTATTAGTCATCAGTATTTTTCACTTGTTGGTGATGACTAGATCCATAGCTGAGTTTTCTAGAAGCTGAATTTCATATGTCAATCTGTCATCTAGAAAACCCTCATAAAACTTTTTTCGCCCTCTTACTTTTTAGTCCGCCCTTGTCAAAGTTAAAATCCATTATCACTATTTTTTCTAGCTTCAACCCTATTGGTTTTCCCATCAGCTTTAAAAGAAAAATCCAAGTCTATTTCAAAAGTCTCCCCTATGTTAGGAAGTGGTGCTTTAAGACATTTTACCCTTGGCAATCATCAAAAAGCCAAAAAGCCTCCATCTGCTACAGACCAACCATGACTAACCTCCCACTCTGCAAATGAAATTGACAAACAGCTCTAAGTCGCACCACTCACACCCCCTAGGTCTCAGCATTGCATAAACCATAGCCTCAAGCTGATTATTAGGTGTTTTACAGTGTTTTATGGATTCTACAAAGACAAGAAATATAACTTCATCTCAGGAGTAAATTCTTGAATCTACAGTTAGAAGAATAGATGCTTCTAAATGAAACTTGAACCTGAGATATATCTGCAAAACAGAGAGTCACTCATCAAGACCTTGCAGTTTCCCTCCAGCATGAAAATCACAGTAAGAGAAAGACACCACTGTCAAAGCAAACTGGTAATTGTCATGGCCCAGAACCTCCTTCATTTACAAGCAGAGGGTTAGGGCGCCTCCTTCATCTACAAGCAGAGGGTGCTGGCCAGTATTGACTTAAAGGATTGCAGAAGCCCAGGTTTGCCTTTTACTGAACAGTGAAACAATAACTCCAGGTTTTCTGAGTGTAAGTGATAATCACAACAAGGATAGAATCTGAGGTATGCAAATTCAAAGGAAAACAGAGTTTGGTCTTGTAAAGGAAATCATGAGAAGTTTTCAAATCATGTGAATTGATGACACTTTAGAGATGCACGTCATTAGTAAAAACAATTCCAATCATAAGCAGCCTGCTTGTCCACAAGACCAAATTGAAGAGGTGCTGACAAAACATGTCATTACACAGGCAGAAGGAAAGGTGTTTGTTTTTCAAAGAGTGCTGACCTCCATAGTCACAGAGACTATCTTTCAAATAATTTCTCATAAGTTGACCAAAGCAAATGATGACATTTCAGCTCCCCTCAGAGCAGTGCATTGAGACAGTAACACCTTGACTAGGGTTTTTTCTTTCTGAAGCACAGTAGTGTTTGCAAGCAGAGGTGCCAGTATTGATGTTTTTCAAGTTGGTTGCTTACCATCATAATCCTAGCAAAACCCTTGTCATGCAGCCTTATCAAATAATCTTCAGACACTTTTCCAAGTGAAGGGCCTCCTCCATTTATGAGCAGATGGCCAAGGCATTGAGTGTTGTTGAAAACTGATTGATCAAAAGGTGCAGTGGAAGGATACAAAGAAGGAAAACAGAAGTCATTGCACAGGTAAAAGATGGTGTTTATGTTTCAAAATGTATTGTTTTTCCTACCCATAGGAAAATGTCTATCAAACCATACCACATAGAGGACAGGAGACAATTTGAATATGCAGGCCATTGATACAAACAGGGGCAGTTTCCTTAAGGGAAAGTGTCAAACAACACCCCACTGTCACATGCTAAGAAGTCTAAAGGAGCTCCTTTTAAGTAGACAGATAAATATAGTATAAAGAGATGCAAGCAAAATATGGCACTTACAATCAAAGAAGGAGCTTATAAATCGCCTGGAAGCAGAAATTATCAAACAAGTTGGAAGAGCAGAGACCATCTCCTGTTAAATAACAAAACAACTTTCAAATGCTCTTTGACAGATTTTGAATGGTTTTTCCTGGTTAAAATATCACCTAAAGTGTCAAAGAAGTGGACAGGTTTGAAATTATGGATGATTCTGTTACAAAGAAAGATCACTGCACTATTAAAAGGAACTGATAACTGTGTTTCAAAGAGCCCTGTTCTTCTTGCTTCATGAGTTTCTCTTTTCAGAATATACATCACAAATGATGGGAGGCATTTCAGGTTTTGTTCCCAAAGGACATACAAGTTTATGAATAGGCAAAAAGGTTATTTTCATGGACTGTCTTTGTTTAGATGATTTAAAACAAACACAGTTTTTCTTTATTCCAAAGAACAGATATATCACAGATGATACACCTATAGGCAAGAAAGTATGTTGAAAGGATGAGCTTTTCTTAGATCAAAGGTCCAAGAAGACCAGCAAGTTTGACACCTGTATTGGAGAAAAGGTTGAAGAAGCTGTTAAAGACCGAGGCTGTCAAAACAAGTTGACAATGCAAAACCCTGTCCTTTCAGAAACAAATTAGCATTCAGGTATTTTCTTGACATTTTTAAAGAAGGGTTACCTTACTTCATAAATATCACCAGCATCATTAAAAACAGTGGCAAAGATGATATAAAGGTTATTGAGTTATTTTTCAAAGTTTGAAGTTCGGTCGCTTGTGAATCCAAGTTGCAAATGCGCCGAGGTTATTGGTGAAAAGGATCAAAAAGGTTGTGAACACCTTGCAAAAGCCAACCAAACAATTTCATTTTGCATTTAAAAAACAGAAGTGACCGTTGTAGAATTTGAAACGACATAAGAGCAAAGTCGAGGGGGAATTTGCATTTTCAAAATCACAAGTGAGTTTCCTCCAATGTTCTCAGCACCACAACAAAGAAGGCCGAAACGAGTTTTAGCATTCTGCACACAGTTTCAAGGTCGAACGATCGTGCGATGGGCCTGGAAAACCGCGCGACGCGCCTGGAAGGAAATCTGCACTGGCGGTAGACTGTCGCGCAACGCGCCTATACGCGTGCACGATGCGCCTGTACACGGCGCCCGACCCCGACCCGACAGGCCGCCCGGATAGTTTGTTGCGCGACGTTCTTTCTCTGAAGAGTGCCGCGCAGGCTTCAACACCTTCGGTTCATACGCCAAGCTACTCCAACTCTCCACAAGGGACTGTCATCAAAGTTTGAAGGTATTCTTATATGCTTTTCACCCGGTTTCAAAACTGCAAAATGCTATAAGGGTTTAAAAAGCCACTGTTCAAGTTTATAAAAGCGAGGTTTGAATGTGATAAAAAGGTTAGAAATAAACACCGAAGGGATAAATTGAGCACTATCACGAGTGACCATTGCAATTTACCATCAAACTTGAGTTAGAAAATGGCCGGAATCTGTTAAGATGTGTGTACTGTTTAAAGCAGAGAGGAAAATGAGGAATTTCTGAAGGCGAAAATAATCTGCCCCTATCTGAAACAAAATGATCATAAGATGAACCCTTGACTTAATATGACTGTTGCGAGGCCTTGACTACCACCTTAAAGAAACTTTTTCAAATCACTGTCACCTTGTTCCTTTAAATGTGAATTTGATTGAATGCTCACACCGGGGTTAACTTTATGAGCCTGTTTCTGTTTAAAGGAATGACATACATATTGAGAAACAGTGAAGTGTAATCAGAAAAAGGGGCTTTTGACAAAGAACTGCTTATAAGTTGAAAGACCACAGGGTAAGATTGCTCCTACTCCTGATACTAAGACAATCTTCACTGTGCAGCTGCTTGATTGTCTTTGGGTCTTCATGCTTGTTTGATAAACGTATGTCAGGTTGAACAAAGGATTTTTTCTACAAAGGCTAGGGTTACATTTATAAGAGCCATTGATTGTTTTAAAAGGAGAAAACTCACATAGCTTCTGCCTCAAAAAATCTTGGAGTCTTTCAAACTCTGTCATCTTTGCTCAGAACTGTGACAGTAAACTGTTTAATTGCACTGAGGGTTGATTTCACATATGCAAGTTTGTTGAATGTTGGCACACCTATACAAGGCAGGATTTTAATGATTGCAAAATCTACCATGGGCAAGGATTAAGAGGTATTGAGTGACATCTTAAAACTCACAGAACAGGGTCATTTTAGCACTTCTCACAACAAACTCCTCCTAGCAGTCTGCCCTTCTTTTCACTATATTATAAAATATTGAAAAGTTGTTGACTGAGATATTTTCAAGGTGGAAGTCCAATTTATGAAAGAGCAGGTTTTTAATGATTGAATTTTACCTTGGAGACAGAGATGCAGGTGTGTTGATTGGCCTCTAACAAATTCACAAGAAAAGTGATTTCTTAACACTGTGCACAGGAAAATTACACAGCAGTTTGTCTCCATTTTACTATATGGTGTCCTATTGAGAAATCTGCCTGGCTGAGGTATATTCAAGGTAGAAGGTCATTTTCTAAAGAGAGCAGAGGTTGTGTATTATAAAAAACTTGTTGCAAACCATCCAAATCACATTGTTTATCGGTCAAAGCAGTACATTGACACAATTTGACTCCAACAGGGCATTTTACACACAGTGAGGCAATTTGTCTCTTCCAAAGCATATTCAGGTCAAAATGCCTCCAAGGCAAGACAGCAGGAGCGGTCCGCATAAAAGATATGAGCCCATCTCTACAGAAGAGATTAATGCTCATCCATCTGTCCTTTTCAACTTCCATGAAGTAGGCTGCCTAGATTTCTGCCAAAAGATAGAAGAAGTCAAGAGTTTTTCGCCATTAACACACTTGTGCGCCCTAAGATTCAAAGAAAAAAATTTCCAAGTGGCGGGTCTTGATTTCAAAATTTCTCCAAGGTATGTGTCCAAGGCCACCAAGATTCCGTATCATGGTGAAAAATGGTTCAAACAGGCTCATCTTGACTTAGAGGATTACAAGCCTTTCATCAAGCCTGAACATAGAGAGGCTTTCACTGCTATTTTCCCTTTTTCATATCTCCTTGACAGTTATGCTCCTCTTATGAAAGTCATAATGAAATATTTCACTTGTGAAGGGAGGTTTGATCGAATTTATGCCTACCATGTCCGATTATTGATGCATTTTACTAGAAGCAGGCAACTAAACCTCCCTTACTTTTTGTTCAAGAGCATAGAGAAGATGGCATCTACTGTCCAGAAGAAAGCCCCACCTCTGCAAATCCCTTCCCTCTTTCATCATTCTTTGATCAAGATTATCTTCCTACACCAGTTAGAGAAGAAAGAGGTTCCATGGGATTTATTCATCAGCCATCCAGATTTTTCTACTGTTCCTCCTGCCCATGTTTCTCCCACTCAGCCTGTCCATCGCCCGGTACCTTTGTCCAGTAGGCCTACTCCTAGAAGGCTCAGGATGTCTACAGGACAGCCAAGTCAACAGGAAGACAGAGAGGGGAGTGAATAGCAGCAAGAGGAAAGGGGTGAACAGCAACAGGTACAAATTGATGAACAGCAGCAGGTACAAATTTATGAACAACAGCAGTTAGATGATGAAGAACAACAACAAATAGAAGGTGAAGGACAGCAGGTCCAAGAGGAGCAGCAGTAGGTACAAATTGAGGAACAGCAGCAGGCGCAAGATGAAGAACAACAGGTTGGGCAGGAAATTGAGACACCTCTTGAGCCACAAATTGAACAAAGCATTGAAGCAGAACAACAAATTGAGGTTGGAAAATAGGGGCAGCAAAGTGAACAGCCCGAAGAAGACATCCAGTAGCTTCAAGAAGAGCAGCAAGTTCAGGAAGATGTCAAAGGTAAATCAGTTGTGCCTCCTCCTCCCAAAATAACAAAGCTCAGCACAGCAAGGAAGAGAGGGTCTAAAGCTGCCACCCTAACAGTGACAAAGGTTGTTCCTAGCAAGAGGAAATCGCCCAAAAGGACACCTTCTATCATGCCAAGGAGGAAAAGCGCAAGATTGGCTTTCAAAGGTAAAAGCAAAGTTCGAGAAAGTACAAAGCATGGAGGTACATTAGCTGTCATCCCTATCCAAAGCGATGACAGTGATAACGAGGCCCGCTTCCTCGAAAATCTCCTAATCCATAAGGAAGGGAAAATTGAGGCATTAGAGGAGGATATTCAAAGGGCAAGAAACTTCAACCACTTCTTAGAGATTCAAAACAAACAGATGAATGTTCACACAGCTGTTCATGAAGCAAGGGCGATCAATTATAAGAATGAAGCAGCTAAGGCGCAAGCAAGGATAGAAGAACTCATTGGTGAGTTTGATGAGGAAGAGGAGGAAGACCAGCCTAGGCGGAAGAGGCCTAAGACCATCGGCCTTAAAATATCCTTGGAAAAGCAGAGAGCAGAAGAACAAGCCCATCTCCAAGCCTTTCCTCTCACTGCACTCCTTGAGCAGGAAATTGAAGAAAACAAAGAGGCATGGCTTGAAAGAGCTAACAAACACTTGGAAATGAAGCTTGAGAGGGAGAACAGAGATCTAGAGCTGCAACAGAAGAGGACTCATCACTTTCAGAAGTTGAATCAGTTTGCCAGGCGCAAACTAAAGGCAGCCCAAGAGAAATTGAAGGAGGCAAAGGAGAAGCGCCCGGCACGGAAAGAGGAGAAAAGCACATCAGCTCTTGATATTTTGGCATCAGCTTCGGAGCATGTTGCTATGGACCCCTGAGGGTCATGTGTGCCAATTTTGAGCCCTTTTCGACAACTTTTTGTTTTTTGGCATTTTTTGGGTTTTTGGTCGAAAACTCATAATTGCACCATTTCAGTTTGAGGATTTTTCAAGGGAGAACGATGATACCAGTGGATGCCATAATTATATGAGCAGGTCCCCAGAAATTTTCAGAGCATTTGGAGATCTTTCGCCCCCTCAAATTGGCGAAAAATGCTCGCTTTTTGCACATTCTGCCCCTCATATCAGCAGTCTGCTATTTCCTGGTTTTTTACACACAGGTACAGTTTTGAAGGCCTTCCAGGCATCAGATTGAGATGATTTCAGTTGCGCCGGAAAGTAGACACAGAGAGATTTCTAACGAGCCATCATGAGCCTCATTTTGACACCAGGAAGTCTGCCATTTGTCTCCAGCAAGTCAGGGGACCTTTTTCTGATGTAAATTTGAAATATTTTTGCAATTTTTGAACCCCAAAAATTTGCTTTTTCCAAATGTGCGTTTAGCTATTTTTGCACTTGGAAAATGTTACAAAGTCAATATAATTTCCGTTTTTAGCATTTTTTTGGATATTTTATGGGATATTTTTTTGCCTTGGGCTTTGCAAAGCCTCAAGGACAAGTTTAGATATTTTGACTTGGCCAATGGGATAGCTAGTTACTCCATGAGGTTTTCCTCCCTCAAGCCTATTTATTCCACAAGGCTTCATTGTAAAAAAAGAGGCTGAACTTGAGAGAAGAATCAATATATTGGTCATATGAGCTTTGAAGGGCACACTTGAGTTATGATTTTTGGACTGCCTCTTGAATGCTTTTGATGAATGATGAAGGATTGTTGATGGATTCCATGACATGGTAGAATGGTATAGTGCTTCTTGCTTTGTTGTTGTCTTCTAGTTTTCATTCATAATACATGCTTCTTGCTGCTATAGATCAGTAGAGATTAGTTTTGAGATATGCCCATGGAGGCACCTCAAAATTCCTGAATCTTCATAGCTTTATGTTTTCTTCTTCCTTAGTCATACTAAAGAATTCTTAACTGTTGTTTAGTAACTTAAGGTATTGTTGCTAGTTTTATTCATAAGTTCTATGCATATTGAGTAGGATGTATGGTGTGCCCTGCTTACCTATGATTTTCCATAGTTATGTCCATGAAACTATCTCTTTGACTGATTAGTTTATCATCTTGTTGAACCAAGGATGCCTAGTCCCGATCTAGCCCTTTGCCTAAAACTATGAAAGCTTGTTTGTCAAAGTGCCCAATGACTTAGAGACTGTGTTTAGGCATTCCGACATAGTTTTATGAGTTTTTAGTCCATCTTATGTGTTTTCCCCAAAGTCTGATAGCCATTTCCCGAAGTTAGAGGGTCTTATACCTCTATGCATGGCTGGAATGTTTGATTTCTATGTATTAATTAGCTCATAGTTACATTTAGCATGATTAATGGCTTGCTATAACATGTTTGTGTTTGCTATCAACTAGTTATACCTGAAATCCCTTATCTTTCACCAACTTGATGTCCATTTACTCCATTTTGCCCAAAGATCCCTTCTACCGTGAATCAAATCGGCCCTACAGCAGCCTTACATCATCATCTGATAGTTTCCTTGACCATTTTGACCCCATAGCCCAATTTATCTACATATTTTTATCCAGTTTATATCTTTGATCAGCTTTATCCCTCACAAACTTAAAAACTAAAAACCAAAAACAAACTTCATAACTAGCCTAATATCATAACACCATAAGCAAACACACCGACATCCTTTACATCTAATAGAGAGAGCCCTCTCTGAGTCCAGGAAGGCTAGGTCCTTGGGCTCCAAAGCTTGGTTTGATGTTACATCGTCATTTGGCTCACCAATCGGCCAAATCACGAGACCCTAACATAATGGAGATCACGGTGGGACATTGAGTCAAACCATCCTAGGTTTCCCTTAGGAACTCTCAAAATCTCAGTCAAACTTAGAAGAGTAGAATCTGGTTGTCTCACCATCCTAGCAAAATGATGAGTCAGTTATAGGAAACTCTTCCAAACCTCAGGCACATAAAACTCAAAAAACCCCAAAACACTCCTTTAGATTGGCTTTTGATAGTATTGGTGGTGGACCATACAAGTATATCTCAAAACAAACTGATAATCCACCTGGCGACTCCAATAACCTCTAGTAAGCCTTACTATTTTACCAAACTCTAGGCTACTATCCGATAGAGCTATCCCATTGCTCACTAACATAGCAGGAGATGGTGGGACACTGAGTACATAACAGTTTAGCAAACTTTTATAGACTTTTTGGTCCTTTAGATACCAAAAACAAGCAAGCAGTCCATAGACCCATTTAGAGTAAACTCTTTTTGTTTTCATCACCCTAGCAAAGTGTTGAAACAAGTCTAGGATACTTTGAAACATAGGCTGCACATAAAACTCAGAAAATCCAAAAAAATTCTCAGATTAGTTACCGGTGGTGGACCATAGCTATCTTTACAAAAACAAACCAGTTCCACCTGGCGACTCCACTAGTCCATCCCTTTTATTTTTGACCATCCTTCACCTTAGTAGAACTTTAGAAAAATCACTCATCCAAAACATTCACCATTACCATTCTCTTTAAACTCTGGATCTAAAATCTGGCTTCACGAAGAATCAATACCAGAGCTCATCCAGACCCAAATCCCCCTATCATAGTAGATGACCCGGAAAATATTCTGTGGCAAGCTTCCGAAACTGATCATCTAGCTACTGGTAGATCCATCTGTAAAACAAGATCTGTACCTAAACATCTCACTATCCTAACAGATTCGCCTTTTGAATTAGAGTCATCACAAACTCTTCCTAGAAGCAAATCATATAGTAAGATAAACTTTGACGATCTTGAACCCATAAACCCACCACAGAGTCCTAATAGAGAAACTTCACCTACCACTCCTCCTGACCTCCAGCTTCTCTATCAGTTTGGCTCCTATCATCCCAGATCTGCTCAAAACCAGATCACTAGTCCAAGTTCCTCCGCCACACCTGTTCAAACCACCTCATCCCAGCCTACTAGTCCTCATCTTGTACATCATCCATTAGCTCCAGTCATGGCAGCCTGGTACGCACCTTTGGTGTTGCCACCGCCTTTGGCTCCTCTCCCAAACAAATATCAAGACAAAATCACACACTTTACTGGAGAAGACACCACTACACCTCAACAGCATATAAGTAGGATGACTGATGCTTATGAATACCTGGAGGTACAAGACGAGACTGTCAGAATGAGAATATTCGCCCAAAGTCTTGGTGGTGAACCCAAAGCATGGTTCAAAAGCTTGACTCCAAACAGCATCCATGATATCCCAGAACTACATCAAGTCTTCAGAAATAGGTGGGAAATCCGAAGAAACCCCATTCAAATCCTGTCAGAATATAACAACTTAAAACGGGAAAATGGGGAAAGTGTCCAAGCTTATTGTACTAGGTTCAACAGTGTATATAACTCCCTCCCACCTCAGTTCAAACCCCCACTTGGTTTAGCCTTGGCAAAATTCCCCGAGGGGTTTGATCCGGACATGACATATCATCTGAGAGACAAAGATCCCCCTACCTTAGAGGAAATGCAACAAATAGCCATAAAAGAAGATGCCAACTTAGCTGAAAAAAGAGCTAGGACTAGATCAGAAAGAAAGGTCACATATAAAGATGAGGTCTCCACTTCATCACCTTCCCTAGATCCCAGAATAGATGACTTAGTCAAATCCATGGCCAAAATGTGGGAAAAGATAAATGAAAAGGCTCCTATTAGGGACAACTAGCCAAACCCTCTAAACAGAAACCGAAACCAAAACTTTAGGAGGGAATAGCCACAAAACAGACCAAGGGAAAATTACCAACATATTAGGCCACCATTCAATGAAAACTATGTGGAAGAGGATGACAGGGATTCAGAACCTCTTGATGAACATCATTTAAACCTCATAGGATCTGATAATGAGGGTGAGGTGTATCTCACAGAAGAAGAACAAGCGTTCTTTTCTCCTAATCAGGATGAGACCAACTATGAAGATCTTGACGACCCTCCCATAGATTTTCAGAATGCCATTATAGAATCTCATAGGCAGTATGACCTTAGAAGCAAAAGAAACCAAGATAGTTCCAGGAAAGGTAACTCAGATACTGCTAAAGCCCCTGATGCCATCCTCAAGAAAGCATCAAGCATTGACAAAATTAAGGTTGAGAAAACTGACCAAAACAAAGCTAAAGTTACCCAAGCTAGGCCTCTCTCAGATACTCCTGGTACTTCTACTAAGGTCACCGAAGCAACTATGGCCAACAAAATCCCGAAACAAGGTCAACAAACTCAGAACATAGAGAGGGTCGTGGCTGAAAAAGCTGAAACAAACATATCTAAACTTCAGTTGCCTTTTAGCTTTGAAGGCGAAATCGCCAAAATCAAGATCACCATGCCTCTTACTGAACTCATTGCCCAAAACTCTTATAAATCCCAAGTACTAAAGGTCTTAAATCTAGAGAATGATGCAAACACTGCTAATCTGGCTGATGACACTCCTGAAGTTTTGTTAGGTCCAAAGATAGAGGGAAAATTCCAAGAAGGAAATACTCTTCCATTTTACATTAGCCTAAACATCCACGACCAAATCCTCCACAATGCCATGCTAGACTCCGGCGCCTCGCATAATCTTATGCCGAAGGTAGTAATGGAAAGATTAGGCTTGGAAATCACAAGACCATACAAAGACTTGTATTCATTTGATTCAAGTAGAGTCCAATGCCTGTGTTTGATCAAAGACCTTTGTTTTAGTCTAGCCCAAATACCTGCGAAACATCTAATCATGGATATAGTAGTGGCAGACATTCCTCCCAAGTACGGGATGCTGCTATCCAGATCTTGGGGAGCCAAACTCCAAGGGAATATCCAACTGGACATGTCATATGCCACCATTCCTGTGTTTGGCCAGACCAGAATACTCTACCGCGAATCACACATGAAATATATGATTAGCAGTCAAGATAGGCCAGACAACATTCCAATGTGTTCCTTGTGTTCCGACCTAAACTCTTTCATTATGCATATTGAGGAAAACATGGAGGAAGAGTCAGAGGAAACTGATATAGACTTAGATCCACCACATCAGCTGTCCCTGGTGCCTTATGATGAACTAGACACTCAAAACTACCATGATCATGAACAGCTGTGTCTTGAGGAAAGTAAGTTTTCCCTTTCCGAAGTAAGATTAGAGCAAGAAGCGCAAACCCTTATGTACTATCAAGCAAATTGCTCTAGCTTTAGTCAAACACCAACAGTAACTTGTGGAAATTTCTTCCAGGTAAAGGCTTTAGAAGACCTACACATCATAAACCTGTTTGGAACCCGGGAGCAAGGGAGTTTAATGTTTCTACCATACCTCGAAGATTTACCATCATATGACCCTCCTACTGCAAATAAAGCTTTAACTATATCCTTAGCAGCTCAAAATCTTGAGAAAATGCCAGATAAACTTCTTATGAGTAAAAATGATAGTTGCAATCCCAGCATACCTGAACTACTGAAATTGGCTCATATTCTAGCTTTTCATGAAGAACTTAGAAATGCTAAAATTAGAAATCTCATGCAGAATACCAATTTCTACAGAAAAGCAAGGGAAACTACTGTGTCACTACCTTCCCCTCAAAGAACAGCTTTGACAAGAGAAAACACAACAATCTAAAACAAACTGAAATAATCAGGGATAAAACAGTTGGTCATAGAGTCTGCTTTGAGTTTAGGAATAATACTGCTTATCCCTGTAACAGAAATTATACTTTTTCTACCCAAGACCATGATTTACCAATTAAAAGTGCTTTTAATCATGTTTTTTCACAAGATGATGTTTCAGGTCATGGTCATAAGATTCCCATGCAAAGTAGATAGCTTAAAGATTTTTTTCAATTTGCGGGAGGTAGATCTGATTTCAAGATCAAAATTGCAAAACTACCCAATATCAGAAATCTGTTCATGAAAGCCATGTTCCCAGTTTTAAATTTCTGCATTTTTGCATACCTTGATGATGTCATTATCTATTTCAAGAATGACCAAGAATACATGCATTACTTGAGGAAGATGTACAGTAAGGAAAGGAGTGGAAATCAGATATTCAAAGAGGTACAGAGGGAAGATACCGGGCTGTTCAGAGATTCTTGCATGAATCCTTATGTCATGTTAGAGAGAGAAAATTTCCCAAATTTTTCCTTTCAGGAGTTAAGTGGGCCAAGGGTGAGAGGAGATCCTTACGAGGATAAGATGCTTAAATTCCGTCATTTCCAAGATTTTTGAGTTTGAAACACTTTCCATCATTGTACATACCATTGTTTGAAATATTGAAAAAAATAGGAAAGTCAAAAAACAGTAAAAACAGAAAAGAGGGCAAGTGAAGATAGAACAAAAGCCCCATGTTCCAAAAAAATAGTCTTTCAGAAAGTGAGCAAGCCTAAATGCCGCTACTAGTACTTCAATGTCTTGTTCAGCTATCTAGCCTAATCATAGCTGAGCATGTTTAAATTTATTTTCTGATAAGTTAGTGAGTGCAAAGATAGTCAACATTGTGTAAGATTGACTTATCACAGAGCTTAGATTAGGGAGAGATTCTGGTTCCACATGCCTAAAACAGAACCAAAGAGAGAAGCGAGGGATGAAAAACACATTGTACATCTTCGCCCCGCTTGTCTAGTTTCCTTTTTTTGCAAAATAACATTTGTGTGCAGCTTGTCTTTTATGCCGCAAATGCATGACAAATCAGACTGCCTAATCCTGATTTGATCATTTTAAATTTCATGTTGTAGATTAGAGAATGAAATCCTGTCAAACTGCTTAATCTTGACAGTTGATCTAGCATAGGTAGAGCAATGAAGGAGTTCATCAGCTTAATCTGAACTCCCGGCAGATATAAGAGTAGAAATAGATAGGTTCATTTTGCAAAAAAGAAAAATATACATTGTCAAAAGGCTGCTAGTTCAAATGCGCCAAAGAGAAGAAAAAATGTTAGGAAAGATAGTGGGGTAGGTAGAAGTATCATTGATGTTAACCATGCTGTCACTTTTTAGAAATAACATCAAAAGAAGGGTAAATTTTGCGCCAATGGATAAGGCACTGGTCTTCATGAGCCAAAGATATGAATTCTGGACACCTCCTGACGAGGAGCTGCCCTCCCCAAATGGAGCCACTGTTAGTCATTAGTATTTTTCACTTGTTGGTGATGACTAGATCCATAGCTGAGTTTTCTAGAAGCTGAATTCCATATGTCAATCTGTCATCTAGAAAACCCTCATAAAACTTTTTTCACCCTCTTACTTCTTAGTCCGCCCTTGTCAAAGTTAAAATCCATTATCACTATTTTTTCTAGCTTCAGCCCTATTGGTTTTCCCATCAGCTTTAAAAGAAAAATCCAAGTCTGTTTCAAAAGTCTCCCCTATGTTAGGAAGTGGCTCTTTAAGACATTTTACCCTTGGCAATCATCAAAAAGCCAAAAAGCCTCCATCTGCTACAGACCAACCATGACTAACCTCCCACTCTGCAAATGAAATTGACAAACAGCTCTAAGTCGCGCCACTCACACCCCCTAGGTCTCAGCACTGCATAAACCACAGCCTCAAGCTGATTATTAGGTGTTTTACAGTGTTTTATGGATTCTACAAAGACAGGAAATATAACTTCATCTCAGGAGTAAATGCTTGAATCTAAAGTTAGAAGAACAACTGCTTCTAAATGAAACTTGAACCTGAGATATATCTGCAAAACAGAGAGTCACTCATCAAGACCTTGCAGTTTCCCTCCAGCATGAAAATCACAGTAAGAGAAAGACACCACTGTCAAAGCAAACTGGTAATTTTCATGGCCCAGAACCTCCTTCATTTACAAGCAGAGGGTTAGGGCGCCTCCTTCATCTACAAGTAGAGGGCGCTGGCCAGTATTGACTTAAAGGATTGCAGAAGCCCAGGTTTTCCTTTTACTGAACAGTGAAACAATAACTCCAGGTTTTCTGAGTGTAAGTGATAATCACAGCAGGGATAGAATCTGAGGTATGCAAATTCAAAGGAAAACAGAGTTTGGTCTTGTAAAGGAAATCATGATAAGTTTTCAAATCATGTGAATTGATGAAACTTTAGAGAGGCATGTCATTAGTAAAAACAATTCCAATCATAAGCAGCCTACTTTTCCACAAGACCAAATTGAAGAGGTGCTGACAAAACATGTCATTACACAGGCAGAAGGAAAGGTGTTTGTTTTTCAAAGAGTGCTGACCTCCATAGTCACAGAGACTATCTTTCAAATAATTTGTCATAAGTTGACCAAAGCAAATGATGACATTTCAGCTCCCCTCAGAGCAGTGCATTGAGACAATAACACCTTGACTAGGGTTTTTTCTTTCTGAAGCACAGTAGTGTTTGCAAGCAGAGGTGCCAGTATTGATGTTTTTCAAGTTGGTTGCTTACCATCATAATCCTAGCAAAACCCTTGTCATGCAGCCTTATCAAATAATCTTCAGACACTTTGCCAAGTGAAGGGCCTCCTCCATTTATGAGCAGATGTCCAAGGCATTGAGTGTTGTTGAAAACTGATTGATCAAAAGGTGCAGTGGAAGGTTACAAAGAAGGAAAATAGAAGTCATTGCACAGGTAAAAGATGGTGTTTATGTTTCAAAATGTATTGTTTTTCCTACCCATAGGAAAATGTCTGTCAAACCATACCTCATAGAGGACAGGAGACAATTTGAATATGCAGGCCATTGATACAAACAGGGGCAGTTTCCTTAAGAGAAAGGGTCAAACAACACCCCACTATCACATGCTAAGAAGTCTAAAGGAGCTCCTTTTAATTAGATAGAGAAATATAGTATGAAGAGATGCAAGCAAAATATGGCACTTACAATCAAAGAAGGAGCTTATAAATTGCCTGGAAGCAGAAATTATCAAACAAGTTGGAAGAGCACAGACCATCTCCTGTTGAATAACAAAACAACTTTCAAATGCTTTTTGACAGATTTTGAATGGTTTTTCCTGGTTAAAATATCACCTAAAGTGTCAAAGCAGTGGACAGGTTTGAAATTATGGATGATTCTGTTACAAAGAAAGATCACTGCACTATTAAAAGGAACTGATAACTGTGTTTCAAAGAGCCCTGTTCTTCTTGCTTCATGAGTTTCTCTTTTCAGAATATACATCACAAATGATGGGAGGCATTTCAGGTTTTGTTCCCAAAGGACATACAAGTTTATGAATAGGCAAAAAGGTTATTTTCATGGACTGTCTTTGTTTAGATGATTTAAAACAAACACAGTTTTTCTTTATTCCAAAGAACAGATATATCACAGATGATACACCTATAGGCAAGAAAGTATGTTGAAAGGATGAGCTTTTCTTAGATCAAAGGTCCAAGAAGACCAGCAAGTTTGACACCTGTATTGGAGAAAAGGTTGAAGAAGCTGTTAAAGACCGAGGCTGTCAAAACAAGTTGACAATGAAAAACCCTGTCCTTTCAAAAACAAATTAGCATTCAGGTATTTTCTTGACAGTTTTAAAGAAGGGTTACCTTACTTCATAAATATCACCAACATCATTAAAAACAGTGGGAAAGATGATATAAAGGTTATTGAGTTATTTTTCAAAATTTGAAGTTCAGTCGCTTGTGAATCCAAGTTGCAAATGCGTCGAGGTTATTGGTGAAAAGGATCAAAAAGGTTGTGAACACCTTGCAAAATCCAACCAAACAATTTCATTTTGAATTTAAAAAACAGAAGTGACCGTTGCAGAATTTGAAACGACATAAGAGGAAAGTCGAGGGGGAATTTGCATTTTCAAAATCACAAGTGAGTTTCCTCCAATGTTCTCAGCACCACAACAAAGAAGGCCGAAACGAGTTTTAGCATTCTGCACACAGTTTCAAGGTTGAACGATCGCGCGACGTGCCTGGCGGAAGGTTTGAACGGGCGGTCAGTGTATGCGCGACGCGCCTGTACAATCGCGCGACGCGCCTGTACACGGCGCCCGACCCCGACCCGACAGGCCACCCGAGCGGTTGTTTGCGCGCCGTTCTTTCCTTAAAGAGTGTCGCGTAGGCCTGAAGACTTCCAGAGCTATCTCCAGTGCTTCACAAGGGTTGTTCATCAAGTTTGAAGGTATTCTTATATGCTTTTCACCCGGTTTCAAAACTGCAAAATGCTATAAGGGTTTAAAAAGCCACTGTTCAAGTTTATAAAAGCGAGGTTTGAATGTGATAAAGAGGTTAGAAATAAACACCGAAGGGATAAATTGAGCACTATCACGAGTGACCATTGCAATTTACCATCAAACTTGATTTAGAAAATGGTCGGAATCTGTTAAGATGTGTGTACTGTTTAAAGCAGAGAGGAAAATGAGGAATTTCTGAAGGCGAAAATAATCTGCCCCTATCTGAAACAAAATGATCATAAGATGAACCCTTGACTTAATATGACTGTCGCAAGGCCTTGACTGCCACCTTAAAGAAACTTTTTCAAATCACTGTCACCTTGTTCCTTTAAATGTGAATTTGACTGAATGCTCACACCGGGGTTAACTTTATGAGCATGTTTCTGTTTAAAGGAATGACATACATATTGAGAAACAGTGAAGTGTAATCAGAAAAAGGGGTTTTTGAAAAAGAACTGCTTATAATTTGAAAGACCACAGGTTAAGGTTGCTCCTACTCCTCATACTAAGACAGTCTTCACTGTGCAGCTGCTTGATTAACTTTGGGTCTTCATGCTTGTTTGATAAACGGATGTCAGGTTCAACAAAGGATTTTTTCTACAAAGGCTAGGGTTACATTTATAAGAGCCATTGATTGTTTTAAAAGGAGAAAACTCACACAGATTCTGCCTCAAAAACTCTTGGAGTCTTTCAAACTCTGTCATCTTTGCTCAGAACTGTGACAGTGAACTGTTTAATTGCACTAAGGGTTGATTTCACATATGCAAGTTTGTTGAATGTTGGCACACTTATACAAGGCAGGATTTTAATGATTGCAAAATCTACCATGGGCAAGGATTAAGAGGTATTGAGTGACATCTTAAAACTCACAGAATAGGGTCATTTTACCACTTCTCACAGCAAACTCCTCCTAGCAGTCTGCCCTTCTTTTCACTGTATTATATCATATTGAAAAGTTGTTGACTGAGATATTTTCAAGGTGGAAGGCCAATTTCTGAAAGAGCAGGTTTTTAATGATTGAATTTTACCTTGGAGACAGAGATGCAGGTGTGTTGATTGGCCTCTAACAAATTCACAAGAAAAGTGATTTCTTAACACTGTGCACAGAAAATTACCCGTGATCTCTCTCCTTTTTACTATATGGTCTCTTATTGAGAAATTCTATTGGCTGAGGTACATTCAAGGCAGAAGGCTACTTTTTAAGAAAGCAGAGGTTGTGTATTATAAGAAACTTGTTGCAAACCATCCAAATCACATTGTTTCTCTGTCAAAGCAGTACATTGACACAGTTTGACTCCAACAGGGCAGTTTACACACAGTGAGGCAGTTTGTTCCTTCCAAAGCATATTTAGGTCAAAATGCCTCCAAGGCAAGACAGCAGGAGCGATCCGCACAAAAGATATGAGCCAATCTCTACAGAAGAGGTTAATGCTCATCCATCTGTTCTTTTCAACTTCCATGAAGTAGGTTGCCTAGATTTTTGCCAGAAAATACAAGAAGTCAAAAATTTTTCGCCATTAGCACACTTATGCGCCCTGAGATTCAAAGAAAAACATTTCCAAGTGGCAGGTCTTGATTTCAAGATTTCTCCAAGGTATGTGTCCAAGGCCACCAAGATTCCATATCATGGCGAAAAATGGTTCAAACAGGCTCATCTTGACTTAGGAAGATTACAAGCCTTTCATCAAGCCTGAGCATAGAGAAGCTTTCACTGCTATTTTTCCTTTTTCATATCTCCTTGACAGCTATGCTCCACTTATGAAAATCATAATGAAATATTTCACTTGTGAAGGGAGGTTTGATCGAATTTATGCCTACCATGTCCGATTATTGATGCATTTTACTAGAAGTAGGAAACTAAACCTCCCTTACCTTTATTTCAAGAGCATCGAGAAGATGGCATCTACTGTCCAGAAGAAGGCCCCACCTCTGCAAATACCTTCCCTTTTCCATCATTCTCTGATCAAGATTATTTTCCTACACCAGCTAGAGAAAAAAGGGGTTCCATGGGATGTATTCATCAGTCATCCAGATTTTTCTACTGTTCTTCATGTCCATGTGTCTCCCACTCAGCCTATCCATCGCCCGGTACCTTTGTCCAGTAGGCCTACTCCTAGAAGGCTCAGGATGTCTACAGGACAACCAAGTCAACAGGAAGACAGAGAGGGGAGTTAACAGCAGCAAGAGGAAAGGGGTGAACAACAGCAGGTACAAATTGATGAATAGAAGCAGGTACAAATTTATGAATAGCAGCAGTTAGATGATGAAGAATAGCAGCAAATAGAAGGTGAAGGGCAGCAGGTCCAAGAGGAGCAGCAGCAGGTACAAATTGAGGAACAACAACAGGCGCAAGATGAAGAACAACAGGTTGGGCAGGAAATTGAGACACCTCTTGAGCCACAAATTGAACAAAGCATTGAAGCAGAACAGCAAATTGAGGTTGGAAAACAGGGGCAACAAAGTGAACAGCCCGAAGAAGACATCCAGCAGCTTCAAGAAGAGCAGCAAGTTTAGGAAGATGTCAAAGGTAAATCAGTTGTGCCTCCTCCTCCCAAAATAACAAAGCTCAGCACAACAAGGAAGAGAGGGTCTAAAGCTGCCACCCTAACAGTGACAAAGGTTGTTCCTAGCAAGAGGAAATCGCCCAAAAGGACACCTTCTAGCATGCCAAGGAGGAAAAGCACAAGATTGGCTTTCAAAGGTAAAAGCAAAGTTGGAGAAAGTACAAAGCATGGAGGTACATTAGCTGTCATCCCTATCCAAAGTGATGATAGTGATAATGAGGCCCGCTTCCTCGAAAATCTCCTAATCCATAAGGAAGGGAAAATTGAGGCATTAGAGGAGGATCTTCAAAGGGCAAGAAACTTCAACCACTTCTTAGAGATTCAAAACAAACAGATGAATGTTCACACAGCTGTTCATGAAGCAAGGGCGATCAAATATAAGAATGAAGCAGCTAAGGCGCAAGCAAGGATAGAAGAAATCATTGGTGAGTTTGATGAGGAAGAGGAGGAAGACCAGCCTAGGCGGAAGAGGCCTAAGACCATCGGGCTTAAAAGAGCCTTGGAAAAGCAGAGAGCAGAAGAACAAGCCCATCTCCAAGCCTTTCCTCTCACTGCACTCCTTGAGCAGGAAATTGAAGAAAACAAAGAGGCATGGCTTGAAAGAGCTAACAAACACTTGGAAATGAAGCTTGAGAGGGCGAACAGAGATCTAGAGCTGCAATGGAAGAGGACTCATCACTTTCAGAAGTTGAATCAGTTTGCTAGGCGCAAACTAAAGGCAGCCCAAGAGAAATTGGAGGCAAAGGAGAAGCGCCCGGCACGGAAAGAGGAGAAAAGCACATCAGCTCTTGATATTTTGACATCAGCTTCGGAGAATGTTGCTATGGACCCCTGAGGGTCATGTGTGCCAATTTTGAGCCATTTTTGACAACTTTTTGTTTTTTGGCATTTTTTGGGTTTTTGGTCGAAAACTCACAATTGCACCATTTCAGTTTGAGGATTTTTCAAGGGAGAACGATGATACCAGTGGATGCCATAATTCTATGAGCAGGTCCCCAGCGATTTTCAGAGCATTTGGAGATCTTTCGCCCCCTCAAATTGGCGAAAAATGCTCGCTTTTTGCACATTCTGCCCCTCATATCAGCAGTCTGCTATTTCCTGGTTTTTTACACACATGTACAGTTTTGGAGGACTTCCAGGCATAAGATTGAGATGATTTTAGTTGCGCCGGAAAGTAGACACAGATAGCTTTCCAACGAGCCATCATGAGCCTCATTTCGACATCAGGAAGGCTGCCATTTGTCTCCAGCAAGTCAGGGGACCTTTTTCTGATGTAAATTTGAAATATTTTTGCAATTTTTGAACCCCAAAAATCTGTTTTTTCCAAATGTGCGTTTAGCTATTTTTGCACTTGGAAAATGTTACAAAGTCAATATAATTTCCGTTTTTAGCATTTTTTTAGATATTTTATGGGATATTTTGTGCCTTGGGCTTTGCAAAGCCTCAAGGACAAGTTTAGATATTTTGATTAGGCCAATGGGATAGCTAGTTGCACCATGAGGTTTTCCTCACTTGAGCCTATTTATTCCACAAGGCTTCATTGTAAAACAAGGCTGAACTTGAGAGAAGAATCAATATATTAGTCATATGAGCTTTGAAGAACATACTTGTGTTATGATTTTGGACTGCCTCTTGGATGCTTTTGATGAATGATGAAGGATTGTTGATGGATTCCATGACATGGTAGAATGGTATAGTGTTTCTTGCTTTGTTGTTGTTTTCTAGTTTTCATTCATGATACATGCTTCTTGCTGCTATAGATTAGTAGAGATTAAGTTTGAGATATGCCCATGGAGGCACCTCAAAATTCCTGAATCTTCATAGCTTTTATATTTTCTTCTTCCTTAGTTATACTAAAGAATTCTTAACTGCTCTTTAGTAACTTAAGGTATTGTTGCTAGTTTTATTTATAAGTTCTATGTATGTTGAGTAGGATGTATGGTGTGCCCTGCCTACCTATGATTTTCCATAGTTCTGTCCATAAAACTATCTCTTTGACTGATTAGCTTATCATCTTGTTGAACCAAGGAGGCCTAGTCCCGATCTAGCCCTTTGCCTAAAACTATGAAAGCTTGTTTTTCAAAGTGCCCAATGACTTAGAGACTATGTTTAGGCGTTCCGGCATAGTATTTTGAGTTGTTAGTCCATCTTATGTGTTCTCCCCAAAGTCTGATAGCCATTTCCCGAAGTTAGAAGGTCTTATACTTCTATGCATGGCTGAAATGTTTGATTTCTATGTATTAATTAGCTCATAGTTACATTTAGCATGATTAATGGCTTGCTATAACATGTTTATGTCTGCTATCAACTAGTTACACTTGAAATCCCTTGTCTTTCACCAACTTGATGTTCATTTACTCCATTTTTCCCAAAGATCCCTTCTACCGTGAATCAAATCGGCCCTTACGTGACCCCATGTCATAGTGGTTTCCTTGACCATTTTGACCATAGCCAAATTTATCTACATCTTGTTATCCAGTTTATATCTTTGATCGGCTTTCCTACAGCTTAAGCAAAACCAAAACACACTTCTGCTAGCTATGCTCCAAATTGCATAAGCAAACACACCGACATCCTTTACATCTAATAGAGAGAGCCCTCTCTGAGTCCAGGAAGGCTAGGTCCTTGGGCTCCAAAGCTTGGTTTGATGTTACATCGTCATTTGGCTCATCAATCGGCCAAATCACGGGACCCTAACAGAATCTATGGTTCGTAATTTTATGCATGACATTCCACCTCCTGTTTTTGATCGTGTCTATGGGTGGGAGTCTGAGATCTTGGATAATCTTGATTCATAGGACAATATGGCCTCTGCAAATATGCAAAAAGTGTCCCCTGACCCTGGCCATACTCGGGATCGTACATCTCTCTATCAGCAATCTGTCCGAACCTATTGGATCATTAAATGTCTCCTTGCTAAAGCAATTATGTCCATTACCAAGCCTAAGCTGGACTCTAAGTTGGAGGCCATTTTTGCAGATATTAATAGAAATGTTCAGGAGATTAATTTAAGACAATTATATCAGTATACCCATCTTTCCAGGTTGGAGAAGGAGATTAAAGCATTACAACAGGTCTCAGTTGAACTTCCTGGCGCTACTACCACATCGCCCACACTAGTAGAATCTGATGAAGACTAACCTTCTTTAGTGTCTTTAGTTTTGTTGGAACTGTCGCTATCGATCCTTATGATGTTTTCCTTTTCTCACTGTTATGATTTTGGACATCCTCTGGTTTATGTATGATCTTAAGTATAGACAGATTTGGTTCTTGTTATTAATACTCTTTATGTTCTGGTTGATTTATTTCGAACTCAGATGACCATAATACCTGGTTTCCTATGGGCAGGTTGAGGTTTAGTTCTGTATCTTTTGCCCGACTTTTATTAATAGAAAATCGAAGGTACCACCTAAGCTTACAAAAAATAAATAAATGAGCCAGCCTTAATCACGCTAAACCTAGATTAAAGAAAGAATAAAAAAAAGAAATGTGCTACTTTGACCAGAAAAAATTAAGATGGAATATGAAGTCATATATTTTCATTGTCATGTAACTTCAAGGTTATGGTTCAAAGTTAACTTACAGCCTAAAATTTGTTGTAATAGGTTTTGGATTTGTTCAAATCACTGTTGGATTTTGGGTTATGAACATTTGATCGTACACTCAGAAAAGTTAAAGGTTGATTTAGTTGTGCAAGCAAGGAATACTATGCCATCTAAGGAAGCATTACTATGTTTGCCTTTAGCTTTAACAAGATAGGAATTGAATCAAAGAAACCATTACTATGCCTCATGCTTTTACCTTTAACGGCCGAATTGATATTAAAGTGGCACTTGAAAATAACTGTTGATGCCAAGACAAATGTATGTAAAGAAAAAGTAATACAATCATTATTGTAAGAAGGGGAATATCCTGTTGGTATGAAGAAAAGTAAAAGTAATTATCAAATAATGCAGTTCACCGATGATGATAATTTGGGCCACATATCCAACAAGCCGACCCTCACGATCACAAAAGCACACGGAAGAATGAGCAAACGAATAAGAATATATAATATAATATAATATGGAAAATGCAAGATCAGGAAAGGAAAAGGAATAATGAGCTGTAAGAATCTGCAAAATATACAACTGGCACTTGAAAATAGCTGTTGATGCCAAAGACAACTGTATGTAAAGAAGGGGAATATCCTTATGTGGGTCTAAAGAAAAGTAAAAGTAATCAAATAAAGCAGTTCACCAATCATCATAATTTGGGCCAACCCTCACGATCACAAAAGCACGCGGAAGAATAAGAAAACGAGTAAGAATATATAATATAATATAATATGGAAAATGCAAGATCAGGATAATGAGCTGTAAGAATCTGGAAAATATACAAAAGAATAGAATATATGTCTGCCTTTAGCTTTAACAAGATAGGAATTGGCATGAAAGAAACCATTATTATGCCTCATGTTTTTACCTTTAACGGCCGAATTGATATTAAAGTGGCACTTGAAAATAGCTGTTGATGCCAAAGACAACTGTATGTAAAGTAAAAGTGATACAGTCATTATTGTAAGATGGGGAATATCCTTACGTTGGTCTGAAGAAAAGTAAAAGTAATCAAATAAAGCAGTTCATCGATGATCATAATTTGGGCCACATATCCAACAAGCTGACCCTCACGATCACAAAAGGAAAGAAAAAGGAATAATGAGCTGTAAGAATCTGGAAAATATACAAAAGAATAGAACATATAAGAATGTGAAAAATATTTGAAACTAGGCGATAAATCAGATCTCCAAAATAAGATCTAACAAATGTGTAAGGTTAATTTTATATAAAATAATATGAATATAATTATAAATAAATAATAATTGTATATATGATTGATGAGTGAAATAAAGAGATAAAAAAAATATTAATTATATATCTAATAAAGTAGATTGAAATAGAATGATAGTTAATAAAATAAAGAAAAGAATAAAAATCATGTATATTAGAATATGAAATAATGTATAAAACACATATACATATAATATAAGTGGATTGGACAGTTCCATTTTAAATAAATAGATTTGGAATATATTATTTTGAAAATAGATTTGGAAAATTGCAAAAGAGAAATATATATCTATAACTAAATCTAGATTACTAAAAATGATATCTATTTAAATAAACAAATCAATATAAGCTGGACAAACTTATTAGTCTTTACATCAATAAAATTATATTTAATAAAGTAGATTGAAATAGAATGATAGTTAATAAAATAAAGAAAAGAATAAAAAAATATTTATATTAGAATATGAAATAATGTACAAGAGAGAAAAGAAGAAACATAAAAGAATAAAACACATATAAATATAATATAAGTGGATTGGACAGTGACATTTTAAATAAATAGATTTAAAATATATTTTTTTAAATAGATTCGGAAAATTGTAAAAGAAAATTATATATATATATATATATATATATATATATATATTACTAAATCTGGATTACCAAAAATGATATATATTTAAATAAACAAATCAATATGAGTTGGACAAACTTATTAGTCTTTACATTAAAAAAATTATCCAAAGCAATCTCATGCATATTGATAACAATTAGATCTATGGTTAATTTTGTACCTACATATTTATTGGGTTTAGAACAAAT
>JAXQQM020069612.1:52500-114882 GCA_034641835.2 Pinus albicaulis
AGGAAAATTTTACTATCTTGTCCACTATTAAGCTTGGGCCAAGCTTCACCTTACACCTACAGCGTTGCTTCTGTTGAGGGTTGAGTTGTCCTTGTGAGTTGCAGCAAGTGGAAGACACTAGATCTGCTCAGATCTAGAATTTTTTGATGGATCTTCTCAGTGAGTGTGTCATTTAACCTCCTGGAAGAATGCATCTATTGTTTGAGCTTCAGATCCAAACCTTGGCATCAGGCCAAAGCATTCTCAGAGTCTACAACGTTGTCTCTCTCCCTAGACAATGTTATTTGTATATTTTCAATTGCAGGGTGTTTTGCTGGCATTTTGGAGGAGAGGTCTCCAATGTTGGGATTCTTCCTCTCACTGTGGTGATCCATGGATTGGCCATCCAATCCATGTATGTTTCAGATCTGATCTGTTGTACCATTGTATTATTCAAAAATTTCTGAATCATTCTGCAGATCTGCAACTTTAGATCTCAGATCTACTCTCTGTGCTTCATGTTTTGCATAAAACCCCAAGGGGAATGTATAGATCAGCATTTCTTCTACACAAATCTGTATTAGATCTAAATTTTTGTGTACATATCTGATCTAGATCTGAAGATTAATAAATTTTTGCTTCAGCCACATAAAATAACGTTGTCATGGTTATGCAGTCTTTTCTCATGGTTGTAGCACCTCATTTCTGAGGGTTTTTCCTGTATAATCTCATTATTCATCTTGTAAAATGTTTGGGTTGTAATGTAAATCTGGTTTTCTATTATAATACTGATTTATAAACCTCCATATCAGCCTCCTACTGTGATTTAGTGGATCTATGTTATTTCTGAAGCAATCCTTTGCATATAGCTGCAACCCCTCTCTTTGGGTGATTTCCAGCTAGCCTAGTTTGTGGGAGATCTGTTTAACCCACCTAGTCTAATTTATTTTTGCACTCCTTTTGGATTTAGATCTTATATGAGCTGATCTAAGGGATCCAGGAGGTGCAAACTCATTTCTATGCATAGAATTCTCAGGAGAGTGTTATTTTAGCAGGATTTCTAAGTTGTTCCAGATTTGGTATATTACAAGCTTGTCCTTAAACTTGGAGGTAATGGTATTTTTGGCATTATCTTTGCTTCACATACTGAGCTCCTCCTTAATTCCCCAATGGTTGAGCCAAGAATTGAGGTGAAGATGGGGGTTTTGACTATAGTTAGAAGCAATTTTTGGGAGCCTTTTGGATTCCATGTTGTAAAGCTTCTTATTATACATCAGATATCTAAAAATAATCATACTTTCAATGGGGGACAAACCAAATTCGATCAAGAGGATAGGATAGGGAGTATTTCCCTTTATCATTAGGTTGTAGGTTATGAATTGCTTTTGAATCATCTCAATCTTCCTCCAAGACTCTTTAGATATACTGCAACCCCAAACTTCACATTCATATAATACAATAGGGGTGACAAGATTCTCAAAGAGGAACCTAATTTTACTCCAAATGTAAAGATCGACTGACTTACAATTTTTTTCAAGCTCATAATAAGCTCTCTAGCCTCCAATAATCCTTTTTTCGGTGTTATAATTCTAGTTGAGTTGATGAGGGAAGTCAATGCTAAAATATTTATAAGAAGAAACTTGCTCTAAGCTTTGGTTATTATACACAAAAATACCATGGGTTATGTTTTTGGATTTAATGATCACGACTTTAATCTTATCGATATTAACTGTCATACCCATCTTATAGCAGTAGAAATGAAGAGTCTTAAGTTGCTTGTCAAGGTCATCATGGTTTTTTGCAAGAAGAACTATATCATCAACATAAAGGAGAAGAGTAATGAGAACACTATCAAGCTAGCTTAGTGCCCTTGCATCTCGTAGTTTTCAGGCACTCCTCTAGCTTATTGATGTATATGCCAAAAAGGGTAAGGGATAGGGGACACCCTTTCTTAATTCCAATATTGGATTTAATGTCTTTATACCACCCCTCATTGGTCTTAGGCTTGGCATTGATGGTCTTGTAGAGATGGATCATAGTAATCCTCAGCTCAGGAGGGACCATGATCTCTTTAAGTATCTCCCAAATTTTATTTCAAGGAATAGTGTCGAAATCTTTTCTAAAGTCCACAAAACAATAGGAGAGATCGAATTTACTATCGTGACATTCCCTTGCAATGATTTTGAGAGTGACAAGATGGTCAATAGTCAAGTGATGTCTCCTAAAACCAACTTTTCCTTTAGCTCTTTTGCCCTAGATTTCAAGCCAAAGGCTCATATTCTTTTCCAAAATGAGCCCATAAAGCTTGGCCAGGATGTGGCTAATCATAATGATCCTGTAGTTAGATGAAGTGATTTTGTCCCTATTTTTAAAGATAGGAACAATAAGGCTTTGCGTCCAAAGTTGAGGTAAGCCATGCATTACAACCAACTTGAGAAGCTTGTGAAGATGAGGAATGAGGATGGAAATTATTATATTTTTTTGTAATTTTGGTAGGGCTACATCTTCATCATGTCCAATATATCACCCCGATAGGGGAGGGGAATTGAACCAGTGACTTCACATCAAGGAGTGACTTAACGGAGCACCCAATCACCGTCTATACAAGACCCTTAATTGATAATCTTTTAAATATAAATAATTTAAAAATATTTATTAATATTAGAAAAATATATTTAAAATAAATAATTAAATAATTTAGCCAAGTCGTGTTAGCACAATTGGTTGAGGATGGGCCTCCTCAAAAGGGTGACCCAGGATCAAACCTCACAGAGGTTGTTGCGCCTATGCTAGGGAGAGGAGACAAGTCAAACCCATTTAGCTTAGTTCTGGTGTGGCCCAAGCTGGGTGCGATCCCCTGGTGACTTTGACGGCTTAGATGCCCCTAGGTCATGGTTGCTTAACCATGGATTAAGCTTGATGTACTGATGAAATTAGACCACTTAATAAACAAAAATACTAATAATAATAATTTTGTTTTACTATTCCAATTTATGAGAAAAAAACGTCAATATATGTTATGAAAAAATAAGAAAAATAATATTACTATTATTTAACATTAAATATAAATATATTTGCACTAACCTTTTAAATAATGCATATTAAATATAATTCATTTATTAATATTTTAAAATTTATATTTATATAAATTATAGTTTAAATATTAATTTCATTCATAATGATATAATCAAATAATTTAGAATCTAAATATTGATCTCAATCATAACAACATAAATTAAGCTAATTACTTAAAATTTTAAATTTTTTATTTGGCCAACTTAGATGGGATTTGAAAAAAAAATTCTAAAAATGAGTATCTCAAGATTACACCCAATGACTGTGAAGATAAACACAAAATCTATTAAAACAAATGTTTAATTATTAAATATATAAGATTTAAAAATATATATATTAATGAAACCTAATTGACATGGTAATAATACAAAAAGATACGACTTGGAAGGATCTCTACAAATTTGAGGCCATGTGGTTGTCATATCCATGCTCTCCTTCCTTCCTTGAACCCTCTACTGCACTCGACAGTGCAATGGCCCTACGACCCTGCCTATTGGGCTTCTTCTCTTCTCTCTCCTTGGTCGGATCTGATCTCCCTCAATAGATCCCTTCCTCGTAGTCTCTTTTTCAGGTTTTTTGGCCATTGGGCCTCCTTTTGGTTGGGTGGTCAACTATGGCCAATCTAGCCTCCCCCCTCCCCTGGATCAAGAAATTTAAGCATTTAATTTGTTGATCGTTAATAGGCCCAAGTTTCAAAAGGCCTCTACCTCTTATTTCTTGAAGAAGTTAGATGAAATACCTAAATTCAAAAACTTGGAACCATTGACCCGACTTCATGCTCTCCAATTGGCAGATCGAAGTCTTGTGGGTTAGTTTATGGGTTTATGGTCCTCCCTAAGATCTATTCGTCAATGGATTATGAATAACTGGAAGCCAATGATATAAGGAGAAGTGACCTCCTCTTTTTGTGATAAAGGCTTCTTCACATTCTTCTTTGAGAAGAAAACAGATCGGGATAATATTTTTCAAAGTGGGTCATACTTCATGGGGGCGAAAGAGATCTACCTAGATCGGTGGAGCCCTATTTTTAAACCATGAATGTGATGCCACTTCATAGGTCCCTGTATGAGTGAAGTTTTCTTTTATTTGCTTTCACTACTGGAATGATGCCATAATTAGAAAGATCGGGAATGCTTTGGGGAAGTATGTCAACTGTGTCAAGCCAAAATATGGCATTTTTTCTTGTGCTAGGATCTATGTTGAGGTAGATTTGGAAAAAGGTATCCCCAAGAAAATAAATCTAAATTTGGATAATTGGCTAGACATCCAAGAAGTGGATTATGACCACCTCCTTTCAAATGAAAAAACATGTCATGACTATGGTCATTTCTCCCAGCATTGCCCCATGAAACAAGAAGTGCAAGAGAAGAAAATTGAACAAGGGGAAAAATTGTAGCAAGTGAATCAACAAAGAGGCTCTTATAAGACAAACCTTACTCCACCATAGGCATAGACTCAATGTATTGAAAATAATCTAGGCCCCCCTTCCCTTAAGAATAAATTAGTGGGAAATGGAGAAGGCCTAAGAAAATCAACCACCAGTGGAAGATCAAGTAATATGTTTGAAGCACTGGCGCACAAGAAAGAAGAAGGACTGATTCCATAGGAAATTCCCCCATGCATAGATTATACCCCCAACCTTGTATCCTCTTAGCACCATGTTGGTGAATAAAAGACAATCAATCCAATGAACATCCAAATCCCACAATAGTTGAATCCTCAGAAGCGAAAGATGATTTCCTCTCTCCAAGAGAAGGTACCATCAACGCCTCCTTTACCATTTTTATAGATGAAAATTTAGAAGTGAATAAGGCCTTGGAGATAAAATGAAAAACCTGAAGTTCAGGGTAGAAAACTAATAGAAAAATTCGCACTGAACAAATGGAAAAGAAAAATAATTTGGCCACTAGTCTTCTCTAAAAAACATTCAAACTTGAGATCAAGTTGGAAAAGGAAATAACTGAAATGTTAGACTGACCTCGTGAAAAGGGGCCCCCAAAACCAAAAGTAAGTAACAATAATATTATCCTAGAATTGTAAGGAATTAGGGTCGAAGAAAAGGAGATCAGAAGCTAGATCCCTCATAGAAAAAGGAAAATCCCTTAGTAACCCTCCTCTAAAAACAAAACTGGAAGACCTTGAAATGTTATCTCATCACTTCCAGATTTGACAAGGAAGTGGAATTTCTTCAATAAGTGCTCGGTGTGCGTTGGAAGGCCTTTGCACACTTTGGGACCAATCCCAAGTTCATCTTCTTAATTCACCCAAAATTGTTGTTTGGCTAGTGACCACTTTCCTAGACTTCACCTCAAATGAGGTATGTATAATAGTTAATATTTATATTCCTATGAATTTTAGGGAAAAATAGGAATACTAGGCCTATCTTAATTCCTTAGTGGACTTTGTGTCTAGAACGTATGGTATTTTTGGTGGTGACTTTAATGTTATTCTTCAATGTTGGGAGAAAAAAGGAGGGATGATCGTCAGAGTCCCTTTTCAGGAGCAAATGGAATACTTCATCTCTCATGCTCACTTAATGGATATAAAACTAGTTGGGATGAAATGCTCCTAGAGTAGCAAAAGTGTTGTTCCAAGCCACATATCTACCAGATTAGATCACTTCCTTATTTTCGATGACTTTCTCCACTATAATATCTTAGCCAAATCCGTTATCCTACATTGGAATGCCTTTAATCATGTAACGCACCCCCCCCCCCCACCCCCTCACTTTTACCTAAATTCACCAACATGCTAGGGTAAACATGAGATGAAGAGTTACTATGACACGACCCAACTCCTAACTATAGTTAAGGAAGTTGGGCCTACAACTAACCACTGACTAACAACTCACAAAATTCCTTAGGGCTACAAGGATACTCAAGGGCCATATAACCACCCCAAGTGACTAGACCTTGAGTTGGGACTCCTTTTCACATAACTTAACCCCTAACCACATGCATGACAAGCCCTCCATGCGGTTGAAAGCCTCCAACTGCACTCAGAACCCAGTCTGAATGCAGTTGTGACCCAAATTGTCCAGTTCAAAGGGTGCAATCTTGAGATCTAAGCCACAATTCCAAGTCAGCCTGTAGACCATGACCCATAACTACTTGAGACTTATTATAAACATTAATGACATGACAAAAATGTTAATAATACAACTTGGAGGAAAAATGTTAACTAGATGCCTAGAAAATAACAAATAATTTTGCTAAAAACATGGTAAACATGTAACCTATAGGTCCTGAGTGCATATTTGACCATAAAAGTTTGAGATTTATATGAGAATCACTGAGAAGTCCCTATACCCTCTCCACATGGCTTCAACAACACTTATTATTCCATACATTCATAAACTGATCAATATATATCCAGTTCATGATAAGAGCCATAGATGATACACATCATATAAAAAACATATAACCATAAAATAATTAACATATAAACCCATGGGATGTAACACCATATTCCCACATATACCCAAGTAACCAACCAACGGGGGTAAACATGTGACAAGAGGTTACTAATATGAGATTCAACCTCCTATATGACCTTAACGAAGTGGAATCAACGAAAAAAAGACAAACATTCCTTACACAACATCAACAACATCCTCAGGAGGTAACCCAACCTCTCAAGCCCCTGTACCCTAAGGGGGAACTGAATTTTAAGCCTTAGTCATGGGAATGACGAGTCAAGGTAGCATACGAGTTCCTATAGCTACGGGCATGCCAAGGAAAGGGCCTGTTTTGGTCATTTTTATGCCTGCAACTCCAGGATTTTTCCCACTATTTTAGCCCCAAAGCCCAGGTCACTGCCCAAAAATTCATGAAACTTTAGGAGAGGATAATAACATTAAAAAATGGTATGGAACAAATTACATCATCAGGAACTCATCTGGACTTCTCCCAACCATGATAGGAATTTCGTCAAACATGTCACAAGCATTGCATCTACATGTGTAAACAACATATTTAAACATAGGGGTCTCATATTTATCTGAGAATCACTAAGAAGAATTTCTCCCTTACATCATTAGCTATAATACAATCTATTTGACCATAGATCAATTGTGCATTAATTCACAAGTAAAAACATGGATAGAGGCATACATCATCACTTATAAAGTACATGCTTATAACCAGCATAATAACAATAGAAATACCATGGATATAATAGCAATATAATCCACATAATAACCAATAAATTTTCATACCAAATACTAAAGGAATAATT
The DNA here is from genome assembly GCA_034641835.2 of Pinus albicaulis. Classification (NCBI taxonomy): domain Eukaryota; kingdom Viridiplantae; phylum Streptophyta; class Pinopsida; order Pinales; family Pinaceae; genus Pinus; species Pinus albicaulis. The sequence continues at coordinate 59,791 of JAXQQM020069612.1, forward strand.
TCTTCATTAATGCATGTAAAAACCAACCGGAGATGGGACTTCCACATTCCACCCGACCATAGATTGACTGAGCTAAGTCTCATCCAATCACCCCCATGCCATATTCCAAGCATGAATGTGGGATATCATCAAACACATCAATCACAACCAATTGAGGGCTTGCAAAGGCCAAACCACCTCAAACCTCAACCAAATGGTGCACCTCATGGTCAGACATCACAACCATCATGGATTAATTTCTATCCAAGATGTTCCAGGGCTCTAGAGTGTTTTTTCCAACAAGGGATTCCAAGACTAGTAACTCAACCCCAACTGTTATAGGGATTCCAGAGCATTTTTCCAACCAAGGCTTTCAAAGTTGTCTGTCGAGATTCCAGAGCGTTTACCCAACCAAGGCTTCCAGGAACTAATAACTCAACCCACAAATAAAATAATCATGAGAAACAACCAGAAAAAAAATCAATGGAAATAAACCCACAACACCATGGATATCCATGAAATGGCAAGGTTAGGAAAATCCACATGCATACACCATGCATGCCAAAACTAGCGAGGAAATCATACATGAGACTCGATACCTGCCCTCAAAACGTAATGTAGATGTTGATCCAAATGTCATCTTGCGCTTTCTTGCTCTTCCTTTTCTTTCTTTATCAAAATATCCAAATATCCCACACCCTCCAAGAGTGCTCCGACAATACTCTAAGTGCTCAAGATTATGAGAGAGAGAGAGAGAGAGAGAATAATGAGAGCTCCAAAACTGAACTGACCAAGTCTTGCCCACTGATCCTCATAATAATTTTTATCAATGACGCCTCTATTTTCTTCATTTTCCACAATTTTTGTTCATTTTCCTTGTCACATGATACTTGTGACCTTTAACCTTCCTTTTCTCTCAATTTCCTTTATTTTCATAAATTAATGCAAATAAATTCCAATTTTCCTTTCTAAAGCCTTTTCCATATAGATAGATGAATAAGAGGGTAGATGGACCCAAAAATCTCTTTAGTAGGAATAAAACCACTTCTAGTGTGAATTTGGATCCATGCATATAGATAGGATCAAGATGAATAAACCACTTCTTGGTATGAATGTGGTTCAATGCATGTGGATGGGGTCAATTTTACGAAACTCATACGGTACGATCATGGAGGTAGTGGAGACATGGATGGAGCATATCTTGCTGATCATAATGGGAGAAGGTATCCATGAGAGTATAAACATTATTGAGTGGGCCCAAGGGTGGAATATCACACCAGATAAGGAAGGGGATGGAAGCCATAGAAATCATTCGAATCATCGTTTATGTATTGTCTTTTATGACTTTCAGCACATTTCTTTAAAGTGTTTAGCGAGTCTGTGTCAGATGTTTAACAAAATAGTGTTTCCAAGCGAGATGTCCCACCCTCATCCTCGGGGGACTTCGAGTGCCCACTCGGGAGATTTTCTTTGAGCTACATTCCATCATCTAGCATCAAGCCAATATTCTGCCACCTTAGCAATGCTAGTCTCGTCTCAGGGGAATTGCGCAATCCCTGGGAGGGCAAATTCGATTGGAGAGTTAATAACAAGTTTTTGAGCTTATCATCCAATGGGGAGAAACCCTTCATCCGGAAAGTCAGTGGGGGAGGAGTATAAGCGTATTTTCTTATCATATCATCCACCTCCAACATTTACCACTGCGATGCATAGCGTAATTCCAGCCCTAGGGCTACATTTTTCTTCTTTGTTATTTGCGAAACCCTTTACGGGTTATCTTGGAGATTAGTGCTAGAAAAGTGCGAGATCTCGATCTACGAAATTTTATAAGCACCCAATCATAATATACACGCATTCCTATTTTCCAACAAAAGTTATTTCCTAGTGAGGATTTCGTAGGTCATAGCCTCCCGAAATAGCTTGATGCAGCAACAATGTTTCATGTCTTGATGTTTAGGGTCATTTTTAGGCTTGTTTTTGCCTAGCTTGAGTGTCTCTTCACTCAAGTTCTTAGTACTTCATTTATGCTATTACATATAATAAAATGGGCAATGATTATCTACTTATGTATTTGATGTGTTGATGCTTTCACTTTGCATTTTCCAGTTTTTACATTCAATATTCCTATTTTTCCTATTTTGGAATATTACATAGGGAGATATCTAAGACGGCACTAGGCAACAAATTTAGGGAAAAATTTGGTTTGAGAGAAGATGAAATGAGGGAGAAGAGACTCCAAGGATCATCCAACTCTTCAAAATCACTCGGACATCTAAGCCATTAAAATCACTCATGGATCACCCCTAACATGGGCCACACCAACCCTTAACGTGGCACAATTTTTGGCCCTAAAGTTTATAAAAATTTACCTTCACATCAAAAAATACTCTAACAGTACACCCTATCACCATCTATTATACGCCTTGTGGGTGTTTAGATATTTAAAATTAAAATGAATTTATGATAATTCAATAATATTTCAAAACAAAATTACATTCAACATATACACTAGCAATGTGAATTTTAGAGTTTTCCAATATCTTATCAGCTGATCAAAATAAGTGATCACGGAGATAATAGTGAAAGTTTCAAAAATAATTATAGATATCTCTGTAGAACCATATGTCAAACAATCATAATATAACCACATAAACAAATTGTGATGAGGGAGGCCATGTTGATCCATATAATGCCTCAAGGGGAAAAAAAAGGAGACCTATATAAAGTCAAAACTATTTAGCAAAGAGTCAAGCAAGAAACATTATGTTCTTTAGCGTTTGTCACTGACACCACATGATTAGCTTGAAATCCTCAAGTTGATATCCACCGTATCATCTTATATAAGAGAGAAAAACTAAAAACCCGTAAGTTCTTGGAGCTGATCCAAGCCTAAAAAAATGCGATCATCGTGTCTATATATGCTCGAATATAGTACTCAAAATGATCCACAACTCAGGATATCTATTATAAGCCATGTTCCCTCTCCAAAATAAATTTTCTCACCTTCCTTAGAAATCATGTCTAATTTCCAATTCCTTTCCCTATATAGTGCTACTGCAAGAGAAGTATGCAAAATCAAGACATAATCTTCTAATATCTGCCACAATGTTTGTCAAAAGTATATGTATTCACTATTGAGATGCCTTGACCAAATTCATCACCAATAAATAGTCACCAAAGATTTTTAGTTTGTCACAAAATTTCTCAAGAGTGAATGCAATCAAAGATATCCTGTAATATATTCAACCCAATTGTTTGAGCTAAAACTAATTCCAATTTTTAACATGGTATGAATGTTGTTTAGTGAGATGAAGGATGAAACCCCTCCATCTGAGGATTCCCTATCCTATTGAGTTGCCCCGTCAAATAACCCTCGCGGCATGGACTTATCAATCTCCTCATCTGTAATATTTCTCACCACCTATTGTGCTTTTATCTGAGGGAAGTGGCTGAGAATGGCTAAAAACTCTATAGAAATCCTCCCATGATAGGAATATAGGACCTAAAATATATCCTTATTTATCGCAATCCAAATTCCCCAACTAATAATAATGGGGAGGGAATTTATAAGTTTTTTTTCACTTGGTTCTATAGCCAAGAATTCCAAGAGTTTGCAAAAAGGGGATCTATCCAATTTCACTGTAAGCCGAAGGAGAGTCTGCATTCTTGCCACACTTGCTAAGTGAAAGTACATGATACAGAGGTGATCTATAGTCTCATTTCAGTCTTTTCATAAAATCACACCATCTTGGGTCGATCATATACTCTTGGCTGCATAATTCACAAGTTGGAATTCTTTCTTTAGCAGTAATGAACTAAGGTTAGAACCTTACAATTCGATGGGAACTTTTCCCTCCACAGCGACCCTCCTACCACTCTAGCCCATCTCAATTGATTATGATTCATCGAGTTAAATGGGATCTTATTTTTGGAGTGTAGATCCCATGAAGTGTTGAATCCCCGAGATAAGCTTAGTATTCTCGTCGAGTGAGTCTAATATGAGACCTATTTAATGCCTCCTATTATTTTCTCATTCCCCTCACAATTCAATAGGGATGTTTAAATCATCATTAGAATGACAACCATGGTTCCATAAACGGGGTAGTAGTTGGTCTAGCAATTTGGTGCATGTTTGTATATCCCTCATCTCGCAAGTGCAATATAATATTTTTAGATAGCAAGTGATCTCTCTTCGGTTATGGGACAAAGGTCACATCTAAGTTAGACTCTCTTTTCATTCCCTATACTCCATGCAAGACCTCGATGCTATCAAGTCAAAGTAACTAAAACAAAACCTCCACACATTTGAAATGTTTCCTCTGAATTTTCTTTGTGGATCCCGATCAATTATTTAGGGAAATACTAGGCTAATGTATTTATGATAAATAACTCCATCCATAAGCTGAGATGTTGAAATAAGAACTCCATCTAGACTTGGTTACCAAAGCCTTGAAGAATAGGAAGAGTGTTTTTTAGTTTCCCATCCCCCAGAAGCTAAATTTGGTTTGCATCCTTGTCCACTTTACCTAATGCAAAAAAAATTCTCTTGAGTACCTTCCAACAAAATTTTAAAATATATCCTCTTATCCTTCTCCAATATTACTTTTGGAATCTACACAAGAAATGCCATCCAAAGGATATGGAATTTCTTCCAAGAATAATTTTGCTAAAAACAACCTACCAACTCTAGAGATCCATTGGTGGCTCTAGTAGTTTAGTCTCTTCTCCAATTTTTCAACTAGTGAAAACAAATCTTCAAGCTAGTAACTTTTAGGATTTATATGGAAACCCAGTTAATTTTGGCTCGATTCGAAGGTCAAAATATCATATGGGAAAATAAATGCGATGTTGTTTACATATTGATCCTCCCATGGTATATGAATAGTGATAAGTAGGTTTTGAGTCATTTATGATCATACCTGTAGCTTCTTGTTGAAAAGGATCATGATATCATATAAACATTGTAGATCTCTTAATGCACCATTACAATACATTAGGATGTTATCAACAAAGAGAAGATGAGTGATGATGTTACGAAACCAGCTCCTAAAAATAGAAGAAAAAGATAGATCAACGCTTTGAAATAAAGCCTGACTTTCGAGAAACCTCCTTTACATTACATAAGTGAACAATTATTGGATGATATAAATGACAAAACATCCTTTCTATGTATAAAGAGTCCATGATTACATAATATAATCTACTACGACCTAACAATAATAATGTTAGGGCACAATAATAACTAATATGGGGGGCCACGTGGGGTACAACAATTACAATAAGGGAGCTACACTAACAACAATAGCAGGGGATGCTACATACAGTATTATAGCGGACCTAACATGCCCATCTCCTTCAAAAACAAGTGTTTTCCCTCAGCTAGCGATTATTTACAGGATGTGCTTCTGTATAAATTTCTCATCCTCCCATGTGAGATATTCATGCAGTAATTTGTTCCACTTGTTGAGATACTTTGAAATTGATTTATTTGATAGTTGTAGAGTTCTTGTTTCTATGACTCGTACAAAAACTTCTTTTGATGCAATAAGTTTATCTTCCCGTTGTTTCATTTGGTTCTACACCAAAGTTGGGTTATCCTTTCGAGAGTTGGAGAACTTGTTGTTGATGCTTGATGTGATCTTCCACTATTTTATCATCCATATTAGATTTCATTTGATCCTTCAAACTCATCCAAATTAGCCTCCATTTTTCTCTTTAAACCATCTATGCCATCTTTGATTACTCCTTTGTATGATCAAAATTTGTTGCACTTAGTACGTAATTTTGATATCTCATACTCACAATTCTTCCCTCTTCATGGGTCGCGGTAAAGCTTTTTGAGGGCTTAATGGGTGTGGAATTATTTTTGGGAGGCATTATAGAACCCAATAGTGATAAAAATGTTTTAATATTCCCTTGGAATCACTTCAAAATGCGCTTTTTTCAAAAAAACGTTATGCAATTTTTAAAAAAAACACACACACTTTTTTTCTTTTCTTTTTTAGGAGGTTGATATAAAATAAAACCCTGAATTACCTGCTCATGATTTCAAATCTTCAATATCTTAAATTGAGTCCTAAACTAGCCCTCTCGAATCTATTTTCGAGATGCCACGGGTCTAACATGATTTGGTTTCTTCAAGACAAGTTATGCCCCATCTCCCACAATAGACCCTAATTATGGAATAGATTCAATAGAGCTAACTACTATGAAGTGCCATATTGCCATCAAGCTTTCTCCTCAGACTACGAAAATGAGTTATGCACGAGCAACTACGATCCATTTACTTTTGGCCACATTTTGCGAGAATTCCAAATCCGATGCTTAGAGAGAGAGAGTGTATGATGATTTTCCCAAGGTCACCTCTTTTAGATGAAATTTTGAGAGCCTACACAAACTGCTGACTTTCCACAAATCATATCTTCAAAAATATTGTGAACCAAGGTATCTGAAATTTTTACACGAAGTTCCTCAAGATTTCGAGCTTCTTGTGACTAAAAATTTCATCTTCATAAACTTCGTAGCACGTGTTATAGTGAAATCCCCACGATGACCTATTTGGAGTATGCAAAAGCACTTAGAATCCAAAGCTCACGTGCAAATGTTGTAAAACGAGTCTCCAAAAGTAGAATAAAAGAGAGATCAACGCCTTATAAATAAGCCACTTCAGAAACCTCCTTTACATTACATAAATAGAGAAAAAAGTCTTGGATGATAAATGATGAAAACCTCTTTTCTATATATAGGAGTCCATGAGGGACACAATATAATCTACTGACGACCTTAACAATAATAATGCAGGGAACAATAATAACAATATGGGGGCTACGGAGGTACAACAATAACAAAGGAGGCTTTAACACTAAAAACAATAAGGGGATACACTAGTATTATAGGGACCTAACATGAAAAGTGTTTGTCTCACTTTTACCCCATGGATGATCCCCCCTTCTTAGCAGCATCCAACATTCTACTAATATGCTACCAAAAGAAAAAATAGTGGAGATATTATGAATCCCTATCAAAGGCCCCTCTCCACTCTGAAAAAAGGTTAGGTCACCCCATTGATGAGAATCGCAAAAGATACATACATAAGGAAACTCATGATCCACTTTATGAAAGAAACCTAAAAACCTACATGGGTTAGGAAGAGATGAAAAAAATAATAGCTGACATGGTCATAAGTCTTAGAGAGATCAAGCTTGTTGATATCCCCTTTAATATTCTTCATATTTATGTTGTGAATTCGTTATTCGGCCACCCCAATCACTTCATGAATTTTCCTTCCATCAAGAAATCTAAACTATTCACTAGAGATTGAAATAGATAAAATGGGTTTGATCCTTTGAGAAATCACCTTGGAGATAATTTTATATAAACAATTATATAGAGAGATTGGATGAAAGTCCTCAAAATAAGAGGGATTATCAACCTTGGGGATTAATTCTATAAAATTCGCATTGAAGGTCAGAAGCATACAACCCTCCTCTCTTGATTCTTTGACCACCTTAAGTAGATCACCCCCAATTAGTTCATAAACTTCAGAGAAGAATTCAATAATCTAGTCGTTCGGACCCGTACTTTTGTCTTTTTGAAAGCTAGATAGTACTGATTTAAGATTTTATTTAGAAACACCATCCATCAAAGAATGAATTTCTTCCTCATCTACAAACGGAAGGAAGAAATTTTCAACTGTAATGATATTCACGATAGTTGTCCATTCTATAGCTTTGAACAAGTTCTGGAAATGGTTTCTGCCCATATCACCCAGCCCTTCGAAATTTGAGACATCTCTCCCCATGGAATATTTCATCCTCCAAATTTTGTTGGCCATATTCTATATTTTTTCAAAATATTGAAATAATTTTGTATTCTCATATCCTTTCTTAAGCCATATGGCCTACTTTTCAGCCTCCATTCCTCCTTCCTAGCAATCAATATATCTCGCCTTTGATAAATTAGCCACCTCCTCTCCTCTTTAGAATCTTAATATCTGAAACCCTATTTGATGGAGTCTGCAACTGAGCCTAGTTGTAATTCAATACTTAGAAATTCCTCCATTTCCCTAGCCTTCTTTTTTCATATCATTCCTTGGTCAGTTTCTTAATGCATTCTAGGCTTTCCAAGAACTATAGAGCTACATAATTCCTTGATTCCCCTTCAAAATTACTCTAGTTTGTATTGACAAGGGATCGAAAAATTTCTTCCTTTAGCCACCCAACATACATTTTGAATGGGCTTGTCAGTTTCTGGTTCACTCCCTTAATCTCTAAAAAAATTGGAAAGTGTTCAAAGACACCACCCACTCCTATCCACTTACATAATAGACTATGAAGATGCACCAAATCCTCCACCAGGGAAAATTTCAAGGATGGAAGTTTATCTTAAAGTTTACAAACCTTGGTGAATCTCACTAGTCCCCAATATGTAGATTGTAAAAATTTTGATGATATTTGGTAAAAATATTTAGGTTTCTAATTATTTTATATTAGTATATATAAATTTTTGGCAATTTTTAGGGTAAAATAATAATATACTATAAAATTTGGGCGAATCAATTTTTTTAAAAATGGAAATTGGCGAATCTTTTTTTTGGAAAAAGCATGAAAAATTAGCCCACCTACGAATATTAGCCCCTAAAATTTTCCCTGTCCTCCACCAGTAAGAATCTATCAATATGTTTTTCCACTTTTTCCTCGCCAACCCTTTGGTTTCTCCAAGTTGGATTTAAATGGATAGGTTGCAGATCAATGAAATTACATGAGGCAATGTGACGGTAGAATAATTCATAAAGGACATCAGATTTGACTCTCTCCCCCCAAGATTTTTCAACTCCTATAGAGAAGTTTAGATCACCTCATAGGATTAGATTTTCCTTCTTTGCCAATGATTTCTGGAAGAAATCAATCCAGTATCAAATTCTTTCAACAATCAATGATAAATGTTTAGGAAGAAAAATACATGACCTATTTCAGTGCAGAACCCCTCCATCCCTATTCTTAATGGTATACTCCATGAGTTTATCATTTTCACCTTACGAGTATCCCATCCAAGTGCCATACTCCCAGGGCACCCTCTAACAGCCAGACCAATAAACTTCCATAAAGGAAAATCCTTTTCAAATTAAGCAATGATATAGTCTCCCTCCCCCAAAGTCTCTTGAAGAAAGATAACCTCGAGGCTTTTAACCTGTACAAGTCTTTTGAACGTGATTTTTTGGGATTACTTACTAAACCATTACAATTTAACGATAAAACTATCATTGATGCATCCCACATTGGGCCTTTAACGCTCTAAGGGCCCTGTCCATCGAATATTGTTTCGTAAGTACTAAATCCTCCCTAACTCTGGCTTGTGCAAGGGATATGTTTGATTTACTCCCCCTTCCTTTCCCTTGTCCTACAGGGACAATAGATAATCCTAAAGCACCTACACAGTCCCCCAAATTCAGGCGTATTTGTCTTGATATTAGGTTATAATAGAATGAGTTTATAGCTCCCCCATCAAATGATTCAGAGTCTAAGGAGACTATTGGGGATGTAAAATTTGTGTTAACCCCTCGGAGATAACAGGGTACATGTCCTAAGGTAAGGGATGTAACAAGATTGTGAGTGGGCCTAATGGTTAATAGCATGTCTTTCCTCCTAAGAGGTCACAGGTTCAAAACCAAAGGGGGGGTAGTATGTATGCCTTCATAGACTTAGCAGCAAAATCGCCGCAAGGAGGTGGGTCCCTTATCCCAAAACTAGGGGGTCTCATACACTAATTTGGTGTATATCTTGGCTATGACCTTAAAATTGGATAATAATAATAATAAGTTCCTCAACCTTCTAATCCTTATGCATCTTATCCCAATTCTTTCCAAAATCAGAAACAATACAAGATAGTAAAGAAACAAAAGGGGGGATAAGAGGTGTGTTGATCATTGTGGTGCCCTCCTCCTAATGCATGTCCATAACCACAACTTCCCTTGCATCCTTGGTCAGTTTCCTCTGCTACGAGTCAATGGAGGTTTGTACCACTGCATGTGTTGCATTTACATTGATATGCCCCTACTCACCCACCACATCTATAACACCCCACCCCACATTTACCCACTTTGGCCTACTCACTAAGGTAAACAAGAGATGAGAGTTACTTTGCATGTCTTGATTTCAAATATGCACTTGTGGAAAATGGGGTCCACATGTCCAGAACTGACTCAAACACCTGGTGATACATAATCACATTGTTATCAACCTAACTTGACCCAACACTATTACCTTTCAATTTAGTATCCTTAAATTTAACACTTCCTATTTTTGGCAGATTTTCAGGTCTTAAACTGTCAAGGCCATTTTCAGGGCCTAAACGATGTTTTAAGGGAAAAAGGAGAGACTGAAAATTTTCAAAATTATGTCTCACGAATTTTCTTTTCAACCTCCTCATGGAGATGTTCAAAACGGGGTATTATGATAGTCCAATGAAGATTGTATGCCAAAGTTATGACCCCAGGAATTTGGAGGTTCAAATTACTCATTTTAAAAAAACATTGTGTACATAGTCCATGTAGGTCATAAATACATATTTTTTCACTGATTCAATAAGCTCACTAGAGAATCATCAAGAAGGCTCTATTACCTTTGCACATAGTTGTAATAACTCTTTCTATTCCATGCATTCATCAACCATTCATTAAATTATCAAAACAAACAAAAGGCATAGATTATATACATCATATTACTAACATATAACAACATATAAACCATAATAGAAACCATGGAAAACCAACCATGACATCACCATCAGAATCAATACAAATGCTAATATATTACAATAGAAAGACAACTCTTATTAACATATGAAAATTCTAACCAAGTCATGGACTTCCACATACCACACGACCATATATTAGCTGAACCAAATATTTCTTTTAGCCAAGAACCCTTGTGACATATTCCAAGCTTGAATGTGGGATATCATGGAATAAACCAAGATAAAAACAATTAGGGATTCCACGGGCCAAACCACCTCAACCCTCAACCACAATGATTCCACCTCTACGGTACAGAAATCACTAACCATAATGAGAACAATCTCTACCCAAGTTTTCTAGGGCTACATGAACTAGTAACTCAACCCATAGTTGTCATAGGGCTCCAGAGAATTTGTCCAACCTGGCTCTAGGGACTAGTAATTCAACCCACCAAGGGCTCCGGAGAGTTTGTTCCAACCCATATCCATAAGGAAAAGCTGAGAGCCAATCAGAAAACAAGTAAGTGGAAAAACCCACAACACCATCGCTCTCTAGGAAATAGCAAGGCAAGGCTCAAATCATTATCAATCCAGGAAATCCTCCATGCCAATGACAACACATAACCAAATAATCACATGCATATACCATGCATCCAAAAATCAACAAGGATATCATACATGTAACCTCTTACCTACAAGCAATAGAGCTGCATTTGTTGAACTCGTTGTCTCCTTATGCTTCCTTGCTTCCTTTTCCTTCTTTCTCCAATCCAAGTGAATACTAGTGTGCTCCAAGCATGCTCCAAGAATGCTCTAAGTGTGCTAGAGTGTATGAGAAAGAGTGAATGAAATGAGAGAGCCAAAGCCAAAACTTCCAAAAGGCATCAATTCATCCTATGATGCATTTTTATTATTAATGCCTCTATTTTCTTCATTTTCTTCTATTCTCTCTTCAATTTCCTCCTCATGCAAATCGATGACCCTTCATATTCCTTTTCTCCTATTTTCTTTTATTTTCATAAATAAATGTCAATTAATTCCTTTTTTCCTTTGCCAATACATTTTCCAATTTCCATAGCCATTAATTAATCACAAGTGATGTCCATCACTATGTTTTTTACCCACCATTCAACTTGGAATATGTGTCCCATGACCTCGATATTATTTTATTTCATGAAAATTAAACCAGAGGTTGTTACAACATCCATCGTCTCTATCTGTACCCTAGCACTTCTTTTCAATAGACCTCCTGAATTCTCAACCAGTGACACCTCAAAGAGTCTTGTTAATCCCATACCACCTAGTTTTTGCTGCTTCTTATTAGGGCTAAGTCTAAATGTTTTTGGATTGAAGGGCAAAGAAAAATAACTGAATAGATGATCATATTTGTGATATATGTTTCACCTGAAGGGAATCCCTTCATAATCAAGCTCTACCAACCACTCTACCTCCTTCCCAATTTTCATAGTCTAATATAATTTCTTCCTCAAATCCATGCTCATCAGAATTTTGGCCACCGACCAATCTTTGGTTTCTCTAAAGGAGTAATCTGCCCCCAGGAATTTCCCTAGCATGTTGCTAAAATTTTTGAAACTATTCTAATTCCACATGTGCACTGGGATCTCTAGAAATCATACCCAAATAGGCATCACATCCATCCTTTCTCTGTGGGCGTCAAAAAGTGGATGCTATGGATTTAAAGTTATTGGTGTCACATTAATAAACCATACTTATTGTAGTATGAGACTAGTGCCCTCCTTGCTATTAAAAAACAAGTGTATCCACCCCTCTGCGAGCCTCCTGAACTCTAGCAGAGCCAAGAATTTCCCCAATATATTTTCATATCAATATGCCTTGAGGGATTCCACACTAAAAACCTTTCTACAAGCATGGTCGAATATCGATTTCCTCACTAGTTCTACCACTTCCTTCACTTCTACATCCTCCTCGACAAAAAGGTTGTATTTTCTTGGCATGTTATCGCTCTTCAAAACTCTATTTTTATTTTTCTTCTACTATTTTTCCCTCCACTCAGCTAAAAATTTTCCACTCGGCCTACTGCTTTCGGATTCTCCTCATTTCCTTCCTCTGTTTCCTACCCTTGTAGGCTCATAGCTGATTTAGAGGTATCTACAAGGAATTTCCCACCATTTTGTTTATGTCTTTCCTAGGATTAGTCTCCTTGGGCATAAAAATTCCAACTTCCAGAGTACCCAACTTGTTTTGCATACTAGAGATTCTGCTTCCAAAACTTTCTTTCGTTCCCTTCACCAATTCATCCTTTGACGCAAACCTTGAACCAAATAAATCTGATAGATCCCCACCCCTCGAATGTTCCAATAACCCTACCTTCACTAAATTGTTTGATTGGCCTCCCTGTTGAAACCTAAATTCTTCAAAACCGAGCCTAAGAATCTTTGCAGCCACGGTGTTCAGTAAACTCTGAGGAAGACCTTCACCGCTAAAGGAAGCGCTTTTGGGTGTGTTCTGAACCCTCTCTTTCCTCTTGAGGTTCATGACTACTCCCACCAAATGGTATATGACATGCATGCTAGATCTGTCAAGGGTATCCATTTGGAGCCAGTGATTCCAACTTGGATATTGACTTCTAACCCTTCTATACCATTTAACCCCCATTTTCAATGGTATAGTGAAAGCAAACCCTCTCACAAGAATTTCCCGCTCATAATCAATTAGATCCATTTGGGAACAAGCTTCCAAGAATGACTTCCACCTCAACGCAGGGATGCAGGTGGATTGAAACTATTGCTAGATAGGAAACAATAAAGAAACTATAAATATTACTTGTAAATAATAAAAAGTAAAAGCTTCACCATCACCACCTTGAAACACATAACCAAGGCGATGTTTCCCAAGTCATTGGTAAATGTTATAGTTGTGTTGCACCTTCCCAAATTCGTTTTCTTCCTAAAATCCTTCAAACACTAACTTCCATTGCCTCACCTCCTTTCCCTCGACATCCCTATGTTCTCATTGTAGCCTACCTCATACAATTGCTAGTAAAATGAATTTATGATTATATATAAGGAATTTTTTTTTTTTTATATTTTCATATATTTATGTGTGTATAATTTAAATATATATATATATATATATATATAGATATATCAACAAAATTAAAATATATAATTGTTATTATTATTATTATTATTATTTCTCAAATCAATTTTAATTATAAACGTTATTTATATTTATATTATTTATGATAAATTGTAAAACACAATTTCAATAGTAGACTATTACATAGATCAATTAGTCATGGTACCCTTAAGGGGATTCACATCAGGCGTGCAGCTCTCCACTCTCATCTCTTGTTCGTCGATGATGTTCTGATCTTCTTGGATGGATCGTGCAACAATGTGGATGCTCTCAAATATATTCTAGACACTTTCTATGCTACTACAAGTTTGTCTCCAAATCAACAAAAATCCACCATTACATGTTGTGAATGTACAAAAATTGAAACTGCACATGCTCTTAATCTCTTCCCTTTCCAACCCTTGACCCTAGGGGACGGGATACAATATCTTAATTTTCAGCTAAAGAAAAATTATTATAATAAGGAAGGCTAATGTTGTTAGTGGCCAAGATTGAAAAGAAAATAAAATCTTGGTGTCAGAAGTGTTTGTCTAGAGCTGGCAGGCTTGTACTCATCAAATCTGTAATAGAAGCCACTGCAGTATTTTGGATGTCCCTTTCATAGATCTCCAAAGGTATACTGAACATCATTCAAAGGCTTTGTTGTGGGTTTCTCTGGCGAGGGGAAAAGGAAGGATAGACTTTTGCATGGGTCAAATGGGACAAAATCGCCCTCCCTAAATCATGGGGTGGTTGGGGATTAAAAGACCTCCAGTTCTTTTCACAAGCTTTGGCTACTAAGTTCAGTTGGATATTCCTCATGACACATAACTTTTGGACCGATGTGGTGCAAAAAAAATGCATGCCTCCATTATCGATTGAGAACTGAATCCAGTTCCCAAATAAATAAAGAACAAATATTTCCATCATTTGGAAAGAAAATCTTAAATCCTTTCTGATCATTGCGTCGGGTTTGACATGGAGTATAGGCTTTGGGAACCATGTTCAAATTGGCATTGACCCTTGGTCGAGTTGTGGAAACAATCATATCCTCCCACCAGACTTGTTCACCTTCCTCACATCTCTCAGGACCAAATATTTGAACCAGATTGGGGACTCACCACGATCTGATATGTGGGGACAACACAGTATTTTAGCAGTTGAAATTTAGATACCTGAGCAATGGCACGATGTATGGGAAGATTATATTAGGGCGTTGTCAATAACACACACTCAATTAATTGATCGTGTGGATGAACTACTGTGGGCACCCTCAAAACGAGGATCCTACTCTCCAAAAGAGGGTTACCTTTTCATAATTGCCTCTAAGAGACCTATCACACTCAGCTAGTGGTGGAGGAATCTCTAGAAGTTAAATGGGCCCATAAAATCATGGATGCTATTATGGTGTATTATGGAAAATAAAATTCCCACAGGGGAGAATATGAAGAAGTGATCATATTGTGGCTCCTCATGGTGTACGCTATGCATAGAATCAGAGGAAACCACCGAACATCTATTCTTATCTTGTGAGGTTTACTGTCAAGTTCGGAACTCTATATACCAAGGGCTATCCATATATATAAAATTGCGGGGTGGGAATCTATTACAAGCATGGAAAATTGGTGGAATGAGTCAATGACAAACAAGCAAATAAATATCCCATTGCTCACATGCTAGGTTCAATGGATTGGGTGGAACAGGAAGATATTCCATGAAACTCCTTTTTCCCCAAAGTGCACTTCAGCACAAATAAATTCAATATACTCTGTCCTCCTGGATGATGACAATCCATCTGCTCCTCTCTCTATAACCATGGAAGCAATTAACCACACCATTCCCTGGGCATATTTTTATGGCTCCTCAAAGCAAGGTCGTTGCAATGGCAGAGCTATCCTACATCTCTCTAACACACACCAGTACAAGCTCAAAGCTGATTTGGGGCAAGGCTCAAACAACTATGCAAAATTATTTAGTCTCAAACCCCTCCTACAATTTGATTTTGAGAAAAATTGTATTCATCTTCAGGTTTATGGTGATTCAAAAGTGGTTATTGATTGGTTCACGTCGAAATACACATGGCAGACATAAACACTCATAAGTTTATTTGATGAAGTGATGATTCTCAAATCTCGTTTTGATGCCATCTCTTATCATCATATTTATAAGGAGTAGAACCATATTTCAAATCAACTATCTAAATAAGGCGCACAACAGGTGTTTGGTACTTGGCATGTGACAGAGGTGGTTGACACTAAACACTACCAATATTATCATCAACCTTTCTCTGAGTATCATCAAGCCCCCATGGATATACAAGATTGATTTCGGTTTTTTGAACACTTTGGCTCGTCAGGGACACATCTACAGTGAAATCGCATCACCATTTTGATATCATATCAAGCACTTTACTTTAAATTAGGTTTTAATTTATACATATAACTCTTCTATCATATTTGTCAAATTTGTATTTACATGTATATAAACAACTCAGAATATTCTGGATAGTAGCGGCTGATATGAACAAATCAACAAATTTTTGACATGGTCACTATGAACAGATGTAAGGGTTTTTCTTTTTAATTTGAGGAACAACTATTTGTTATCAGGCATAGTCTGACCTGTAGATGAAACAACCTTTTTCATGAAAAATGTTCTTGTTAATTTTAATCAAAATCCCGCAAAGATTTTTAAAACCTTGAGTTAATTTTTTTAATCTGCAAAATTCCAGTGCCCCAAGGGGTTTTTCAAAGTGATGAATCCATGTATGCATTCAAAAATGCATTTTAAATAACAAATAATCACAATTTTTTTTAAATTATTTCTCCCAATCCTCCAAGGGGTTTTTCAGAGTGATGAATCCATTTATGCATTCAAAAATGCATTTTAAACAATAAACAATGACAATCTTCCTTGAAATTATTTCACCAATCCCAATGAAAAGTCTATTTCGTATATAAGTTAGACTACGCCTTTATTATTATGTTTAGAATTTTATTATCTCTTTTAACAATTAAACTAAGGGTTATGCATTTTTCAAGGCGTGAATCTATCCAAAAGTAATTGCACTAAATGAGATTCTTAATAGTAGGGATGCTAAAATAGTCATTATGCACATGAGTTTGGGCTCAAATCTATTTTATTAGCATATGGGGTCAAAATAATTAGACTACAAAGTATGAAAACTACTATATATTATGGAGTGTTATGGATCAAAATAATACACTACGTCTTGTATTTAAGAATTTGTTTATTTTTTAACATTTTAAAAACTTCAATTTAAATTTTAACATTATTAATAGTGTAATGTAATTAATAGAGGAAATTACCTTTCTCCAAATAGTTTTTCCTAATCAAATTTTAATCAAAATTCAGTATATATTTCTAAAAACCATAAAATTAATTTGTTTAATATGCAAAAATTTAGTGAAAAAAGTTTTATGCATTTAAAATTGTATTTTAATTAAACTATAGAGCAATTAATACCTAAATTTATTCAATTCTAATCTATCTTTAATCACTTTCAATTTTTATTTTACTTTTAGATATCTCATAATTATTTTATTTTTTTCTTTAAATTACTTACCATTATTACATTATAAACGACATTATTAGTTATTTCATTTATTTAATTATTATGGCTTTAAAAATATTTCATCATTTTTCTTCATACAAAATAACAAAATTACCCCCTCCGGCCTCCCCTCCCCAAAAACAATGCTTATCAAGGTGAACAAAGACTTTTTATTCTAACATTACACGAGAATATGGTGAAAAAATTTACTCGCGTATCATCGCTTCAAATATTTTTCATCATTTTTCCGATCAATCAGTAAATATTTTTCATCACTTTTTCTCGCACCTCACAAATTTTGACTCCACAGAAACACTAAAAATAAATTTCATCACATTTTACATGACATGACTAATTTAGCCCCACAAATGTACTTTTCAATGTGGGCCAGCACTTTTCTATACGTCAAGCATCGCATGGAAATTTTTTAGAAAATTATTTAGTCATTATCACTCAAAATCATTTATCATTTCAAATTATATATTGCTTACGTGGAAAATTTATTTAATCATTCTATATTTTATATATCTCAAGTTAAATTATAGGTGGAATAGATTTTTTTGGATTTATTTTATCAAATTTTGATGAAGATTTTTAAAAAATTGAGTTTAATTTGTTTAATCTGTAAAAAAATCGAGTGTCTCAAGAGTTTGGCAAGGTGTTGATTCCATTTATGTATTAAAAAAGGTATTGTAAATTACAGAAAAGTACAATGTTACTTAAAATTGTATCACCGACAAATTTCCACTGAAAGTATAAATTATTTTAATTGATAAATAATTTGAAATGATAAATGATTTTATATAATTACTACAAAAATCAAATCTACATACAAATAATTGAATCTTATAAGAAATCACTCACTCATAACAATTTTTTGATCTAGTTCAGCAAACAATTCGAGCTCTTTGCTCATCAATATTGTTAATACTAAGTTCCTAACAAATACCAAGCCAATACTTCTCTCAACAATAGTGTCAAACACTAAGTACTGGATCAAACTCCCTACTCATCAACCAAGTCAGTCTTTGCTCATCAAATTCCAAGCTATACACTATACTCAAATCAACCATCAACATACTCATCAAGCAGTACGCACCTCTTAATAAATCCAAAACTTTATCTAAATATATGACACAACAAATTCCCTTATGAAGTTGTTCTATGCAACAACCTTATCAAGCCTTTCTCATAGTACAAATAGCAACAAACCTCAAATCAAATGAACATCGAACTAATAGCCATATAAGGCTTCACCATTCAATGCTCATGAACAAATAATGTTGTGAAACCAACTCCAAAAATAGAAGAAAAGAGAGATCAACGCCTTAGAAATAAGCCACTTCGAGGGGGAAACCTCCAATACATTACCTAAATGAGAAATTCTTGGATGATACAAATTACAAAACCTCCTTTCTATATATAGGAGTCCATGGGGCCACAATGTAATCCTAGCCGACCTAACAACAATAATTTAAGGGCACAATAATAACAATATGGGGGTTATAGGGGTACAATAATAACAAGAAGGGGGTTACACTAACAACAATAAGGGACTATTCTAGTAATATAGGGACCTAACATGCCCCTCTTATTCAAAAAATTGTTGTCCTCAACGCTTGAGTAGCTTTGGGTGCTTCTGTATAAAATTCTCATCCTCCCATGTAGAATATTCAGTGGGTAAGTTCTTCCACTTGATGAGATACTCTTAAATTGACGATTTCGTCGCTGTCGAGTTCTTATTTTCGTGACCACTTCAAGTTCCAATATGATTTTTCCTTCCTCATAAAGTTTTGGCCATATTGTTTGAACTGGAAGATTTTCACCTATAACCTTCTTTAAGCATGAAACATGGAAAACTGGATGCACTCGTGAAGAAGCAGGAAGCTCCAATTTGTATGCCATAGTACCAATCTTTTGCAACACCTTGTAAGGACCATAGTACTTTGGCGATAATTTATTATCCTTCTTAACTTGCTTGAGGGACATTTGTTTGTATGGTTGTAGCCGTAAAAATACTCAGTCTCCTACATCAAAACTTCTCTCGTTGCGATGTTGATATGCCTATTGTTTCATTCGATTTGTGCCAAATTCAGGTTATTCTTTAAGAGTTGGAGAACTTCTTTTTAATGCTCGATGTGATCTTCCATTGCTTGACCTTCAAATTTTCTCTTAAAGATGATGTGATGGACAGTGGATGATATCCATAAAGTGCCATAAATGGGGTCATTTTTGTTGCAGTATGGAAGGAAGTGTTATACCACCATTCAGCGAGAGGTAACCACTTGACCCATTGTGTTTGTTTATCAGAGACAAAACAACGAAGATATCCTTGTTGAATCTTTAATTAAACTGAGAGGGGGGGGGTGAATCAGTTTAATACATACATAAGCTTTTTAAAATTTTCACCAAACTTACTTTACAGCTTAATTTGTGAACAGTATTAAATGTTGCAGCCAATGTTAAATTAATGTGAAACCATACCTATGTTGAGAGCAGCAAACAATTAAGCAGATTGAAAGAATCACATCAACACATAAGAAACACACACAGAGACAGCAAATGTAAGTGGAAACCCATAAAGGGAGAAAACCACATCTTATTATTATTGTGATGCAAAGGCAAGCTCCAAATCCCTCTCACCACTGTTTTCTGCAGGCACCTACCTACAGGAGGCTCTATCCTCAATTCTGCACGCTACAACTTGCAAGGAAGCACAAACTCCCTTCAATTTTCTGTAGACACCAACCTACAGAAGGCTCCAACCTCAGTCAGCTACAACTGACAGCTATCAAGCTGCAACTTGATAGGGAATCTTCAACTTCCTCAATTTATCAAACTGAATGTTTGTTGATTTACCTCAGATATCAGCTCTACTCTGTAGCTTCTCTTTCTGCTCTTCTTTTCTTAATCTTCTCTGCCTCACTCTTATGTATTCTGCCTTCTCTATATTTACTCTTTCTCACCTCTTTCTGCTCTTCTTTTCTTAATCTTCTCTGCCTCACTCTTCTGAACTCTGCCTTCTCTATATTTACTCTCTCTCACTTCTTCTGCATATCAAGATGATATTATTTATAGATTTCCTCACATGACTGTTTGTATTTCACAAAGAATTTGGAGTGAACAGTCATGACTCTTTGGCTTCTGTCTTCTCATTCCCCCCCCTTTTTTTTTAATAAATATAACTGTAGGTGCTTATTTTAATATTACAGTGGGATATTTGCTCTCTTCCGGAGACTTGCCAATGCATTACAAACAATAAAAAATTCAATTACAATGTTTACATTCACATATAATGAAAACTCCAGCTCGCTTATTCAACCTATTTTGGCTCGTTGCGCGTATGTCTTTTCTTTGACTGTGTCTGTCCTTTTTGTGACTGTGTTTTGTCTCTTTTCAGCTCTGTTTGCTCTTCTTTCCTCTACTGTGGTGTAACTGTTGCATACGTGTACCTGTGCCTTTTATATCAGTGCATTTTATATAAATATGTAATAGATGGCGTTAAATCTGGGCAAATTCCAGCATTTTTTTTTTTTATTACGCAGCAAGTGTCTTGTTGATGTGGAAGTTCTGCAAGCGGAACATACGTTCATCACAATGGTTTTATATTAATAATTGCCCTCCCATTAAGCCGAGGCATATATATAGCCCACGGACCACACGACACTTTAAATACAATCGCAACAACTTTACGTTAACAATTTCCCTCCACCTTAAGCCTTTGGTCTTATATTACAATCCAATAAATCGAATCACAACCTCTAATATATGAAAGGGTCGGGCCCCACATCCGACGGCAGACAACACATCGCAACGACGATCGGCAGATCAAACAAAAAAAATTCGCAATGTAACATTTGCGATGTGCGATGTTGCGATGGTGCGATATTGCAATTTCGCAATGTTGCGATGGTGCGATGGCGCGATGTTGCGATATTGTGATAGTTGTGATATTGCGATATTGCGATGGTTGTGGTATTGCGATATTGCGATGGTTGCGATATTCCAATATTGCGATGTTGCGATAGTTGCAATGGTTGCGATGGTTGCGATATTGCGATGCTCCAATGCGATTAGGAAGGGTCCCACCTTATGGTACTTTGGTTATTTGTTTATAAAGCGCTCCACTTATATATATTTATGCTTTGACCTTTGTTTATATGATGCGCTGCACATATATGTAATGCGCTGCATATATACTCCAGTGTGGGTAGCAATTCCCAGAAATTTGTGTTTATGTTATATGTAACGCCCGGCTGGGTAGTGATTCTTGGAATAACGGCTCTGCCTCTATATGCACTGCCTCTGCCTCTGCCTTAGTTGCTTCTGCTGCTGGACCTCTACCTCTGCTACTGTGATAATGGTTCTGCCTCTATGTTCACGACTCTGCCTCTGCCTTAGCTGTGCTTTTTTCTCTGTCTCTGCCATTTCTTCCGTTCTGCTGTTTGACTATTACATTTCGACATTCTCTTCCGCCTGTCTCCTTTGCTTCCTTTGTTCACTTCTTTGCTGCCTCTGCTACTTGTTTGCTACCTCTACCTCTCTGCTACTTTGCTTCTCTCTTTGTTTCATCTGCTCCTTGACTAGTGCTACTCCTTAATGACCCTGTCTCTGCTGCTCGACCCTCTCTATATCTTGCTGCTATGTTGCTCTCTTTGCCTTGTTGCTGCCTCAGGTGTTCCTCCTTTGCCATCTCCTTTGCCATCAATGACAACATTTCCAACAGTCTCCCCCTTTGGCATTGATGGCAACACATCCACCAATAATAAGACCCTTTCTTCTATTACCTGCTTTTCCTCCCCCTTTGACATCAATGGAAAAGGGTTCAAATTTTTGTGAAGCTTCTATTCTCTGATGCTGTGGTTTTATTCCTTCTTTTTTTTCAATATTTCATGCATTTCCTGAAATTTCCTGACTTTGTACGCTGCTACTCCAAACTTTGGATTAGATACACATCGGGTTCACTATTCTTCTTCTGCACGACAGACCCTTCTGCCTTTTTGTTGATTCTTTTATGCTGAATGTATTATTACCATAATCCCTTTGATCCTGAGTACCTGTTTTCATGCTTCCCTTGCTGGCTGATCTCCCCCTGAGAATGATATTTTCGTTTTTGTTCTCCCCCTGAAACTGTGCTTTCTCTTCATATCAGAGAGTTGCATCTACAGATACTACCCCTAATTTATCTCTCAAGTATTGAAATGATTCTCTAGCAAGAGGTTTGGTAAATATATCAGCTATCTGTTCTTTTGTTGGCACATACTCCAGCTTTACTATCTTCTGAGCCACTTGTTCTCAGAGAAAATGATACTTGATTGGGATATGCTTAGTTTTTTAGTGAAGCACAGGATTTTTTGATATACTTATAGCACTTGTATTATCACATTTGATTGAGATAGGTTCATTAATGCTTACCTTCATGTCTTTAAGAGTCTGCTTCATCCACATGACTTGTGTACAACATGTTGCTGCTGCTATATATTCTGCTTCAGCTCTAGACAGGGAGATAGATGTTTGTTTCTTGCTTAACCATGCCACCAGACTTTCTCCTAGATAGAATGCACCTCGACTTGTACTCTTTCTGTCATCCACACAGCTGGCCCAATCTGCATCTATGTATGCTGTCAAGGTGAAGCTTTTGCCTTTAGGATACCAAAGTCCATATTTTGTTGTTCCTTGTAGATATCTGAATATTCTTTTGACTGCAAGAAGGTTATTTTGCTTAGGCGCTGCTTGATATCTAGCCACTAGTCCTACTGCTAGCATGATGTCTGGTCTTGATGTTGTCAAATACAGCAGGCTTCCTATCATGGATCTGTAGAGTTTTTTATCTACATCTGCAGACCCGTCATCAGCACACAGCTTGCATCCCGTGATCATGGGGGTTGTCACAAGTTTGCAGTCCTCCATTTTGAATTTTTTCAGCATTTCTTTTAAGTATTTTTCTTGAGAGATGAATGTACCTATGTTCTTTTGCTGAATTTGCAGTCCCAGGTAGAAACTGAGCTCTCCAATCATCGACATTTCAAACTCTGTTTTCATTTCATTAGAAAACCCTTTTGCTAGTTCTTCTCTGTTGCTTCCAAACATAATGTCATCAACATATACTACAACAATCAGGAGTTCATTTTCATGGGCTTTTATATATAGATTGTTGTCTACTCCACTTCTCTTAAAACCTTGTTTTTGCAAATATTTATCCAGTCTTGAGTACCAAGCACGAGGGGTCTGTTTCAGTCCATATAGGGCCTTCTTTAGTCTGCACACATAGTCTTCTTTGTCTGTCAATGAGAAGCCTTCTGGTTGTTCCATGTAGACTTCTTCTTCTAAGTCTCCATTCAGAAATGCAGATTTTACATCCATTTGATATACCTTGAAGTTTTGATAGCATGCAAATGCCAGGAACATTCTGATAGCCTCCATTCTGGCTACAGGGGAAAATGTTTCATCATAATCAAGTCCTTCAATTTTTGAGTATCCTTTGCAGACCAGCCTAGCTTTATTCCTAATTACTTGTCCTTGCTCATTCATTTTTTTTTTGAATACCCATTTTGAGCCTATGACATTTTTCTCAATAGGTCTAGGAACTAGTTCCCAGGTGTTGTCCTTCTCAATTTGGTCCAATTCTTCATTCATTTCTTTTACCCAATACTTTTCCTTGCTAGCTTCTTCAAACTTCTTTGGCTCTATTTGTGATAACATGGCTATGTATACTTCTTATGTCTGTTCAGTTAGCTGCCTTCTTGTTTGCACTCCTACACTCTTGTCTCCTATGATTTGATCTTCTGGATGGTTCTTTTGAGTGTATCTTGAGGGGGTTTTCGAGTTCAGTCCAGCATCTTCTGATGTCTTGCTTGTTCCATCATCATCCTAGTCCTCTTCTTCATGATTTTCTGATGGACTGCAGCAATCTGTATCTCTTGTATTGTTTGGAAGTTCTTCATCAAATCTCACATCAATACTTTCAACTATTTTCTGAAGAGTCTTGTTGTAGCACCTGTACCCTTTACTTTTGGAAGCATATCCTAGAAAAATCCCTTCATCTGCTCTTGCATCAAATTTCCCAAGGTTTTCATCATTATTCTTTATGTAACATTTGCTTCCAAAGATTCTGAAATGTTTGATTCAAGCAGGCTTTCCATGCCATAGTTCATAGGGAGTCTTGTCACTGCTTGGCCTTAAGTGAGCTTTATTAAGAATATGTACTGTTGTGTGCACTGCTTCTGCCCAGAAGGTTTGAGCAATATTTTTCTCTTGCATCATGGCTTTGGAAATTTGTTGAACAGATCTGTTTTGTCTTTCTGCTACTCCATTCTGCTGAGGTGTTCCTGCAATAGTGAATTGTTGTTTTATGCCATGTTCATTGCATAGGTCAGCAAAGTCATAATCTGTGAATTCTCCTCCTCTGTCTGATCTGATACATTTTAGTTTGCATCCTGTCTGATTTTCTACTAGTGCTTTAAATATTTTGAATTTGTCCAGAGCTTCCGATTTATTCTTGAGAAAAGCAACCCATGTCATTCTGGAGAAATCATCTATTATCAGCATGAAGTAGGATTCTCCACTTGGTGTTTTAGTTCTTGCAGGTCCACACAGATCCATGTGCACAAGCTGGAGTGGTCTTCTTGTTGATAACTCCTCTTTGGCCTTAAAGGATGTGCGGGTCTGTTTACCCAATTGACAGGATTTGCATATGGTATTAGAAGGCCTCTTTATTTCTGGCATGTCTCTGGCAGCTTTCTTCTTGCTCAGTCTGATGATATGGTAGAAATTGAGATGTCCCAATCTCCTATGCCATAAACATGACTCCTCAAGTTTGCTAAGATGGCAGGCTTCATCTTCCTCTTTCACTATGTACACATTACTCTTTGTTCGAACACCTTTGAGTAGAGTCTTTCCTGTTGTGCTTAACTTGACTACACAATCTTGTGCTCTAAAAAGAACTTCATAACCTTTGTCACACATCTTACTGACACTTAGTAAATTTGCTTTCAGTCCATCCACAAATAGTACATCTTGGGCCTTTCCTCTGCCATTGTCTATGCTAACTGAGCCTTTTCCCTTGATCTTTCCTGACTTATCATTGCCAAAATTAACATTGCCAGATTTCTTTTCATCAAGAGTTATAAACTTGCTTCTATCTCCAGTCATGTGTTTAGAGCAGCCATTGTCCAAATACCACTGGCTTTTCATATTTTGAGCAGTTAGAGCCAAGTCACACTTATTCTCCTTCTTTTTCCACTGGAGGCATCCTTCTATTTGATATATTTTGTGAGGTGATGAATTGCATCCTTTCAGAGGACATTTAAAAGGCATATGTCCATCTTGATTGCATATAAAGCATTTGATCATAGTTTTTGCAGAATTGTGAGTATGAGAAAAATTTCTTTGATTCATAAACCTCCTTGAGGTGTTGGAAATCAATCTTTGTCCATACTTTTTACACTCAATGATTTTATGGCCAAATTCTTTACAATAAAAACAGTAACCATAGAAATTGTTTACATACCTAGTGTAAGGCTGTCCTTTCCATTTTTTTGCTTGAGGCAGTCTCTTCAATGTTTGCATCTTTTGCTGGATTGAATTACTCCTCCTTGTATGACAATATGCAGCAATGTGTCCCAGCTTGTGGCAGACATAGCAGGTGGCATTCCTCATAGGAGGGAAGAATCTCCTTTGATGGCTTGCAAACTTGACAAACTTAGGAGTATATGAGCCTTCTTCTGTTGTCTGAGTATTTCTTTCATTCTTTGTTATTCGAGGATTCTTCTGGGTTCTGTCTCCCTCCTTACATGCTTCTTCTTTTGTAGGAATTATTTGAGGTGCTTCATCATTCTTCTTTGCTTTTACAAAGATAATTTTTCTGTTTTCCTTTTCTTGGCTTTTACTTGATTCTCCTTCATAGCCTATTCCAGTTTTTATCAAAGGAGATCTTTGAGCATCCAAAATTTCATCCAACTTACCAGAGCTTGTTGTTTGAGAGGAGTTCATATACACTTTCTGTTGAGCACTTTCTAATTTCTTCCTCAGACATACAATTTCTTCTTCCAGCTTCTCTTGTTCTCGAGTTTTATCCTTGATTTGTTGAAGTAACATATCTTCAATCTTCTTGGCTTCTTCAAGCTTTACCTTCAGCTGCATGAGGACTTCTGAATTTTGTTCTTCTTTCACACATTTGAGGAGAATCTCTTTTTGTTTTCTACATTTTAGTTTGAGTCTGTCAATTTCCTCCAGAGCACTTCTTAGCTCCCCCTCAAGGTCGACTTCCCCTTCTTCTTCTTCATCCTCTAGTAGGAGACCTAGGAGACTTTCAAGTTCTTCTATGGCCATCAATAAGAATTCTCCTGAGGTTCCTTCATCACTTAAGGTTCATCCACCTTCGATGTACTTGGCTTGTCTCCGTTGAGCATAGAAGGATTTTCTGTTGAACTTCTTTCCTTTCTTCCAGTTCTTTGATTTATTTCTCTCTGGCTCTTGAGGCTGATTCCTTACTTTCTTGTGAGGACACTTGGCAGCATAGTGTCCAACTTTTCCACAGTTAAAGCATTTAAAAGGCAGCTTACCTTTGTATTTACCTGATCCTCTATCCAATTTCTTGACAAATTTTGCCTCTTCTTCATCTGAGCAAGAGCATATGTCTTCCTCTCCTTCTTTCTTCTTTTCTATTTTAAAGGCTGCCTCCCTTGTACTTGGCTTCTTGTGTGGGAGCCTCATCTCATATGCTGTTAGATTTCTGAGTAGCTGGTTCATGGTCAAGGTCTCGCAATCAGCTGTCTCTTCTATTGCAGACACCTTGGGATTAAACCTGGGTGGAAGAGATCTTAGAATATTTTGTACAATTACAACTTCTTTTATGTTTTCACCTAGAGCCTTCATGTTATTTACTATTTCTGCAACTCTTAGAAAGAAGCTAGCAATGTATTCATCATCATCCATTTTTAAGTTCTCAAACTGGGCTCTATAGACTTGAAGTTTGGCAGTCTTTACTTTCTTGTCTCCTTCATGGATGTTCTCTAGAGTATCCCACATTGCTTTGGCAGTATCTTTGTGCATTACTTTAATAAACTCTGCTTCACACAATCCATTCAAGATGGCATTCATGGCTTTTGCATTAGCCACAAAATCTTGTTTTGTTTCTTTTTCTGTATCAGTTGCCTTTGGGGCATATCCTAATTCCACAGCAGCCCAAACTTCTATTCCTAGAGACATTATGTATGTCCTCATTCTGATTTTCGTAAGGCATAATTTTCACCAGTGAAGAAAGGGGCTTTATTGGTTGAGCATCCTTCTTTACTAGCCATCTTGAGAACCTAGGATCTCCTTTTAGTTTTTATACTTGTACAAAGGAACCTGCTCTGATACCAATTGTTGAATCTTTAATTAAACTGAGAAGGGGGGGGGGGTGAATCAGTTTAATACATACATAAGCTTTTTAAAATTTTCACCAAATTTATTTACAACTTAATTTGTGAACAATCTTAAAATGTTGCAGCCAGTATTAAATTAATGTGACATCACATTTATGTTGAGAGCAACAAACAATTAAGCAGATTGAAAGAATCACATCAACGCATAAGAAACAATAATGCAGGTAGCTAGAGCAAGGGAAACCCATACAGGGAGAAAACCACATCTTATTATTGTTGTGATGCAAAGGCAAGCTCCAACTCCCTCTCACCACTGTTTTCTGCAGGCACCTACCTACAGGAGGCTCTATCCTCAATTCTGCACGCTACAATTTGCAAGGAAGCACCAACTCCCTTCAATTTTCTGTAGACACCAACCTACAGGAGGCTCCAACCTCAGTCAGCTACAACTGACAGCTATCAAGTTGCAACTTGATAGGGAAGCTTCAACTTCCTCAATTTATCAAACTGAATGTTTGCTGATTTACCTCAGATATCAGCTCTACTCTATAGCTTCTCTTTCTACTCTTCTTTTCTTAATCTTCTCTGCCTCACTCTTCTGTATTCTGCCTTCTCTATATTTACTCTTTCTCACCTCTTTCTTCTATTATTTTCTTAATCTTCTCTGCCTCACTCTTCTGAACTCTGCCTTCTCTATATTTACTCTCTCTCACTTCTTCTGCATATCAAGATGATATTATTTATAGATTTCCTCACATGACTGTTTTTATTTCACAAAGAATTTGGAGTGAACAGTCATGACTCTTTGGCTTCTGTCTTCTCATTCCCCCCTTCTTCTTTTTTAATAAATATAACTGTAGGTGCTTATTTTAATATTACAGTGGGATATTTGCTCTCTTCCGGAGACTTGCCAATGCATCACAAACAATAAAAAATTAAATTACAATGTTTACATTCACATATAATGAAAACTTCAGCTCGCTTATTCAGCCTCTTTTGGCTCGCTGCGCATATGTCTTTTCTTTGACTGTGTCTGTCCTTTCTGTGACTGTGTTTTGTCTCTTTTCAGCTCTGTTTGCTCTTCTTTCCTTTGCTGTGGTGTAACTATTGCATACGTGTACCTATGCCTTTTATATCAGTGCATTTTATATAAATATGTAATAGATGGCGTTAAATCTGGGCAAATTCTAGCATTTTTTTTTTTTTATTATGCAGCAAGTGTCTTGTTGATGTGGAAGTTCCGCAAGCGGAACATACATTCATCACAATGGTTTTATATTAATAATCACCCTCCCATTAAGTCGAGGCATATATATAGCCCACGGACCACACGACACTTTTTAATACAATCGCAACAACTTTACGTTAACAATTGCCCTCCACCTTAAGCCTTTGGCCTTATATTACAATCCAATAAATCGAATCACAACCTCTAATATATGAAAGAGTCGAGCCCCACATCCGACGGCGGACAACACGTCGCAACGGCGATCGGCAGATCAAACAAAAAAAATGCACAATGTAACATTTGTGATGTGCGATGTTGTGATGGTGCAATGGCGCGATGTTGCGATATTGCGATAGTTGTGATATTGCGATATTGCGATAGTTGCGATATTGCGATGGTTGCGATATTACGATATTGTGATGGTTGCAATATTGCGATATTGCGATGGTTGCGATATTGCAATATTGCGATGTTGCGATAGTTGCGATGGTTGTGATGGTTGCGATATTGCGATGCTCCAATGCGATTAGGAAGGGTCCCACCTTATGGTACTTTGGTTATTTTTTTATAAAGCGCTCCAATTATATATATTTATGCTTTGACCTTTGTTTATATGATGCGCTGCACATATATGTAATGCACTGCATATATACTCCAGTGTGGGTAGCGATTCCCAGAAATTTGTGTTTATGTTATATGTAACGCCCAGCTGGGTAGTGATTCTTGGAATAACGGCTCTGCCTCTATATGTGCTGCCTCTTCCTCTGCCTTAGTTGCTTCTGCTGTTGGACCTCTGCCTCTGCTACTGTGATAACGGTTCTGCCTCTATGTTCACGACTCTGCCTCTGCCTTAGCTGTGCTTTTTTCTCTGTCTCTGCCGTTGCTTCCGTTCTGCTATTTGACTGTTACATTTCGACATTCTCTTCCGCCTGTCTCCTTTGCTTCCTTTGTCCACTTCTTTGCTGCCTCTGCTACTTTTTTGCTGCCTCTACCTCTCTGCTACTTTGCTTCTCTCTTTGTTTCATTTGCTCCTTGACTAATGCTACTCCTTAATGACCCTGTCTCTGTTGCTCGACCCTCTCTATATCTTGCTGCTATGCTGCTCTCTTTACCTTGTTGCTGCCTCAGGTGTTCCTCCTTTGCCATCTCCTTTTCCATCAACGACAAAATTTCCAACAATCCTTCCAAACATTTATTTACTATCTCAGTTTGACCAACGGATTGAGGATGATAAGATGAGCAATGAGCTAATTGAGTACCCAAACAAGAAAATAACTTCGTCCAAAAATTTCCAGTAAAAATGGGATCTTTGTTGCTCACAATAACCCTTGGGTTTCCATGTAGATTTTGAATTGTGTCCATAAATGTAGTAGTAATTGTACTTGCTTTAAATGGATGAGATAATGCACAAAAGTGTGCATACTTGGTAACTCTATCAACTACCACCATGATGACACTCTTTCCTTTGGACTTAGGTAAACCTATGATAAAATCCATTGAGATCTCCAACCAACGTTGACTTTGAATGGATAAAATTTGTAGAAGACCCGGGGTCTTAATTGTCTCAAGTTTATTCTACTAGAAAACCAAACATTTCGCCACAAACTTTTGAATATTAGATTTAAGGCCATCCAAAAAAAATCTTTCTTCACCCTGTGGTAGGTTTTTAAAAATCCTGGGTGTCCTCCTAAAGGGGAAGTGTGCAATTCCAAAAGAATCTTTTGTTTTAGTTGGGAATTCTTACAAAGATATAAGCGATCTTTGTACCATAAGGAATCATTTTTCCAACTAAATGTATCATATGTACTAAGATCTTGCTGCAACTTTTGAATGAGTGTTCACACTTCTTCGTCCTTCTTCCATTCATCCCTTACTTCGGTTATCCAATCTGGTTGGATAATAGATATGGCACAAAGCAATGCTTCCACCTCTTCATTCTTTCTTGAGAGTGCATTTGCAACAACATTTAGCTTCCCTTTTTGTAGATTATTTCAAAGTCATAACCCAACATCTTTGTGACCCATTTTTGCTGCTCTTCTAAAGATAATATTTGTTCCAAAAAGTGTTTAAGACTATCATGATCATTTTTTACCTTGAAGTGTCTTCCCATTAGGTAAGTTCGCCATTTCTTCGTCTTCATGAGTCATAGTAGAGCCTTCTAAAATATTAATGGGTGTTGAATTCTTTTTAGGGGCCATTTTAGAATCCAATATTGATATCTATTTTAGAATATTCCCTTGGAATCAATTCAACTTGATTCTTCAAAAAAGACTTATGCAATTCGGAAAAGAAAAAAATACACACCTTTTACTTGCTTTTGAGGATCTTGATATTGAAATTGAGTTATCTCTATAATTGTGGATCCTTAATAGCTGAAATTCAGCCCTATAGTAGCCCTCTGAAGCTTCTTTCAAATGCCATAGGTCTGATCTGATTTGGATTCTTCAATACAAAGTTATGTCCAATCTCCCACAGTGGCCAATTATGGACTGGTTCAGTAGAGTGAACTTGTACAACTTTCCATGTGTCTCCAATTCCTCCTTTTGCTCTGAAATTGATAGACAGAAAACTAAATTCCGTGTGATTACAGCCACTTTTTACAGCATTCCAATCTGATGCTCAGAGAGAGAGCTATGAAGATTTTCCCACGATCACCTCTTTGAGATGAAATTCATAAGCCTGAAAATGCCCTAACTTCCACAAATCATATCTCCACAAATATTTCGAACCAAGATCTGAAATTTTGTGACGATGGTCCTCAGGATTTCGGCTTCACACTCTAAAAATTTCAGCTTTTGAACCTTTGTAGAAAAAAAATTATATTGAAAATTCCACGATGACCTGTTTAGGTTAAATTCAGGAGCCTGCAAAACAACCTAACTTCCACAAATCATATCTCCGAAAATATTGTGAACCAAGCTCTAAAATTTTGCAATGATTTTCCTCATGATTTCGGCTTCGCACTCTAAAAATTTCAGATTCACAAAGCTCTGATACCAAATGTTGTGAAACCAACTCCAAAAATAGAAGAAAAGAGAGATCAATGCCTTAGAAATACGCCACTTCGAGGGGGAAACCTACAATACATTTTAAATGAGCAATTCTTGGATGATACAAATTCCAAAACCTCCTTTCTATATATAGGAGTCCATGGGGCCACAATGTAATCCTAGCCGACCTAACAATAATAATTTAAGGGCACAATAATAACAATATGGGGGTTCTAGGGGTACAATAATAACAAGAAGAGGGTTACACTAAAACAATAAGGGACTATACTAGTAATATAGGGACCTAACAAATAACCACAAGGAACCGTATTACTCAATCAATGCCAAACCAAATTAACTCTGCCAAAGTCTAATGACAAACACATCTATGCAACCATTACTATACTATGTAATATCATTGTTAAGTCTATAGACTACAACAAAATCAAAGCAGCACACACACACCATAAGTTTTGTTCATGGATCTAAAATAACATCATCAATAAGAAACCATGAAGATAATAACGTTAGTTTCAATGGGAGACAAACAACATTATTCACATCAGATTTATAAGCATCTATCCCCTGCTCTTCATACATATTTTTCCATTCAATACTCTATATATCTTTGCATACACAACCAAATCATATCTCTACATATGCATACACAAGAAATTTAGAAAACTGCATACAATATGTAGTCAACCCACTATCATAAAACAACATGCTGATATATGTGCATTCATCTTTGCATATAGATCTCTGCCCTAGAAAATCAAACATTAAAGAGCAAGAAACAACATATGTGAATCTATGACTACAAATTTTTTCTCTGCAACAAGCAAGTGAGAAAACACAAACTCTATCTAATACAACCATTGTTCACATTTTTCATCTTGATCTCATCAAATATCTGCCATTTCATAAATTGATTTGTACTAAAATAAAACAAACCATTAGATGTACTCTTGCAAACAAGTGACCTCACATATTAAGATCAAAATAAAAAAATTAAGACTTCTAATATATCTCCATTATATCTTCTCAATGAAAGACAGGTTTGATTCTCCTCCTTATGCCGAGGGGTCTATTCCAGGTGGCTCGACACAGGCACATAGTAGCACCAGGAGGTTTGTATGGGATCCGAGCATTGGGTCTCAGTTGCATCGGGCCGACAGAGTGGGCCACATATTTGGATTGCTTGAGGGCAAGAAATCTTGGGGCGGAAGGTCTGTAATATTCCCTTTTTTTGTGTTACCTACTACAGGGGCAGGTTGGACTTCGAGAGTTAGGAGCAGACATGTCACAGGTACAAATTGGTGTTATCAGTGGGCTCAGAAGCTTTTTGGAGGAGCTTTAAGGAGTTTTCATGGTTTCCAGAGGCATTTTCTTGATACACTCCATCATCCGAGCAATTTGGCTTTCATTCCGATGCATTCCAATAACTTTCGAAAATTTGAGTTATTTCTAGGCTTAACTCAGCTGATTACACTCAAGGTGGCATTCCGGAAGGAATACATGATGGAACACCTTAGTGTAATAGCTCATTGGAACTGGGACGAGGATACCTACATGGTGGGACAGTTAGACATGGATTTCAGTGACCAGAGGAGGCGTGGTAGCTTATTTACCCTTTTCTGCATTAAAAAGGAATATTTTAATAAGAGGGAAAAGTGCTCCATGAATAAAATAATAATAAAATAATGCTCTAGAAGGCTCCAAGAGATCTATAAAAGAAAGGGAGGAGGCCATTGAGAGATATCTTTACATCATATCATTTTATTGTATGACAGGTGTGAGACACGGTTCTCTACTTCAGTCGTAGCCCCAGGACGGAAACCCTCGGGTGATTTGTGAGTGTTGGACAAAAACCCAACTCTCTTGAGGAGACTTCACTCAGAAGTTTCGCAGAGCTTCAGGGATTGGTGTGAGGATCATTCAGATCTTCAACATGTGCCTCATCATCTTCAATGGGTTTAGTGACAGCTATTGCCGGAGGGAGAGTGCAACAATTCAGTTTTGAGGCCAGCGCAGTGCAGCAGCTCATCTTGGTGGCCCATTTTCTATCTCATCCCTTTCTGGGTCAGATCTATATGTAAACCCATTTTTTTATTTATAATAAAGCCGAGATTCTTCTGGTTCTATGTGGTATTGGATTGCAGTATTTTATTCATT
The DNA here is from genome assembly GCA_034641835.2 of Pinus albicaulis. Classification (NCBI taxonomy): domain Eukaryota; kingdom Viridiplantae; phylum Streptophyta; class Pinopsida; order Pinales; family Pinaceae; genus Pinus; species Pinus albicaulis. The sequence continues at coordinate 93,937 of JAXQQM020069612.1, forward strand.
TAATTTTACATTGCAATCTTCTGTTAAATACATGTTGAATTTATGGTATATTTTGAGGTATAAGTAAATTTAGTTAAATTCAGTGAAATATCCCATTAGGGGATATTACACACCTATTCTAAATCACACAAGAATAACTCATCAAATGCACACACACCACTGCTTGATCTCCTTCTACTTTTATAGCTTATTCTCCTTGCCAATACCACAAGCAAAACCATTGGATTTGTTGGTGGGAATAATTTATGGAATCAAACAGACATTCTCAACTCAAAAACCTTGGGAAAATACCATGGAAAATTCTCATGGTCTTTTATTTTCCATTTCTAGGGTCATGTACATGACTCTTCTTCTTGACATCTACATATGTACATTACTCTCATTCAGATGAAACTTGTGACTATGCTTCCAATACACTTCTTCATCCTCTGCAACACCTACAACACTTCATCAAACCTTTGTAGCTCTTATGTAACATCAAGACTCTTGCAACACTTATACAATCATTGAAAACATCATTCATGAGGTTGACATCAAGGACAACACATTAGCCATAATGCTGACAAATTGGGATTGATTCTCAATGTAGGAATGCTATCAAGTAGTCATTTCAATGTTTGATCATTATAGTCATTTCTCTAGGCATTAAACCCCCTCGACTTCATTCATTTCGTCTCTATTTTCAATGCTTAAGGGACCTCGCATGGGCATGTCTGCTACCATTCCTTCGTTGGGATTATCCTCTCTTCCCTACCATGTCCTTCCCCTGCCTTATAACCACCTGCACCATCTCATCTACCCTATTCAAATTTATAAACATCACTCTCATCCCCTTGATATGCCATCCAAGTTGATACATTATCCCCTACATAATCCCTATCACACCCTGTCCTGAAAGCTATGCAGGATGAGCTCAAGGGCCACCAAAGTAAGGCAATGTTTGCTCGAACCACCAAGCCTGAACAAGACACAACCAAAGTGACCATGGACTATTATACAACTACTATGCACCAACAAAAGCAAGGAACTAGAAAACTAGAGCATCAGACTAAAAGAGAGATTTGTGAGCTCAGGCATTGTGAGTAGCTCGACAATGAGGTGGTCGTATATATGCAAGATTCAGGTGTACGAATTTCCACTAGTGCCTGCAATATCAAGCTCCAAAAATAGAAAGAAAAGTAATTGCACACCAATACTATGGTAACCAAAGCCATCAACGATTTAAATGCACATCAAGGTTTTATGGAACATGTGGATTTCTAGAGAAATAGAATCATTCTAGCACCACATTACTCACTTGGTTGGTGAAAAGGAACATGGGTGTTCTGCGGGCTGTTCCTCCTAGTTCATCTATCCTAACTTGTCTAAGGAAGACCCATCTCTCTCTCTTGGAGGATGCCGCCAAGGAAGTTGTCGTGTAATGGTTTAGTACTAATCTTCTTTGCCCTTTTTTTTATCTTCTTCATATGCTATTAAAGTTGTATCACAACTAGTGTGTCAATGTCTATAAGTTTTTTTTAAACGGATTAGGCTTGAAGTTTGATGGTCTAAATAGCCTAATTTCCCTCTTTGGGTAGGCTCATGGTTAAAATCTCTGTATCTTAGAAATTAATTATCTATTGTTGAACCCAGGTTTCCCTCTTTTGCAAGGCATGTCAAATTTGAACTCATAAAGTAAATTTGGCACCTAGAATTGTAGATATGTAATTAATAATAAATTATAAATAAAATTACTTAATTATATAAAAACATATGGAAATACAATAAAAATCAATAACATGCTTGCTCACACCAACAACACACTGAAATGTTGATTTATTTCTAAAATAGTTCTCAACCAAATATTTGTTACACTTCCTGAACTCCCATAAATGTAACTACCAAGTTCCCAGAATTATTCCAGTGAATGGGAAATATTTAATTCTCATTCCTAAAAAATAAATATTACAAAATATTACCTTATGAAAAATTATTTTTATATTCTTCTTTAATAAATTAGAAAATCCTTTTGACTTTTTAAGTGTGAACAGAGACGTTAAGTCAGGCATCACTTGAAACTCTATGCTTGTGCAGGACAATCCAGGTCAGCCATGACGTCAAAATTTTAATCATAATTACGTTTAACATTTTCCTATCATACGAGGAATTTTGTGCAGAAAAATATTTTTCAAAAACTTTTGAATGTGCATCGCATGAGAACCATTGAAAATTTAATTCATTGTCATCGCTTAAAATACCTTTCACTCATTTCTCCAAATATGAAATGATTAATTTTTTTCCACAAAAAGTACTTTTCAAAGTGGACAAGGAGTTTCTAAGTCAGTTATCGTTTGAAAATTTGACGAAAAATAATTATGCCGAAAGGCATTCCCTTTGCTGGCTTTGGCTGAATGTCACTGTTCACTTTAGCCAATGAGAGGGCTTTCTCATCACCCTTCCAGCCAGTGAAAATTTGACATTTGGCACCTCCTCCTCTTACTAGCTCACAGTTTCAAATTGACCAGCTCGGAGTCTGAAAACTCCATTTAACCCTCTTACCTGAAAAGTACGTTTCATTCTCTGCCTCCTAACGCATCAGTTGAAAACCCATCATCGGTGCCTCCCAAATCATATTAACTCCCTTCAGAACTCTTATCGTTTAGTTTATCGTGCCATTAAATTGAAGAGATGTCTTCACCTGAATATCACATGGCTTTGGTACGTTAAGGGGACACCTATGAGATGGGCCTTCATGGACGGAATAGATTTATCAAAACCCTAATTCATTGATTGTTTAGAATTTTTGAGGTTTTGTTGGTTCATTTGTCCGTAATTTTTGATTTGGAACTTCCCTGTACAGAGGAGATACACGCTGCAATTTTTGGAGGAAATTCTGTGGAATCAGAGGGTTTTGCTCTGCAACATAGATTACCCTCATGGCGTGAACGAATATTACTGTTCTGAGTTATTTCCCTAGTGTGCAACAGCATTATACAGGCATTCCACAAGGTTTTGCTCTGCAACATAGATTACCCTCATGGCGTGAATGAATATTATTGTTCTGACTTATTTCCCTCATGTGCAACAGCATTATACAAACCCCAAGAGAGGTATTTCGTTTACTTTACTTTTCCCATTTGCATTTTAATGTTTCAGAATTTCATTTTCTCTAGGTATAATTTCTGCATTTGAATTTTCGACTTATTAAACCTCTGAATTGGTTTCAGGTCTAAATCTGGCTTAATAATTTTCTTTGACTTTCTTCCTTCTTCCACGTATCCACTATGGAAAGAATCACCGGAGTAAGAAAATTACAACCTCCAGGGCTTTCTCATGCTTTAGGTTTTGCAAAAGCTCAGAGGAAGGGGAGAGTAACAATGAAGTGTGCAGGAGCCGGAAGATCTGAAAATGGCACAAAAGACGGGGGGTTTGTCTCAGAAGGAGGCAGATATTCAGATGATGCTTGCTGCCGATGTTCATCTCGACACCAAAAACTGCGATTTTCAGATGGAGCATTAGGTGTACAAAAGGCGTTCTGATGGTAACCGACCCTTATCTCTGTTTTTCCTTTGTTAGTACTTGAATAATCTTACTCTGTGTGCAGAATGTAGCGCCCTCCATTTTGGGTTGTTCAGTGTAATAACATTGGTGTGGAAGTCTCGGAAAGATTGTGCTCCTTTTGTTTGCTCCTTTAAAATAGATCGTATCAGTACAAGAAAAAAACAATTTGATCACATTATTCTTGCCCAAATTTGGTAGATGTCCTCAGTAGATATATGGCCTATTATACACCGGTGTAAAATCATTTATTTTCTCATCTGCAGTGTTGCAAATTTTACAGCGTTTATATTTGTCCCTGTTGTCCTTTCATTGCATAAAGCCTCAGTTACCCGTATAAAAACCCATGAGCTAATGCTAACTAAAATGCCAATGATATAGGAAGCCATAGAAAGCATAAAAAGACATGGGGTGCCCTTTTAAAGACTGTTATGGTTGCATCCAATTTTGATATGTTATGTTTAGGTTTAGCATATTGTGTTTAGATTCCTCTCTGCTCTACCCTGATCAGAGATCGAGATCAGTTCTAGTAGGATGTCACACTTCTTGTTGTTGGAAGAATTTTCTGAAAGAAATTCTTTTTTGTCTTTGTTGATAAGGATCTTGTGTTTAAATGCCTCTCTGATCAAAGAGATCAATATCAGTTCGAATAATACAGTGACGTCACACTTTCCAAGAATTTACTGAAAGCAATTTATTGGTCTTTGTTAATAGGGATATTCATCATCAATTTAGGTAAGACTTGGGAAAAGCTTCAGCTCGCTGCAAGGGTGATTGTTGCAATTGAAAACCCATAGGATATTATTGTCCAGTCCACAAGGCCATATGGGCAGCGTGCCGTCTTTAAGTTTTCTCAATACACTGGAGCACATGCAATAGGCGACAGGCACACTCCTGGAACGCTTACAAATCAGATGCAAACTTCGTTTAACGAGCATCGTTTGTTGATCCTCACTGATCCAAGGACTGACCATCAGGTAACGGCTCTGCATTTTTCTGCTTTTTTGTTCCACACAAGTTCTTGATCCCTTTCATGTCTCACGCCTTTTCTAATAATGGGGAACATCTTTCGATGTTTATTGTAGCCCATAAGAGAAGTGGCCCTAGGTAATATTCCAACCATTTCTTTCTGTGACACAGATTCACCAATGAAACATGTGGATATTGGGATACCTGCCAACAAGAAGGGAAAACATAGCATTGGATGCCTTTTTTGGATGCTTGCAAGAATGGTTCTGCTGCAGATGGGAGGAACCATCCTTCCCGGTCATAAATGGGACACCACAGTAAGTGCTTGCATATTTTGTGGTTATAATTCCAATTTCATTATTAAATAATTTGTGCATATGGATTTTATTACTCGTTCTGTTAATTCAATTTAGAATCCATTTGTACATTGTATTTGTTACTTGGTATGTTGCAGGTTGATTTGTTCCTCTACAGAGAGGCGGACGAAACTAAGGATCATGAAGAGGAAGATGCCCCACCATCTCGGTGAGTACCTCTTTATTTTTACACAAGCTTGAAGAGGATACCATATGCTTGTCATATAAGTCCGCCCTTCGGGCGAATCCATCCTAGTACATTTAACGAGCCCTAGGAAGGAGAAACTCGAATATCGTCATTACGACTGAATCCAATGTCATCAGAGTTTAACGAGTCTGACAAAGGAAGAACTTGGCATCTTTTCATGTTTAGAGAGTTTGAAAAGACAGCGGAAAAGTAAACTCCAATGGTCCATTTTCGTAAATAGTTCCTCAGATCCGAAAAGGTAGAAAACAATATCCGAGAAAACCTCCTAGTCGCGATAGGCTAGGGTATTCCTTTTTCATAAATAATCCATCCCAGCCCGAAAAAGGGGTAAACGTATACTGGGTAGATGTCGATTCGCAACCACTTTAACGAGATCGAAACGATAAGGGCCTCGGTAATATTTTCATGTTTAGAGAGTCAGAAAATAGCTGAAAGATGACTCCTCCTAGAGGAACGAGTGGTATAAAGGGTATCAACTGGTTCCGGTAATGGTGGAACTGCTCAAAACATGATAAAAGTCAAGAGGCTGGCTAACAAGACCACTCATCGTAGTGGTTCCTCAGGAACGGATAAAACAACCGAGTGAAGGAATATGATCGGCCAAGCAGATAGTGACGATGGAGTGAGAAAACCAAGGCTCATCTGGAAAAATAGGCTGATAAAATGACAATCACAAGAGGTAAAATGGGAAAGGTTTCATTTTTACACAAGCTTGAAATCAGGAAACTTTGCTTGAAGTTGGTTTCATTTTTACACAAGCTTGAAACAAAGATAAACTATGCTTGAAACCGGTTTCATTTTTACACAAGCTTGGAACGGAAACAAACTATGCTTGAAAAAGTAAGCATGCCCCCAGCATGGTGACTCAATTCGAGGTACATGCCCCCCAAGCTTCAATCCATATGGAAGGCAGATGGAGTGAAGGTAGATGGAGTGAAGGTTCAAGTTACGAGATCTAAGAAAGACTCGACTGGGATTTTACGAGATCTGATCAAAGACTCGAATTGAACAAGAATGTGTTTCATTGTTTTAACGAGGTTGACACATTAAAAGAACTATCCTCGGAACCTTGTTTCATGGTTTAAGGAGCTTGACACAAGACAAGGAACTCTGCTCCGACAACCTTCTTTCATTTTTTAAGGAGCTTGACACAAGACAAGGAACTCTGCTCTGACCAGCTTGTTTCATTTTTTAAGGAGCTTGACACAAGAAAATGAACTGTGCTCCGACCGACCCAGTTTCATTTTTTAAGGAGCTTGACACAGAAAAAGAACCATGCTCCGATAACCTTGTTTCATTTTTTAAGGAGCTTGACACAAGACAAGGAACTCTGCTCCGAAAACCTGGTTTCATTTTTTAAGGAGCTTGACACAGGAAAGGAACCATGCTCCGACGAGCTTATTTCATTTTTTAAGGAGCTTGACACAAGGAAACGAACTGTGCTCCGACAGACCTCATCATAATGAATAAGAAGTCATCGCTTCCAAGAGTTCCACCTCTGATGGAAGGAAAACATCCTGGAAGTCAGGACCCAATGCCCCCAGCACACTATGCACGACGGTATCATCATTGAGTACAGGCACAGGATAGGTAGCCACATAGTTAACCTGCGGTGGGGCAGATACAACGGGTGGATAAAAACCAGGAGGGGGTGATGGCGGGCCAGTTGCCGCATTAGGACCAAAGAACGAAAGCTGATCAATGGTCACGATCCGTCCTTCATTCGGAAAACAGGCCACACGAAAAAGGGAGGAGACAAGTGCTCCCATGGCATAGGTGTAATCGCGCCCCAGGAGCAGATTGAAATCCAAAGGGCCTGGAACAACCATCACGTCCATATGGACTGTTTTACCTCCCAAGGTAACAGGTAACCTTGGAAGGATCCCTAACGGTTGACTCGTTCTTCTGTTAAATGCCAACAGATTCTGCGTAACAGGCGCAAGCGGCGGAGAGCCAAAAGCATGCCAGGTAGTGGAGGATATAATACTAACAGATGCACCTTCGTCTATAATGGTGCTGGGTACGACCAGACCAAAAGCCTGTACTGTAATCTCGAAAGGCACATAAGACGGAAGGCGGTATCCTGCAAATTGACTCCAATCAAAGGAAGCGACCAAACTACTTGGAGGGGCTACCATCGAAACGCGAAGGTCTTCCCTTGATGTTACGGAAGAAGAAGGATAATCCTCGACGACCTCCATCTCGAAGGTGGGAGGAGTATCCTCCAGGACCTCCATCACGGGAGGCGGAGGAGCAGCTTCTTGAGATATAGGGACAGGAGAATCTTTCTCCAAGTTTGAAGCATCTGAAGAAACCAGAAGGACATGGGGGGTATGAGATCCATTCTCCATAGAAAAGACCTGGTGTACCGCGGATGGGGCCAGCTCAACCGATCCCATGACCAATGGTTGGTCGGGAATGGATTCCTGAATTCGAATTTCTGAGGGAGTGGGATCGACCAAAGATTATTTTTGACCAATCGTATCATCAGTAGGTGGAACACTTAAAGAGAGTTGTTTATAACCAGCTGGGAGGCATGGTGTGGAAACAGTTGGGCTGTCCAAAACTCTCTTGGCTTGATCCATATAAGGACAAAGGTGAATGGCATGGTGCCCTTCACACAACTTACAGGGATTGGTGATCTTACCCTGCTTCTTAGGAGTCTTATCAGCACCAATTGAAGACGTGCCCCCAACCTTGCTCCCGGAAGTCAAAGGCAATGGTGGACGGCCGTTGGACCATGCTTCAAGCACCTTGGGAATGCCAGGGCAGTCTCGAAGAAGATGGTCTCCCGTGCATAACATGCAAGGGAACTTGACTTTCTGTGGAGGGTTGGAAGGCATATCAAGAGGAGATGTTTCAGAAACAGTAGTGGCAGCTTTAGCCTCTCGCTTATTAGACTTCTTCTTCTTTGTCTTCTTCTTCTTCTTCTTAGCCACCTGGTTACTCGAATCCAGACTTTCACCAGGCGAAGTAGAAGATGATGACGTAGAAACAGGCGAAGAAGGGGAGAGGTCCACCTTGGAATCAACATGATGTTGTTCAGGTGGAGGAATTGATTGACCAGTAATTGAGACATTCGGAACCACAGAGGTCGAGAATAACCAAATGGGCAACCCAACAGTTAGCCCAGGAAGGGACAACGTTGCCATGTACGGAGCACCAACATTTCCAAAAGGAGGAAAATGACCAGGATTCCCTTCTGGGGGGATTCCTTGGTTGGTAAACTCTGAAAAAGTTGCCATCAAAACTCAAAACCACACACGGGCTGAAAAAGAGTCAAGACACACAATCAAACGGTCAACAAGCAAAATCTAACTGTGCATGTGATCACAGGTGATTAATTTTTTATCACATTGAAAAATAAGAAACTTCACTGTTTCATGTTTTAAGAGTCGAGAAATGATTAAAAAGGTGACTCTATCTCTTTCAGATTTGACACAAGCATGAAAGGAAAAGCGCTTGGTGATCCTTTCAAATTTAGGGAGTCAGATAGGATCAAAATGATTGCTCAGGAAAACTAGGCAAAAGGGTGTACCAAATAACCGTGAACTGCAATATACACCTTGGTTTCAATAATGAAAGAGAAATCAACCAAGGACTTTCCGTACGTGCAGGCAATCTCCCCGAATGTTGTGTCCGGTGTATCACGGGTATAGGGCGGCAGACTCGTCTTCCTATGGATAAAGGATTGAAACCTAGTGGGGTCTCCCTTTATATACGCAATGGTATGGGGAGCACAAGTCTGTACTAGTGCTATCTAAAGCCAAAAGGCGAACGACAGCTACTAGGTTTTAAGACGCCGGAACACGTCTCTAGCCTAGACCTCTAAATGTGTTTCGTTAGATTTCAATGCTGCCTTAGTGTAAATTGAGTAAATTTTAAAGTTTATTTTCAATTACGTTTCAGTTTCAAGGCCCTACCGCATGTGATATGACAATATCCTATATGCAGCTATATGAGAAAAGAAAACTTTTCAATTCAATGAATGCTATCTAGTTAAGGGAAGAGCTTCAAACAATGATGCAACAAACAACAACACTGCAAACGAAAACTTTCCAAACTAGATGACTTTCACTATCCGAAAGTAATTTCAAACATTCAACGATGCGAATAATGCAATGTAATCTATGCAAAATGCCTCTTTTCTGAAAACTATGCAATTGTAATCTATGCACAATTTCCTTTTCCTTTTCAAATGATAAGAATGCACTCAATGCATTTTCGATGAAATGAGAATCTACTTAATGCATACTTTTAATGAAAGAGAATGCACTCAAAGCGACTTTTAGCTTTCAATCATTAAACAATGTGATCTAAGTTCAATGATAAATCTCAAAAATAATTTTCAATGCAATGTGATCTAATGCATTTTAACGAAAAGAAAACTTTGAGACGAAAACAAAATGAACGCAAATCTACTCTGCTAATGCAGGGCAAAAGCGTTTCGAAGGCTATCTGGTTGTACTTCAGGCTCCGTATATAACTTACAAATCAAACAACAAGCTGGATCCCCAGCGGAGTCGCAAAATTGTTGGAGAGGTAAATCCCCTCTACGGACAGAGGCGATCCCTACTAGCCCAGATCGGGTCTAGCAACAATCAAACACGCTACAGTGCAGGTTCCTAATTGTAAATAAACCGACTTGCGAGGAAGGCTTACCTGGAATCCAACGTTGTCGTTTGTAGAAGAGGTGGTGCTTCCGTTCCTTTGCCCTGGCAGATCACAATCCACACGATCTTCGTGACCAGACACCTGCACATGCAAGAAACAACACAAACTCAAGCATAAAATCCAGTACATACAACTATATGTCAGTCGAAGAGGACATAACTCATGAACATAATCAAGAACAAGAGTGGAACCATAACAAATAGTCGCTTAAAATTAATGAGTCGAAAGAAGAATACAACCAAAGCTTCGACGCAGCATTCTCCTTTGATGGGTCGTCAACACAACATGTCTCGATAAGCCTGTCAAGGATGGGACAAGCTTCTCTCTCCAGATACTTGACAATAGTCTCCTTGCTTGGATTTGGCCTTAAGGAATCAAGAAGGCTTTTGCAGCATAAAGGTATGATAGCTCTTGGGAACTTGGAGATTAGCTTGCCATGGAGAAGAGCAAGCTTTTATAGAAGGAGGAAGGGGAGTTGGGATCCCTATAATTATGGGATTGGCCCTATCATCAAGGAAGCTTCCATGAGAGGTGGCAAACCACTTCCTCTCTATGGAGATCCGCAGCCAAACCTCCCAACTCAAGATAGAAATCAGTCCAGGAATTTGTTAGGACGAAACTTCAGCCTTTTATTTTTTAAAAACACCTCTTAATATGGCTGGCGCGGGTGCGGCTCTATGACAGAGCGCCAATTGGTGCACCCTCTTTGGAGGATTTGCCCCCTTGGCGCGAGGGCTGAACTGTTAAACCACGCCAATGGAAAAAGAGCTATCTTTAGGGGTTTTTGCAAGGAGATTTCTTTAGGGAAATTGAAGCTCATATTCAGGGGAGTGCAATGAAGGTGATTTCAAGGCATGACATTTCTCATAGGTCACGGAATGAGCCCTCCAATGTGCGGGATGGGGAATGGTAGGGACAGTGACAAATTACTGTGTAACAGAGACAAACCCAGAAATGTCTAGTCCCGGATTTAGATGTTTTCTGAACCATGATGTTGTTCCTAGAGACAGGTGATATGGAAAAGGAGGAATCTGGAGGGGTTTTATAAAAACGGTTAAAGCCGCCAAGTCAAGCTTCGAGTTTCCAAGGGGGGAGTCTAAATCACTACCCACCGTATTCTTGGGGGATTCTGGAAGGTCCATAGGCACATGTTCATGGTAAGATTACGGGGAGGCCCATTCTAAAGGAGGCATGGAGAGTGACACAAGCGTCAAAGACACCGGGGTGAGAGAAATAGGGGGAACATCATTATTATCTGATGCGCACAAGTTCAAAACCTTATGACCAATAGACTCATCCAATTTCAAATGCGCGGGACTCTTCGATGCAGAAACATTGGCATATTCATGATTAGACTTAATGATATGGGACAAGATGACAATAGGATTGGGGGGAGTAACCATGTCACTTAGTGCATCAGCTGAAGCATAAACATTGTTGAGAATGCAGCAAGATGATGGAGCTTAGTGAAATGAAGTCGCCTTCACTAAGTGGGCCCGCAGGCAAATTCTGGCGCAAAGTCTATTTTTAGACTATGTCTATTTTTAGACATACGGAGCATAATTCAGAGATTCCAGTTGGAGATTCTTGAAGTATGCGACATGTCGGTAAAAATAGATGAGACCCTTATTTTTAGGACCCAGGCTATTTTTAGACTGTATCTCCTAAAAATATGGAAGTCAAATATTATTTACCCTTAATAATATTTTGACTATAAATAGCAGTTTACTCTCTTGGAGCACTTCAGTTTGAGTCATGGAGGTGGCTCATGAAACTGACAGAAGGAATCACGTGGTTCCTAGGGTTTGATGGCATCTTGCATGGTTGACTTCAGTTAGACTTCAGTGGCAGAAGTTTTGGAGGAGTTAACGGGACAGATAGTGGAGTTGTGTTCTGTTTATTTTAGTTGAACTAGTTGAGATTAGTTTAACTAGCTAATCAATTAGTTGAGTGGAGTGAATTAAATATTTTTTAATTCACTAATTAGTAACTCATTAGTCAACTCAAGAACACTTCAGTTCACTACAGTGCATGATCAGTTCAGTGGAGACCAGTGGAAGAGGTAGATGAAAGGGTGAGTAAAGCTATCAGTTGGAGGATCAGTTTTGCATGGGATTTGCATTACACTTGGAGGAATTGTCCATGACAATTGCGCAGTCAAGCCAAGGGGATTCGAACCTTGGATCTCTTCATATACAGGCCATGATTGCGTAATAGAGGCAAGGCAATTGGCGGGGAGTTTTGAACCAGTAACCTGTTCAAAACTAAGCTAGATTGTGTGTGACTTTATGAGAAAGTACTGAGTACTTGTGAGGAGTATTGTACTTTTTTTGTTACATGATTTCTCCATTATAATATACACAATAGCTGCGGGGTTTTCAGCTATAGGCTTTCCCCATACATACTGAGTTAATGTGTGATTGATTTGATGTGAGATTGCTTCTATTATTTCCGCATGTGACAATTAATTATAGATGAGATTATGTGTTATGCATGCAATTCGAAATTGATGTGTAATCGGGTTAATCTCCATTGAATAAGTGATTTATTCAGCTAATTTCTACATGGTATCGGAGCAAGATTAATTGTCGAGATCTATTACGATGATTGCAAACTTATTTCCTCGGACAGAGTCTGCATACGGGCCAGGAAGCCTCCGGATTCATCTTTCTTCGGAAAGTGAAAGGTCTGGTAAACGCCCCTTGCAGTCAATCTCTGATTTGGAAATAATTTGTTCTCAAGTGTAGATCGAAAGCGATAGAGCTTGGAGTTTGGAATTCGAATTTTGCAGCAGATTTGTTTTCTTGGTGCCGGTGTTGAAAATGTCTTCTTTCAACGGTTTGCGACTCGAATATGCTCTTGAAGGCAGTTCGAATTATGTTGCATGGAAGGATCGCATGGAAGCAGTATTAGAAGATAATGGTCTCAAGGAGTTCGTAGATACGGATGTCCAAAATCCCACTGATCCTGCTGAAGTCGATGCATGGCAAAAGAAGATGGCGAAGTGTCGAAGGATCCTGTTGGAGGGCGTCAAGGATCATATTGTATCCAACCTGCATGGAAAGGCTACTCCATATTTAATGTGGAAAGCTTTGACGGATCTATTCCAGAGTAAGAGTGACCAAAGGAAGCTGGCGCTCAAAGATAAGCTCAGGAACATCAAGATGGAGAAGGGCGACAGTATCGCCAAATACCTCACGAAGTTCACTCAGTGCAGAGATGAGCTGGGAAGTGTGGGGGTGACTGTCGAAGACGAGGACATGGTCGACCGGGCTCTCCTTGGTCTTCCGAAGGCTTGGCACTCATATCAAGATAGTGTCAATGGTCGGGAGAAGCTGCCGGGATGGGAGCGCCTTTGGGCGGATCTCATGCAGGAGGAGATAAGGAGGACTACTCGAGATGGATCTTCATCAAAGGGAGCCGATGAAGAAAACTGCGCTTTGGTGTCCAAAGCTAAGAAAGGGAAGGGTAAGAAAACCTCTCATTCTGGAGCTAAGGGCAAGAAGCAGGATATGGCGAAAGTGAAGTGTTTTCACTGCCATGATCACGGACATTATGCTACCAATTGTCCAAATAAGAAGAAGAACAAGCAAGCGGGAAGATCTGCAGATGGAGAAGCTTTGGCTTCACAGTTCGAGCTTGACTTTTCACTGATCGCATGCTTGGTTTCAAGTGTGTTGGGATCGGTATGGTTCTTGGACAGCGGTGCGTCATTTCATATGACGGGAGATCGGGATTTGTTCTCAGATCTGGAGGACAAAGATTTTGGTGTGCACATCGAGATGGGCGATGATGGTAGATACAGTGCGACTGGTATCGGTACCATATCCTTTCAGAGGGAGTCTGGTAAACCCTTTGTATTGAGGGATGTCATGCATGTACCTGGATTGAAGAAGAACTTGATCTCTGTGGCGATGTTGGAGGATAAAGGGTATGATGTGGTCTTCAGCGAAGGAAAAGCCTTCCTGCGCAGTAAGACTACTGGAGAGACCCGGAAGATAGGGGTTCGAACCAAGAACCTTTATCAGTTGCAGGTAGATGGCTGCGTAACTATGGCATGCAAGGCGGGAGAAGTGGTGAGCCGGGATGATGAGGGCGAACTGTGGCACAGGAGATTGGGCCACCTTCACCATGGAGCTTTGAAGATCCTGCAGCAGATTTCTACTGGGCTTCCTAAGGGCACTCTTGCGCAGTCAGATCAGTGCAAAGGGTGTACTTTAGGGAAGTATGTGAAAGCCACCTTTCACGAGAAGGATAGTCGCGCCACGACCATCCTTGAGAGAGTTCACACAGACGTGTGTGGTCCTTTCTCAGTTGCTTCGACAGCAAAGCACAAGTATTATGTGATCTTTGTTGATGATTTCTCTCGAAAGTGCTGGATCTTCTTCATGCAGAAGAAGAGCGATACCTTCGCGAAGTTCTGTGAGTTTAAAGCACTGGTCAAGAAGGAGTCGGGGAAGAAGGTGATTGCTCTAAGGAGTGATAACGGTGGTGAATTCATCTCGGCTGAATTCAAGGAGTTCTGCAGCGCAGAAGGGATTCTGAGAGAGCTCATCGCACCCCATAACCCACAGCAGAACGGGGTGGCTGAGCGGAAGAACAGAACGATCGTGGGTGCTGCACGGGCGATGTTGCATGATCAGGGCCTACCCCTTCACTTGTGGGCTGAGGCATGCAATACAGCAGTGTATGTGCAGAACCGTTATCCTCACAAGGTTCTTGGCATGAGTACACCGGAGGAGGCTTATTCTGGCAAGAGGCCTGATATTTCCCATTTGCGGATTTTTGGTTCTCCTGTCTACATGCATGTGACGAAGGATGCGAGAAGGAAGCTGGATCCAACTGCTGAGGTTGGAATATTTGTGGGTATACCCGACACACCTCAAGTATTTGCATGTGCCATACAAGATCACAAAGTATCGATATAAAATTTCAGGAGGAGAAAGCCATGCAAGAGCCCGCTGAGAGGAGTCACACTCTGCATGCATGAGAGCCTTAGTTCCCATGAGGGAGCTCCTGGTTCACCTACAGTCAGGAGGAGGTTCAGGGAGGTGGAAGAAACCACCGGGGCAAGGCCAACCCATCGAGGGCGATGCACACTACGTGTTTACAACTCCGTTCTGATGCAGAAGGTTGTAGGACCACCTACAAGACAACACAGACAGAGATAAACACGGACGCAGACACTGGATACATGGCTCTTGTGATTCAATGTGTTGTGACGGAGCCATCCTCTTTTGAGGAAGCTGTGGAGGAACCCGCATGGGTTGATGCCATGATCGAAGAACATGATTCGATCATCAGGAACAGTGCATGGGAGATTGTCCCAAGACCGGTTGGGAAATCAGTTGTAGGTTCGCGATGGATCTACAAGGTGAAGCAGGCGGCTGACGGGAGTGTTGAGAAGTACAAGGCGAGATTTGTCGCCCGTGGCTTCTCACAGATCGAGGGGATTGACTATGAGGAGACTTTTGCACCTGTCGCAAGGTACTCTTCCATACGGACGATCCTTGCTCTCTCAGCGCAGATGGGGTGGCACATTCATCAGATGGATGTGAAGACTGCGTTCTTCAATGGAGTTATTGAGGAAGAGGTGTACATAGAGCAGCCTGAAGGTTTTGAGATCTTCAGCAGTGAGTCGCATGTGTGCCGACTCAAGAGAGCACTGTACGGGCTGAAGCAAGCACCTCGTGCTTGGTACACTCGGATAGACAGCTACTTCACCGGGCTTGGATTCTCCAAGAGTGAGGCTGATCCAAACCTGTACCAGATTGTGGTGGAGGGGAAGCTGTTGATCATCGTACTGTATGTAGATGATCTGATTTTGACTGGCGATGAGCAGTTGATACTTTCATGCAAGGAGGATCTTACACGAGAGTTTGAGATGAAGGACTTGGGCATCCTTCATTATTTCCTGGGATTGGAGATTTGGCAGCGCAGCGGAGGACTGTTTGTTTCTCAGGGCAAGTATGCCCAGGAGATTCTAGAGAGGTTCAACATGCAAGGCTGCAAGCCTGTTGACACTCCTCTTCCCGGTGGTTGGAGGAAGGAGGATGCTACTTCAGCGGAGGTAGTGGATGCCACTGTCTATCGACAGTTGGTGGGGTCGCTTATGTATCTGGTCAATACACGACCCGATATATGCTATGCAGTTAACCAGCTTTCGCAAGCTATGGTTAAGCCTACCAAGCTCTTTGGGAAGGCAGGCAAGCATGTATTGCGCTATATCGCAGGCATATCAGATATGGCTCCCAGGTATTGGGACAGTGGGAGTGGTATCTTGTTCGTTTCACCATGCAGATTGGGCAGGGAGTCCAACGGACCGGAAGAGCACTTCTGGAGGAGTTTTCAGCATTGGGTCGACAGCAGTTTCCTGATACAGCAGGAAGCAGAGATCCGTGGCACTCAGTTCAGCAGAGGCCGAGTACATGGCAGCAAGCTTGGCTGCATGTGAGGCTATTTGGATGAGGAAGATCCTCGCAGGTTTGTTCATGTTGCATTTGGAGCCTACAGTGATCTACTGTGATAACCAGAGCTGCATCAAGCTCTCGGCTAATCCAGTTTTTCATGATAGGTCCAAACATATCGACATTAGGTACCATCACATCAGAGATTGTGTTCAGCGGAGAATCATGATGCTTTCATATGTTCCCACGGAGGATCAGGATGCCGACATCCTGACGAAGGCGCTCACCAGGAGCAAGTTCGAATTCCACAGAGGCAGGATAGGGATTGCAGATAATCCATATCTTGCTCAGAGGGAGTGTTGAGAATGCAGCAAGATGATGGAGCTTAGTGAAATGAAGTCGCCTTCACTAAGTGGGCCCGCAGGCAAATTCTGGCGCAAAGTCTATTTTTAGACTATGTCTATTTTTAGACACACGGAGCATAATTTGGGAATTCTACTTGGAGATTCTTGGAGTATGCGACATGTCGGTAAAAATAGATGAGACCCTAATTTTTAGGACCCAGGCTATTTTTAGACTGATCTCCTAAAAATATGGAAGTCAAATATTATTTACCCTTAATAATATTTCGACTATAAACAGCAGTTTACTCTCTTGGCGCACTTCAGTTTGAGTCATGGAGGTGGCTCATGCAGCTGACACAAGGAATCACGTGGTTCCTAGGGTTTGATGGCATCTTGCATGGTTGACTTCAGTTAGACTTCAGTGGCAGAAGTTTTGGAGGAGTTAATGAGATAGATAGTGGAGTTGTGTTCTGTTTATTTTAGTTGAACTAGTTGAGATTAGTTAACTAGCTAATCAACTAGATATGAGTGGAGTGAATTAAATATTATTTAATTCACTAATTAATAACTCATTAGTCAACTCAAGAACACTTCAGTTCACTACAGTGCATGATCAGTTCAGTGGAGACCAGTGGAAGAGGTAGATGAAAGGGTGAGTAAAGCTATCAGTTGGAGGATCAGTTTTGCAAGGGATTTGCATTACACTTGGAGGAATTGTCCATGACAATTGCGCAGTCAAGCCAAGGGGATTCGAACCTTGGATCTCTACATATACAGGCCATGATTGCGCAATAGAGGCAAGGCAATTGGCAGGGAGTTTTGAACCAGTGACTTGTTCAAAACTAAGCTAGATTGTGTGTGACTTTATGAGAAAGTATTGAGTACTTGTGAGGAGTATTGTACTTGTTTGGTTACATGATTTCTCCATTATAATATACACAATAGCTGCGGGGTTTTCAGCTATAGGCTTTCCCCATACATACTGAGTTAATGTGTGATTGATTTGATGCGAGATTGCTTCTATTATTTCCGCATGTGACAATTAATTGTAGATGAGATTATGTGTTATGCATGCAATTCGAAATTGATGTGTAATCGGGTTAATCTCCATTGAATAAGTGATTTATTCAGCTAATTTCTACAAACATCACTATCAGAGGATGGCAGAAAAGACTTAACCGATAGACGACCATCCTGTGAGCCCTGTAGAGACTTTCCTTTCCTCGAGCCATCAAAACTCTTTTTGCCACGAAAAGCATTTTTGAATCTCATTGGGCAGTTACCTTTCAAATGTCTAGTGTGGTGATAAATAAAACATCTGAAGGGCACACCCCAATAATCAACCCGATGTTTGTGCCTCTATTGACCCGAAACCATATCAACATCCCCAGGAAATCCACCTGAAAAACTAACTTCCACGAGGAGCTGAGGGTTGATATATTTTGTACAACTGATAGAGTCCCTAATTTCCTTCAAGGCCTTAAGGGTCCAAAATTTAAGGGGAAGGCCAGGAAAATTTACCCATACCACCTTGCTTTTTGGGGCCTCCATGACAAGGTTAAACCCGAGATACGAAGGCAAGAGTTGCATGAAACTTCTGCCTCTGGCCCATGTTTTATGGAGAATTTTGTCACATAACCGTTCATGCATGAAGTGAATGTTGAACGGTTATTTAATATCAGACTCACCTTTGGAATATATCCCATAATGGGACACCAGAACATATTCACCCATTCTATCATGTCCACTTCCCCTGTGTCTGAAAACATCCAATGATCAATGAGTGCCCGCTATTGGAGACTGGCAACCAGCCCCCATAAGTCATCGTATTCCAACATTACTTGATTAAATTTCATAGCAGGTTTATAGCAAGCGTTCAAAAAATGTCCCCGACCATGAGAGGCACCCTTTGAGCTCTACGACTGATAACCACCTGGTTGCCCAATGTTCGACTTCTCTGATACACCAACGTCAGATCCCGATGGCCTGGCAATAGATTGGGAAATCAAACGTTCATCGAGGCCCAAGTCCTCCAAGCGTCTTTTCTCTGTAGCCACTGTGGCGGCAATCATAGCCTTATGCGTAGACGTGTCAGATGACAAGATATCAAATACATCCATCATCCTTAAGAAAAGCAGGAAATACAAGTGTAAGATTGGCGGGGATACCAAGAGTCAAGTGTAAAACAATGAGCCAGATCACCAGAGATAGGAAGACATCATTTATGGAAGGCCACCAGATATAAAAGGAAAGTTAGAACGGCTAAAAGAATAATCAGGTGATTACTCCAAGGTACCCACCCACCGCAACAGACATAGGGAAACTATACTAGTCTACCAACCAAAAATAAATGTGATTGGGGTGCCAAATATGGATTGAAGGAGAATATTGTCAGAGGATCGGATGATCCATAAATAGAAGCCATCACCCGAAGACTATACAACCTGGATAATATGATCCCCACCCAAGTAAGTCCTCGAGATGTTCGAATGTTAGATCCAATCATAAAGATCACACTGTCCAATGAATACATATATGTAATGGAGACATGACTAAGATGAGGTATGTGAGATATGTCAGGATACAATTCTTTGGCATAGAGAGCGGGAGAAAACTTTGAAAGATCCGATGACTGGAAAAAGGAAAGAAGGCCGAAAAAAAGGTGGTGAACTACCAATCCGTCGGAAAAACCAGTGATTCCAAGCTTTCCAAACGATCATACATGGAAACAACAGCAGCAACAACACCCTGTGTAGTGCCACCACCTAGAGCAAAGCTGCACTCCAAAGTATTTGCAAGGTCTGGATATGATGAAATAATATATCCACTTGCGCCATAGACTATACCATTTAGACTGATACAACGAGGATTGAGCCTCTGGTTCTTTCGGGAGTTCCTGAAGAGCATACCTACTTCCACGATTTACTTTCTAAGTCGAGCATTACGTGAAAATCTGCAGATTATGAATGCTTGTGTGGGACAATCCAATCAAACTATTATGCGAAAGTTTACCTAATTATTTTAAAATTTAATTTAATGATTTTTATTTAATTATTATTTAAAATAATTAATTTATATATTTTATGGTTTGAATTTTTTATAAAATTTATT
Organism: Pinus albicaulis; assembly: GCA_034641835.2. Lineage (NCBI taxonomy): Eukaryota > Viridiplantae > Streptophyta > Pinopsida > Pinales > Pinaceae > Pinus > Pinus albicaulis. Next base: position 113,543 of record JAXQQM020069612.1, read on the forward strand.
TGAAATTGGGTTAGTATTTATTAAAATCATAAATTTGAATATGAAATTTGGCTAATTTTTTTATTTTTTTTCTAAATGTTGAATTAATTTATATTTTCAAAAATGTATTTTAAATAACTAAAAATTATTTTATCAAATTCAAAAAAAAAAAACTTTGAATGTCATTATTTTTTATTAAATTTATCATAAAATATATTTTAATCTAGACAACAAATTTCTAAATCGAACTTCCTATTAAAATCTGTAAAAAAAATGAATGCTTGTGTTAAGACAAAATCCAGACTAACCATTATGTAAAAACTTATTTAATCGTTATTTTTTATGTGAGTTAAAACTATAAAATAAACTATAATCTCTAAAGTTATTTAATCTATAAATTAAGCTACACCATTTTTTATTAATATTAAATTAATAGTATGAAAATACAATATAAATTAATATTGTGATTAGTTAATATCAATCACATATTAAAATACTAAATTATTCACACAATAATTTGCAACCATTTGTAGAAGGTTCATTACAGTTCCTAAACTTCCATAAATGTTGCTTCCAAATTCCCAAAACAAATTAATTGAAAACATTTAATACCTTTTTTAAAATTCCAAAAAAATTTAAAAATATATATATTTTTTATTTCAAAATTTTTATTTATATGTAAAATAATTTTATAATTTTTTGAATGACTTAAAAAATTCTTACTCACAAGGATAATTTTAAATTTATTTTTTATATTGTTACCTATTTTGATAATAAAATAATATAAAAAAGGTTTTGAAATTTTTAATATACATCTCCTTAGATAATCATAAGTTATTCTTATGAAAATAGGGACGACAAAAACATTTATGATGTTGTTGCTACTCGAATGTCAAATATATAACATTGTCTCCCTTCATATCAAATCACTAATTTTACCCGCAAAAATACTTTTTCAATGTGAACTCCACTGTGGGTCAGGCATCACCTGAAACTCTATGATTGTGAAATACAATCCAAGGCCGCCATGATGTGAAAAAAATTAATCATTATCACTTGAAATATTTTTCTATCATTTTCCTCTTCTGAAATGAGTAATTTTAGTACACAAAAATACTTACCCGAAAAAGTACTCCAATGTGGGTCAGGCATCACGTAAAAAGTACTCCACTTTTTATAACATTCCAATCTGATGTTCAGAGAGAGAGCTATGAATATTTTCCCAAAAAGTACTCCAATGTGGGTCAGGCATCACGTAAAAAGTACTCCACTTTTTATAACATTCCAATCTGATGTTCAGAGAGAGAGCTATGAATATTTTCCCACGATCACCTCTTTGAGATGAAATTCGTAAGCCTGAA
>JAXQQM020075356.1:0-12979 GCA_034641835.2 Pinus albicaulis
GCCTTACGGCGTAATTAGGAAAAATTTCTAAGGTTTATTGTTTTGGAGGAGATCTATGAAAAAGCTCAAATGTATTGTGGAAATTGTATATGTTGTAGAATTTTGTTTTTTGGGCAAAATTCATTGTTTGGCCAAACTTGTAAAATGGCCAAAGTTTTGAGAGGTCGTAAAAGGCCAAATATATTTCTAACATTTTTTGAATGCGTGTAATATTGTTTTAAAGGGTCATGAAATTATTTTTGAAGACACTTAATATTTATTTTCAAAGGGGCCAATTATTATTAAAAAGGAGCCTAAATCTGAATATTTTGTTTAAAGGAGGGCGAATATATATGTATTTTGACCCAAATTATTCAAGCCTAATTATTTCAAGTTGAATCTATGTTTTAGAAGGGCAGACTATTATATTTTGGAAGGCCATGGAGTAAATTTAGAAGCCATAGGTTGCAATTTGTTTGGAGAGGTCATATTAAAATCTCAGAGCCGAATTTTGAAAGGTTTTCCATGGTTTTCCATAAGAGCCAAAACATTATTTGTTTCATTCCTGAGCTCCTCTACTACAAGCACTTGCCATTGGAGGCTGAGTATCGAGATTTAGAACTCGAATTCCAAGGGAAATTTGTCAAGGCTGAGTGCATCAGATTGGGATGAATTTCTCTGCCAAGAATCTCCCTCCAAGATTAGAGAGTTGAAGGTAGAATTATTTAGCAACCATAAATCAAGGCACTATCTCAATGCCTAGCTACTATCCCCTTTTATAGGCTTGATGGGATCTTTAAAACCCTTATTTTATTATTTTCCCCGAAAGACGAAGGAGAATACCATGGGTATATTTTGTCCATTTTGACCATGTCTAGAAAGCAAAATATTACAAATCCTCCCGCTAAAGGGTTTCTTGCCCTCAAGAAATCCACTTCTATCCACAACAGAAGCATTTGTAAATTGATCATATCAGGATCCCATAAAAATCAATGTGATATTCCATGTCTCCATGCTAAATGATCCTAAATGGATCCTTCAATACCTGAATCCCAAACAGTCCTCCGACCAATCCTCCCCTCGATAGATTCACTTGGATCCCAACACCACCTAAGTCTTGGGACCTGTGGGTTATGATACCATCTCAGCCCTCCATCAATGCCCATGCTTAAGGGCCCAATCTGCAATATGCCCTTGGCTAAGAGTATCCTCCTAGGAATCATCCCATCAATAGAGTTCCAACTCATAATCTCTCACAAATCCATCTCATGGGAAGGATATAATGCACAAATTCCTGCACATGGAACAAGTCTATGATGGTGATGCTTCCTAATGCTCAACTCATGTTGCTCCACTCGATCACCCAACATGATCCATTTGTATAACTTTTCCCTGCTCTCCCTAATGTGTAAAGAAGGTTTGGTAGTGCCGCAAGCCCTATCTATGTAATTTTGTAGAGGGTTGCTTTGGAACTCCCAATTGTATTCCTCTTGCTGCCTTGTGAGGGCCTTGAGACATTTCTCTACACTAGAAAATTTGGTCATTGACTCAACACATACCCTTATGAGCTCCTCAATATTTTTGTTCTCATATAAGATAGTGTCTTGGTTTATCTAGACTCTCTACTTCAACATCATAAGATCTATCTTGAAATGCGTGAAATTTCCACAAAAGTCCTCTACTCGCGATTTTGGTGCCATGTTGAATTTATTTGTACCCTTCTACACCAAATGCGCCACGACCACAACTTCAACTTGAGTCTTTGACCGAATTTATGGGAATGGTTCATTTTGCACATTATGTCTATCATGTTGTTCCTCGTGATCATGCTCATCACACTGGCTCAAATTTCCCTGGACTCCTCTATCTGTGAAGAAAATATGTTGTTCATCCTCTCCAATTGTCTAACATACATGCACTGGTGGACTTCTATCTATACTTGATTGCTCATATTCTTTATGGACATCACCCTAGAGACCTATGGACTTGGTTGTATAGGATTCTACCTCATAAATACCATTAGGTAGAATTTCCTGATGCCATTCCAAATGCTTCTCATCCTGCAAGTCTCCCTGAATAATATCACCATGTTGCTCAACATCCTGAAAATCAATAGACCCAACTACAAAAGACTCCCGATGATGTGAAGGAATCTCCTCTTCTTATGTCTTTGCTTCCTCCTTCTTGTCACAAGGACATAAATGGTTAAGGGCCCAAAGTCCCTTACCAATAAAATATAGTCCTCTCCTCCTTAATTCATTCTTGGTGTAAGTTTTGTTCTTGCTTCCTCCATCAATCCTTGTCAACTCCTTCCTAGTCAACACTCTTATGAGAAGTTTTATGTTTTTCCTCACCAACTTCTCAACTAGATCATAGGAAGCTCGTGAAACCTTTGGTTCCTTCCTCCAATTGTCAACAATTTGGATCTAAGTATCTTGCATATGTTATCATCTCCTTCTAAAAATAGAGAAAATATTTTGCATGCTTGTTTTGACACAGTCTGGATGAGATGATGTAATGTTGTTGTAAAATATTTGGAGTACTTGAAATATTAATTAATCTCATTCCAATTTCAACATAGCAGTGCCAACGTTGAACTCTTCCATGAGTTTTATAATTTTTCATTGCTTCTGAAAAGTAGGAAGCATGATGTTATTCAACACTTGAAGGGCTTCTACTATCATATGCAATATCTCCTCCATGATATCATTATTGTAAGGAAGTAGTGGTGATGGTAAAGCCATGATCTGGCCGAGAGAAGAAGAAACTATGAGTCTAGCATCTTCACAAGGATGTTCACAAAATTTAGGTTGTATTAACGCCAACATGGATGGCTTAAGAGCCCAACCAAGTTTCCTCCATTTTGGTTGCCCCACCTTGGAGTATTATATTTTCTGTACATAGTCAAAATGGATGGAATCAACCCATGGTTTTTATCGTCGTATTCACCCATTGTATCTGCCCATTGTATTCTCCTTCATTTTTTGGGGAAAATAATAAAATAAGGTTTCTAGAGAGTCCATTAAGTCTATAAAAGGGGATAGGAGCCAGGCATTGAGATCATTCTGAGTTATTTATCTATTTTTCCTTTGTTGATAACTTGGCAAGGCTAGTTGTGGTTTGATCTGAGAGACGAAAACTCCATGGGAGTAATTTTTCTGATGGATCCATCTAGGGTCCATGATTTTGCTTGAGTGTTTTTTTTTCCTCTTTGATGAGAAGTTGTGCATGCTATTGCAGGGGGCTTCGATCTTATTGTATGTGGATCTACTATTTTATTCATTTAATAATATAAATAAAGGTCGCATTTCCAGATCTCATTGTGTTCAGTGTTTTGATTACAAGCATTTTTTACTAGAACACTAAAGCGTCCTAGATCTATAAAAAATTTTAAGGGTTGGGATCTTACACCATCTTAAAATAAAGTAGGCATATGTTTTTTTTAGAAAATAATTATTTTTTTGACTTACAATTTTATGTACTCTATATATCTTTCAAAATTATATTTTTCACTCTCGAAGAAGTTTTCATGTGAAGAAATTTGATCCCCCTTCATGTTGGATCCTTACATAAGATGGATCTATGCTAGTTATATAAACCAACCTAAATCTATCTTAACTTATGATCTAAAAATCCCATAGAGAAATCAAATCAATTTTCACTCTAAAAGAAGTTTGCATCTTAAGAGATTTAATTCTTCTTGGGCTTGACAAATCTTCGGTCCTTGCTATCATATATATATATATATATATATATATATATATATATAATAATCATAAAAATTATATAATCGTATAGAAATAACACTTCATGGAAAATATTATTTAAATTTATTATTGATAATATTGAAAAGCTTTTCATTTTGAAAAAAATAAAGTAAGTACATTTTTGTTTAAATATTATTTTAAAAATAAAATAAGAATATAAAAAATTAATAATAATTTATTTTTTAAATTGATTATATATATATATATATATATATATGAATTTATTTTAAAATTACGTAACAATGTATGGGCACTTTGGTAAACCAAAGGTTTGATGGGAGTGACGGCGGACAGCGGAAAACCTAGTTTTTATGGCTTCGGATTTTTGGCTTTGGAGGCGGCAGACAACCATGGCATGGAACCTACTAAGAAGACTACCACTTATGCTCTGGTTTTTTTGCCTCGCACATGAGGTGGACTGGTGCATTGAATGGAACCTGTTTCCCTCTGATTGCACGGAGGCCGCTTTCGGACTCTTCAGACTCCGGTCTTGTCGAAGGGCGGATGCCCATGATATACGAAGGGCTAGAGCGATTCTGACCTCCTCCAGTCTACAGGCTCCTGTCCGAGGCAGATTTGCTGTGAAAACTTGCACAGAACCAGAGCCTGCAGTTTCTTGCATGGAATGGCGACCGTATTTAACGTTGGGCACTACGTGTGCCTCCGTTCTCTATGGTGGCCAGCCAAAGACACTCCATTCCGCGGTAAATTGACATCCGGCGCCTATAGAACTGCCTTCAAGATACCAGAAATGAAGGGAAATGGAGCTCACAGAACTAACATAGGAAACATTTATCATGTAAGCTCTGCACATTTTCAAGTTTTCATAAAGCCCCCAGTGGGGAATACTTTTATAGTTTGGGTAGAGGACACAAACATGGTATCCAATATGGAAGAAAAAATTAGGTTTGTCTCTAGTTACCCCTACTTTAGCCAATCACTAATTCATGGGGGGGAATCCTTAATGGACTCCTGCGCTATCAAGGTCTATCCCATTGGTCCTGGTTCCACCATTTACCTTAACCTATGACTGCAAGGTGGAAAAGCTTATCAGAATAGAGCCTGAGGACCCTCTCAGGGTGCCAGTACCTCAAAAATAGAAACCCCAAAAGGACCCTCTTACAGGAACGTTCTGTAGGGGAAAAACAGAGCAACAATAGCAACTGCACCAGTAGAGAGTACCCCCAAACCATACATTGTGGAACAACAAAACTGTGTGCCGGAACTGACTGTAGATACTCCAGAGATAGACGAGCATCAATCTAAATTTGAATCTCAAGCAATAATATGCAGATTCAACTACTTTTGACCCAAACCAATGGAGATTTTTCATTGGATATTCACCAATTGGACCATGGACTACGAAATCCATCTATGCTCTAAGGGTTTCTTCTTATTCAAGTTCCCATCATCAGAAGCCAAAGATATCGCACTAAGGGAAGGACCATGGTTTTGGGGATCCACAGGACTCTTCATCACACCATGGTTTCCTGATTTTGACGCAAACACAATGGAGGTTACCAGAATGCCGGTTTCGGTCCGTCTATACAACCTCCAGCTTCATTTTTGGAATGAAAATGTTCTAGGAGGCATTGGGAATACCCTCGGGAGATATATAAAAACATATACCCAACGTTTGGAGGAGCACATCTACACTTTCGTGTGAATCTGTGTGGAAGTGGACCTTAACAAAGGTCTACCAAAGAGCATTTAGTTGATACACAACAAACAAAGATGGACACAAAATTTAGACTATGAAAACACAGTATTCAGATGCATAATATGAAAAAATACTGGACACTTACAAAACACATGACAGGAAGAAAAACGAGACAACAGAAAAAAGAAGAAGACAGGGAAAGCAGCCAAAGGATGGAAATTTCCGTCAAATGAACCAGTGCAGGAGACAAATGAAGAAGAGGAAGAACTCATACCAAATGAGAGTAAATAGTCTGCAAACTCTCAGGGTGCACAAGAACAGGAAATGCAAGATCCTTTTGACATCATCACCATGTCACAACCGGCAATGAATTCAGGGGCAACAGACAGTGGGGGAAATAAAAGACAACACACATCAGATACATCTGACTTAGATAAGGACAATGAAGCACTCACCGAAGAAAACCAGCTCACCCTTATCTCGGCCACGCCAACTCAAGGGGCTTGGCGAAGGTTGAAAAGAAAAAAGGGAGAAAAACTTAATTTTCTCTCCTTGTATTATATTTTTACTTGTGGCATACTAGCTTGTCTTGATTGAAAATTACCAGCACATGTAACATGTAATTTTGTTATTTGCAGAATCTGGATTATCCACAGTATCATAAAACAAAGGTCGACGTTTCGAAACCCAGCGGGGATCAATCTTCAGGACGAGAAATGAATGAAGAATGAAAGAAGGTCGCAAGGGGTCAAGGTATAAATAGTGAGGGCTAATGATGATAAGAGGAGCCGACAACAAATTATGTTCATTTATTTAAAATAAATTTTATTTTATTATTGTAAATTTTTTTATATTCTAACATTTTTTAATTTCAAAAACTTTTTAATAAATAAATTTTTTAAATTTAGATTATCTATATTATTTGAATTAATTTTAATTCCAAAATAATAACCCTTAATTTAAAATTCTAATTTATTATATAATAAAATTTTAATTAATGTCTAAAATTAATTTTAATGTCTAAATTATTATAATTAAACCTAGAGTAACTAAAATTGTTAAATTATTACCTAAAATGATTTACCCAAAATAGTGTAATTAAATAATTAATCTAAGGGAATATATTAAATAAAAATAATGTGATACGCTTATTTAATTCTAAATAATAATATAACTATTTCACTATATGTTAATAAATGAATGTTTAATAAATTCTTAATTAATTAAACCCTAATAAATTTTTAATTTTTTATTTCAAATCACTTATTAATTAAATCATGAAAAATTTATTAATTTTAATTGACTTATTAGCATGAAAAATTTCTAGGGTTTATTATTTTGGAGGAGATCTTTGAAAAAGCTCGAATGTACTATGGAAATCGTTTATGTTGTATAATTTTGTTTTTTTGGGGGAAAAATTCATTGTTGGGCCAAACTTGTAAAATGGCCAAGGTTTTGAGAGGCTGTAAAAGGCCAAATATATTTCTAACATTTTTTTAATGCGTGTAATATTGTTTTAAAGGGCCATGAAATTATTTTTGAAGGCCCTTAATATGTATGTTCAAAGGGGCCAATTATTATTAAAAAGGAGCTTAAATCTAAATATTTTTTTAAAGGAGGGAGAATATATATGTTTTTGACACAAATTATTCAAGCCTAATTATTTCGAGCTGAATCTATAAAGTAAATTGTTTTAGAAGGGCAGACTATTATATTTTGGAAGGCCATGGAGTAAATTTGGAAGCCATAGGTTGCAATTTGTTTACAGAGGGATCATCCCATCAATAGAGTTCCAACTCATAATATCTCACCAATCCATCTCATGGGAAGGATATAATGCATAAATTCTTGCACATGGAACAAGTCTACGATGGTGATGCTTCCTAATGCTCAACTCATGTTGCTCCACCTGATCACCCAACATGATCCATTTGTATAACTCTGCCTTGCTCTCCCTAAATTATAAAGAAGGTTTGGTACTGCCGCAAGCCCTATCTATGTACTTTTGTAGAGGCCTGCTCTGGAACTCCCAATTGTATTCCTCTTGCTGCCTTGTGAGGGTCTTGGGACGTTTCTCTACATTAGACAATTTGGTCACTGACTCAACACATACCCTTATGAGCTCCTCAATATTTTTGTTCTCCTGTAAGATAGTGTCTCGGTTTATCCAGACTCTCTGCTTCAACATCATAAGATCTATCTTGAAATGCGTGAAATTTCCCTGAAAGTCCTCTACTGTCGATTTTGGTGCCATGTTGAATTTATTTGTACCTTTCTGCACCAAATGTGCCACAACCACGATTTCAACTTGAGACTTTTACCGACTCTATGGGAATGGTTCATTTTTCACAATATGTCTATCATGTTGCTCCTCGTGATCATGCTCATCACACTGGCTCAAATTTCTCTGGACTCCTCCATCTGTGAAGACAATATGTTGTTCATCCTCTCCAATTTCGAACATAGATGCACTGGTGGACTTCTATCTATACTTTATTGCTCATATTCTTTATTGACATCCCCCTGGAGACCTATGGACTCAGTTGTATAGGAGTCTACCTCATAAATTCCATTAGCTAGAATTTCCTCATGCCATTCCAAATGCTTCTCATCCTGCAAGTCTCCCTGAATAATATCATGTTGTTGCTCACCATCCTGAAAATCAATAGACCCAACTACAAAAGACTCCCCATGATGTGAAGGAATCTCCTCTTTTTATGTCTTTGTTTCTTCCTTCTTGTCACAAGGAAATAAATGGTTAAGGGCCCAAAGTTGATCATGAGATCATGTCCATTGCTAAAAAATGCTGAAAAATAAAAGTGCTAAAAAATGTTTGCAACCTGAGCGACCAGAAAGGTCTCGTCACTGCGATTCTGGTGCTTGAACGGTTCACAAAATAGAGGTCTTATGTAGAAGTTATTAAGGTTTGAAAATCCCCATAAAATCCAAAAACTAAACCTTTGACTAAATTTGATTTTGTATAAAAACAAATTCCAAAAAAATATATATTTGAAAAAATATTTTTTTTATTACGGTTTACAGGCCAATGAGCGGCTGCCGAATGGCCGTGTAAAATTTTTTAGACTCTATGGGTTTCGAACATAGGAACTTCCCGCACGCACTACACACACCTGACCACTCGGGCTACGAGGTAGTTCTTACCCTTATACAACGACACTTATATTTATGTTTTAACTGTTATGGTATGGGGGTTTGAGAGCCAGCCCCAAAAGGCCAGCCCCCCCTGCCATGTAACCATGCGCCCGGACCCAATTTCTTGTCCCTAACCACCGAAAGATTCCAAAATCGTTCACAGATGTGGTCACATGTTATGCATGTTCAGTTGGCGGTCACATAAAACTTCTCTGACAGTTCAAACTAACCTGACAGTTAGTTTGACTATAACTGACGGACACGGTCACATGCGAAAGCTTGACATTTAATGCAATTGTCAGTCCGTCTAGCGGTTCCACTGGCGGACCACTAAATTCGACTAAAGTTTCCAAATTGACGGTGTTAACTGGTGTTCCTCCAGTTTTGGAGGAGCTTTCTTAGGAGTGATTGGACAAATTACAGTTTGGGGTCATAACTCTTTGGATATTTTACCATGTTTTATGAATGAATAGTCATTTTTGGCTAATTTAGACATTATGAACACATTGGCAGAGGTTTTAGAGCCATTAGAGGTCATCTTGTGTAGGTTTAGCTTCAGTAGAAGTCAAGGAGCCACAAGGGCCAATAGGGTGTTTTGAGTGTATTGAGCATCTATTCTCTGTTTTATGCATATAAATAGTCATTCTGTTAGGTCCCTATATTACTAGTATAGTCCCTTATTGTTGTTAGTGTAACCACCTTATTGTTATTATTGTACCCCTGTAACCCCCATATTGTTATTATTGTGCCCTTAAATTATTATTGTTAAGCCGGCTAGGATTACATTGTGGCCCCACTAGGATTACATTATGGCCCCATGGACTCCTATATATAGAAAGGAGGTTTTGTAATTTGTATCATCCAAGAATTGTTAATTAATGTAATGTATTGGAGGTTTCCCCCTTGAAGTGGCTTATTTCTAAGGTGTTGATATCTCTTTTCTTCTATTTTTTGGAGCTGGTTTCACAACATTTGGTATCAGAGAATTGGATTCTAGGGTTTCGCTACTCCAAACAGGTCATTGTGGAATTTTCGCTATAAATTTTTTTCTACAAAGTTTCAGAAGCTAAAAATTTTAGGGTACAAAGCCGAAATCCTGAGGAACATCGTCAAAATATTTCAGATCTTGGTTCACAATATTTTTGGAGATATGATCTGTGGAAGTCAGGTGTTTTTGCAGGCTCCTCAATTTAATATAAACAGGTCATCGTAGAATTTGCACTATGAATTTTTTTATACAAAGGTTTAGAATCTGAAAGTTTTAGGATGCGAAGCCGAAATCCTGAGGAAACTCATCAAAAAATTTCAGAGCTTGGTTCGTAATATTTTCGGAGATATGATCTGTGGAAGGTAGTGCTTTTTCAGGCTCCCGAATTTCATCTCAAAGAGGTGATCGTGGGAAAATCTTCATAACTCTCTCTCTGAGCATCGGATTGGAGTGCCGTAAAAATTGGTTGCAAGTATACAAAATTTAGTTTCTTTGCTATCAATTTCAGAGCTAAAAGACGAAAAAGTGACAAGTGGCAAGTCGTACAAATTTTCTCTACTGAACTAGTCCATAATTAGGTCATTGTGGGAGATTGGACATATCTTTGCCTTGGAGAATCCAAATCAAGTTAGAACTGTGGCATTCGAAAGATAATTCAGAAGGCTACCTCAGTGCCCAATTTCAGATATTGAAGAGCCACAATCACAAAGATAATCCAATTTCAATATCGAGCTCCTCAAAAGAAAGAAAAACACAAGTACACGGACTGTAGTTTCTTGGCTATCAATTTCAAAGGTGAAGAACAAAACAGTGACACGTGGAAAGTCATACATGTTCGCTCTACTGAACTAGTCCATAATTAGGTCATTGTGGGAGATTGGACATAACTTTGTCTTGGAGAATCCAAATCAGGTCAGATCTGTGGCATTCAAAAGAGAATTTATAGGGATACTTCAATGCTTAATGTCAGATATTGAAGAGCCACAATCACAGAGATAATCAAATTTCAATATCGAGCTCCTCAAAAGCAAGAAAAAGGTGTGTATTTTTTTCCGAATTGCATAAGTCTTGTTTGAAAAATCAATTTGAATTGATTCCAAGGGCATATTGTAGAATAGATATCAGTATTGGGTTCTAAAAAATGCCTCGTAAAAATAATTCAACACCCATTAAGCCTTCAGAAGGCTCTACTATGACTCATGAAGATGAAGAATTACAACATGATCTATCAAAATTACAAGAGCAAGTGCACCAAATTTCGCTCTCGCAAAGAGCAGCAAAAAATGAAATGGAAGTTTTGAAGAAAGGCGTGGAAGCAAAGATGAATGGTGTGAAGAATAATATGGATGGTTGGAAGAAAGGCGTGGAATCTAAGATAGATGGCATGGAAGCTGGCATGGAATCTAAGATGGATGACATGGAAGCTAAAATGGAAAACATGAAGAATGATCTAAAAGCAAACATAGAAGGTTTGACAAAGTTGATACAAGAAATGTTTCCTAATGGTGAAAAGATAGTAGAGGAAACTCATGATGAGAACAAAATAAATGTTAATCGTGATTTTATAAACTCTAATGTTGGCGGGAAGAACCACCATATTCCAAAAATGGATATGAGGAAGTTTGATAGAAAGGATCCTGTAACATAGATACTACAGACGGAGCAATATTTTGATCTCCATAATGTGCAAAACACACAAAAGGTACGCATTGCAACTTTACATTTAGAACAAAATAAATTTGTATGGTAGCTATGGCTTTGCTCCCGTAAAAAAATTGTCACTTGGTCAATTTTTACGGAGGAAATGATAACACATTATGAGGATACAAAGAGCAACACCTTCTTTAGCCAATTGATAAATCTCAAAGAAAAGGGTTTAGTGGGGCAACACATTGAGGACTTCCAAAAATTGAATATAAGGGTAACTGATATTCCAGAGGAACACAGAATTGATCTCTTCATAGGTACTTTAAAGGATAACATCCAACATGAAGTTCATGTTTTGGAACCTGATTCATTGGAGAAGGCATTCAGGTTGGAAAGAAAAATTTAATGTAAAATTATGGCGACAAGGAAGCCTACCACTCACTTCTATAAAGAGGGAAGTGTTGCTACTCCTAGATTTCCACAACCTACAAGGTTGACACCAAAACAGTTGGAAGAAAAAAGAGCAAAGGGCTTTGCTACAGTTGTGATAGAAAATACACTAAAGGTCATAAGTGTGCTGAGAAGAAATTATTTTACATAGATTGTGAAGAGGAAGAAGAAAATGAACAAGAAGAGGATATACACCAGGAACCAATCCTAGAAGAGGAAGAAATGAGTCTGACCATATCGTGTAATGCATTGGCAGGAATTACCACTCCTCAAACTCTCAAGATAGAAGGACATATCAAGAAGAAAAAGGTAATAGTGTTGATTGATTCAAGTAGCACCCATAATTTTATTCATTGTAAGGTAGCCAAGGAATTAAATTGTTTCCTATACCCAGCACCAGAATGTCAAGTGATGGTGGCAAATGGAGGAACTATAAATTTCTCTGGAAAATGCCATAATATCAAGCTAACCATGGGGGAATATGTATTGACTAGTCCAATGCTTTCCATTCCTATGGGAGGTGCTGATGTTGTACTAGGAGTACAATGGTTACAATCTTGGGGACGGTAGCTTTTAATTTTCAAGAACTTTTCTTGAAATTTTTTTCAGAAGGAAAGGAAGTTGAATTACGGGGTATTGCGGGGAAGCCAGGAAGGATAATAAGCTCTAATGTCATGACAAAGCTTCTAAAGAAAGAACAGCGAGGCGTAATTGCACAATTATGCTCATTAGAAGTTCCAACATCAAAATCATCTATTTCTGCAGATCTCCAACAAGTCTTGGACAATCATTCCAAGGTGTTTGAAACTCCCAAAAGACTCCCACCTATTCGTGATCATGATCATGCTATTCATTTGATTCCAGGAAGTGTTCCTCCAAACATCAGGCCTTATAGATATCCTTACATCCAAAAGAGCGAAATTGAACGTATGATTGCAGAAATGTTAGAGGCGGGTATAATTCAACCTAGTCAAAGTTCTTTCTCTGCTCCTGTAGTATTGGTACACAAGAAGGATGGATCATGGCGCATGTGTCCGGATTATAGGGAGCTCAATAAGCTCACCATTAAAGATAAATTTCCCATTCTGTGATTGATGAATTATTGGATGAATTACATGGAGCAATTTATTTTACCAAGTTGGATCTTCGTTCAGGATATCATCAAATTAGAATGAAGACTGAAGATATTCCGAAAACAAAATTTCGAACTCATGAGGGTCATTATGAATTTATGGTCATGCCTTTTGGCCTTACCAATGCACCTTCTACATTTCAAGGGTTGATGAATTCCATTTTCAAACCCTTCCTTAGAAAATTTGTGCTAGTATTTTTTGA
>JAXQQM020075547.1:0-132221 GCA_034641835.2 Pinus albicaulis
TCACAAGACTAGCCTTTACAATTTTCTCATGCTGGACCTGATTTCCAAACTTAGCATAATGAGGATTATCTAAATGAACTTCTAATTTCTCCTATTCCTCCATAACAAATCTTTTCACAACATTGGGCAGGAGTCCTTTGGGCAGTGTTTTACCAAATAGCCAAGACTAATGTCAGTGATTTTCCAGCAATGAGATGACACAATGTATTTTAGATATGGATAAAATTATTTCAAATTGGAAACTTGTTTTTAAGTAGCTACTTCCTAATGTAGGCCTCATGGAACTTGTAAATACACTTCAACCTACCTAGCCTACCTCTTTCTTCATACTCTTCCTGACAAATGTTGTATCTAAAGTCAATGCATCGAACCTGAAAAGAATACTTTATATTTGAGTAGAAGCTTTGTTTATTTTTAAGCACCCAAAAATCATCTCCTGACCTAGATCTTTTCTTAACATAATGAGCCTATTATTATATATTCAATGATCACTCATATGAAATGTTACCAATATTTAGTCACATAGCATTATATTGATAATGTAGGTTCACTCTTTTTGAGAGCATAGTTTCTTCTAGTGTCAACACTTGCTTAAATTTCATGTTGTTCAATGGCTTGCAATGCTAATAACATCTATAGCCCTTTGTATTGTGTATGTGTAATAAGTATGAAACCCTTTACAATTTTCTCATTGCAGACAAAATTTTCAGACTTAGCATAACAAGGATTACACAAATGAACTTCAAAGTTCCCATGTTCCTCCACAATAAAGGTCTTCACAATATTGGGCAGGAGGCCTTTGGGTAGTGTTTTACCAAATAGCCAAGACTAATGTTAGTGAATTTCTAGCAATGAGATGACACAATGTCTTTTAAATATGGACATAGCTCGTTAGAAAGATCTGTCCGAGGAGTACAATTTTTGAACGAGCAACATCAGTCCATGGACCCATGTTGCTCTCCGTTTTCCCAAAAAACGTCGTTTAGGGCCTCAAAACGGCTCCGGAAGTTTAAGACCCGAAAAACTGCTAAAAATAGTAAGTTGTGCCAAAACTTACAAACTGAAATAACTGATGGTGGGGGTTCAAATGGACTCGATGGGTGGCCACCAATATCCACCTGGATTATTAATGCCCCAAAACGGCTCCGGGTGTGCAGGACCCAAAAACTTGCTATAAATAGTAAGCTGTGCTGAAGCTGAAAAACTGAAAGAATTGATGCTGCGGGTCCAAATGGAATAGGTGGGAGGCCATCGATATCCACCTGGATCATTCCTCCCTCCTTAGGAAGCAATGGTCTCCATTGCGTTAAGTTCCTCCATGGGGGGGGAAATTTTGCTGAACTTGGTGTTGGATTTAGATGTGCCACCGGTGGGCAACCATTGAAGGATCTGAAAAAAAAAATTGTCCATCATCGCGTTCCTCTGTTTCTCGAGGGCATCCTCGAGCAAGATTTTGATAGGATCTCCTTCTCCCTCGTCTTTCTTTCCTTTCGCCATGGGGGGTCGTCGGGGTTGCGAGGTTGAACTCCTTATACCCTGGCCGCATTGGGGTCATGAAGAGAAAAACAGAGAAAGAGCAGACCCCCTCTGATACCACTGATCCGGATTTTATGCAGGAACGCAACAGAATACATATATAACCATAGATACAGAGATGCAGCGGAAATAATGCTTCAATTTATTAATAAACGAATGACTGAAATAAGCTTACAAACATAATGGAAACAAGCTAGGGCGCTGGTAGCGTATCTCTGAGAAGAGATGTGGCGTACGCAGGCCTCTAAACTGTGTTACATTGAGGCTCGCAGGCCTATTACAGACATAATGGAAATAGATGAGCTAAGGTACTGGCAACGTATCCCTGAGAAGAGATGTGGCGGCTACCAACCCCTGAACTGTGTTACAATGCAGACATAATGGAGATGTGGCGAGCTAGGGCACTGGTAGCACTTATCTCTGAGAAGAGATGTATCGCCTCCCAGCCCCCTGAACTGTATTACAATGAGGCTCGAGGGCCTATTTATTGTTGAGAAACAATGTAGAATCCGAAACGTCCAAAACCCTAACCGTAGGAGATGAAGCGCCAAAACTGTGGGTCCCGTTAGGGTAAATTGGTGGTTCAACTTCCCGGGGGCGTAACTTTGGCATCCGATCTCCGTTTAGCCTTTGCTTTTTCAATAGCTGCGTTAGAAAGATCTATCAAAGAATTTGATTTTGAATGAGAAACATGGTCATGGACCCATTTTGCTCTCCGTTTTCCCAAAAAAACATCGTTTAGGGCCTCAAAACGGCTCCGGAAGTTTAAGACCCGAAAAACTGCTAAAAATAGTAAGTTGTGCCGAAACTTACAAACTGAAATAACTGATGGTGGGGGTTCAAATGGACTCGATGGGTGGCCACCAATATCCACCTGGATTATTAATGCCCCAAAACGGCTCCGGGTGTGCAGGACCCGAAAAACTGCTATAAATAGTAAGCTGTGCTGAAGCTGAAAAACTGAAAGAATTGATGCTGCGGGTCCAAATGGAATAGGTGGGAGGCCACCGATATCCACCTGGATCATTCCTCCCTCCTTAGGAAGCAATGGTCTCCATTGCGTTAAGTTCCTCCATGGGGGGGGGGAATTTTGCTGAACTTGGTGTTGGATTTAGATGTGCCACCGGTGGGTAGCCATTGAAGGATCTGAAAAAAAAAAAAATTTCCATCATCGCGTTCCTCTGTTTCTCGAGGGCATCCTCGAGCAAGATTTTGATAGGATCTCCTGCTCCCTCGTCTTTCTTTCCTTCCGCCATGGGGGGTCTTCGGGGTTGCGAGGTTGAACTCCTTATACCTTGGCCGCGTTGGGGACATGAAGAGAAAAACAGAGAAAGAGCAGACCCGCTCTAATACCACTGATCCGGATTTTATGCAGGAACGCAACAGAATACAGATATAACCATAGATACCGAGATGCAGCGGAAATAATGCTTCAATTTATTAATAAAAGAATGACTGCAATACGCTTACAAACATAATGGAAATAAGCTAGGGCGTTGGCAGCGTATCTCTGAGAAGAGATGTAGCG
Source organism: Pinus albicaulis (assembly GCA_034641835.2). Classification (NCBI taxonomy): domain Eukaryota; kingdom Viridiplantae; phylum Streptophyta; class Pinopsida; order Pinales; family Pinaceae; genus Pinus; species Pinus albicaulis. Next base: position 3,065 of record JAXQQM020075547.1, read on the forward strand.
TACGCAGGCCTCTAAACTGTGTTACATTGAGGCTCGCGGGCTTATTACAGACATAATGGAAATAGATGATCTAGGGTACTGGCAGCGTATCCCTGAGAAGAGATGTGGTGGCTACCAACCCCTAAACTGTGTTACAATGCAGACATGATGGAGATGCGGCGAGCTAGGGCACTGGTAGCGCTTATCTCTGAGAAGAGATGTATCGGCTCCCAGCCCCCTGAACTATCTTACAATGAGGCTCGAGGGCCTATTTATTGTTGAGAAACAATGTAGAATCCGAAACGTCCAAAAAACCCTAACCGTAGGAGATGAAGCGCCAAAACTGTGGGTCCCGTTTGGGTAAATTGGTGGTTCAACTTCCCGGGGGCGTAACTTTGGCATCTGATCTCCGTTTGACGCGCTCAATAGCTCGTTAGAAAGATCTATCCGAGGAGTAAAATTTTTGAATGAGAAACATCGGTCCATGGACCCATGTTGCTCTCCAGTTTCCCAAAAAACATCGTTTAGAGCCTCAAAACAGCTTCGGAAGTTTAAGACCCGAAAAACTGCTAAAAATAGTAAGTTGTGCCGAAACTTACAAACTGAAATAAATGATGGTGGGGGTTCAAATGGACTCGATGGGTGGCCACCAATATCCACCTGGATTATTAATGCGCCAAAACGGCTCCAGGTGTGCAGGACCCAAAAACCTGCTATAAATAGTAAGCTGTGATGAAGCTGAAAAACTGAAAGAATTGATGCTGCGGGTCCAAATGGAATAGGTGGGAGGCCATCGATATCCACCTGGATCACCAACACGCTCAGTCGGGCGACCTCACACGACGCGACATGACGCGCCCGAATGAACGATGCCACAAGGGAGCAAATAGAAAACAACGCACTCGAACGTGTACAAGGCACCTGGGTGGTCACAACTTAGCAAAACTTATACGGGCACCCTCGAACAAAACGACCCAACCCGAACGTGCCCGGTCAAGTGACCTCACACGGCGCGACACGACACACCCAAACGAACAATGCCACAAGGGAGAAAACAGAAAACGACCCCCCCCTGAACGTGCACAAGGCACCCAGGCAGTCACAACTTAGCAAAACTGATACAGGTGCCCTCGAATGAAACAGCCCAACCTAAATGCACCCGGTCGGGTGACCTCACACTGCGTGACACAGTGCGCCTGACCGTGGTTCGGGGCACACATTAAAAGTGAAATAAGGAGTGAGCACATCACATCTTTAATATTTTATGAAACTCCTTAGAAGTCCCATCATAACCACCTTCCATCTTCATCAGAATGTGATATGTCAACTAAAGATATCTTATTATGTTTCTCCAACCATTCATAAAGGGGACCCACGTTAGATTATTATTTATTAAAGGAGAGGCCAAAGAAATTAATTTCCAAACCGTCGCAATACCGACACTTTCATCTAAACATCGCAAGAGTGACACTTATCTCTAATCCATCGCAATTTCGACACTTTTGCCCAAACTGTTGCAATAGAAACGCTTTGTCCCAAACTGTCGCAATAGCGATGCTTTCCTAGAAATGTTGCAATAGCAACACTTAGCTCTAGTTTATCGCAATTCTGACATTGTTGCCCAAACTGTCGAAATTCTAACGCTTTTCTACAAACTTCGCAAGACCAACACTAACCTCTAAGTGTCGCAATACTTACACTTGTCTCCAAACGTCAGTATAGCGACAATTGTGGGCGGGATTTGAAAAATTGATAAAATTTGGGGAAATTTCCGACATTTGGTCAAAAGTGTCGGAACCAAAGTGTCAGAATTTCCGCCAAATGTACTAGTGTGGGTAGAAGGTACTGGGCAGAAAACTGCAACCTATCCCAGGAAATCACCTGAAAAGTGTGACCTGTAAGAGAAAGGGGGCTTCAGTGTTGTTTTTGGCTGAGGTATGAGATTTTTATGGTTGAGGGGAATAGGTGCCCCCAAGCATGTTGTGGTCATGCCAAAATGTATTTATAAAAAAAGAAATATAAACACATTTTTATGATGTGGTGCGCCATTTCTTTTCATTATGGTTATGCAACTTGAGACAGGGAATGGATGATTACCAATCTCTTTTGGTACTTCATATATGAAGCAAATGGACTTAAGTTTCTGGGTTGGCATACATGGTGTCACTATCCCAAAGAGAGGATTTGGAGATAATGAACTGGTGCTCTCCTAGAAAACCCATAGGTTGGTCAAAAACAATGTCTAGGGGACTGGGTTACTGATGTAAGGTGAAGGAATGATGAGGGGTATCATCCCTACAACGATCTGAAGTGATATGGGACTCTAGAGGTTCTTCTAAATGGGGAAGAATAAGGGTACTAGAGACAACACGACAAGATACACTAGGAGAGTTGTGGAGAATTGCTTCTCCTGGTCTCTCAAATATGGGTGCCCCTTTACCCAAACATCAATGTAATGGCCACAAGGTGTATGTGGCTCGAATGCATGGGTTCGATGTAAGGGGGGATAAATAAAGTTAGGGGTGGTGAATACTTCCATAATTTTTTCATTGTAATAGAAGATGGGGTGACTGGTGGAAGAAATATCACCTGATGCGACGAAGCTACCTAAATCATCATCATGAGAAGAAAGGTTCGCATGCACATCGTCATAGAGGGTGACATAAGGAAAAGTAGATGAAGGATCCACCGATGTTGAGCCCAAGGTGATCGCTGAAGGGAGGTTAGGCAGAACATAATGGGAAGGCCTAGGGCAGTCTTCCACCGAGAATCTCATAGATGATGACACGTAGTGGAAAGTGGCCGAAGCCTCTATCATTTTGACATCCGGAGGGGGAATTTCAATGGGGGTGAATGTGTCCTCTCACTTTTTTGAAGAAAAATGTGCAGATAGGGGAGCAATGGGACTCAAATTGGAGGACTACTTCCAAAGAGGAACGATACTCTTCAAGGTAGGGATAGAGGTGAGTGTAGCGGCCATGGAAATCACACAAAGCACAAGGGTGATTTGTGCACAAAGACTTAATTTTCGGGACTGAATCAGGTATAGTGACATAGACCTCAGGGATATCAGACTCCAGAAATGTCTCATTTACCATGGGCTTGAGGTGAGGCAACTCTGGACAGGTATGGGTGGTGTGACTGACAACATCACGCAAAGCACACTGGATGGTACGCTTTGGAGGCCGAGGAGGGGTAGGGTTTATTGGGGCAGCCTTGTCTTTAGGTGCCTTCTTGCGATATTTTCCCCCCTCACCCTGAAGCTTTCGCAATAGGAGGAGGTTCCTGTTGAGGTGTCTGAGGCACAGTAGTAGTGAGAGGGGTCACAAGGACCATTTGAACCGGGGTCAAAGCAAGATAAGGTTTGGGTTGAGCAGGTGCAGTAGTAGCTGGGGGATCAAGGTACCATACGAGAATCCCCAGGGTCAGGTTAGGAAGAGATAGGGTAGCCATGACTGGTACCGAGTACACTGTAGGAGGGGGAGCTAGGAATGGTATCTGACCAGAGGGGTAATGGCCAGGCGGGACAACTCCAAGATGGTTAAGGCCTGGAGGAACCATTCTAGGAGGATAAAGAGGCTCATGGATACTAACTGTAGCTAAAGGGCCAAGAGGAGGGGGTGCATAAGACTGAAGCGAAGGGCTAGGAGTAGGCTGCGGAGGTCGAGGCTGTTGACTAGCCGAAGCGGGCCACTTGAGGGAAGCCCGAGATGATTGCATCATGCAAACACTCGATGAGCTGGGATCAAAGATAGGAGGAGGAAGACCAAGGAATGTACCAAGAAAAGAGGAGTCTTTGTAGACTCCAGATGAGACACTGGTCAAAGGATCGATGATTTTCTTATTGGCCACCGAATAGATGATGGACTCAAGGGAGGTCTGAGACTTTGGTTCATAATATGTCAATTGGTCAATGGTGACTATCTTTCCATTATGGGGAAAGGACATCTTGCGGTGAACCACAAATGGGACAACAGACATCGCATAGGTATAGCTACGACCCAATAGAATTTTGTAATCTAAGGGGGCATCAATGACTTCTACGTCAACGCAAATAGTCTTGCCCGCAATAGTAATAGGAAAATTGTGGAACAGTCCAACGGGATGGGAGGCATGGACATCTCATGCTTGAAGAGTGATCGTGGAAGGAGACAACTCAGGTGATCTGAGTTATTTCCAAACTGAAGCGGACATCACACAAGTGGATGCCCCCTCATTAATGATGCAATAGGAAACATTGGCGTTCTGGATCTTGACTGGGATTTGGAAGGTGACAGAAGCAGGAAGAGGAGGATGTTCTGATCGATCAACATCAAAGATGATCAAATGATCATCTGAAGGATCTACAATTCCTATGGCAGATAGTACAGCTTTTTTTTGGGAAGGGCATGAATGGAGGAGTTCCAACATTAGGACAGTAGTAGGGGATTGCGCAAAATCATCCACTATACTATACGAATGGGAAAATTTTTCAGAAGAAGCATTTCGGCTTAATGGTCCCTTAGGGATCTTGGTATGAAACTCTGCCTTAGGCTGAGGTATCTGCAAAGGACCATTGGTTGTCAAAAGAGGCTCTGTAGAACTTGAAGAAGGGATCTCAGGGGCAGACGTAGCGGGAGGCTTGTTGTACTGACGGGACCGAGTTTGAAGGTTGAGGTCAAAGGTTATAGGTTGGTTAGAGTTCATCATGAGAATGTGGTAATCATAGGTACTAGATGGAGGAGGTTGAGTGGCTGCCTGACCTTCAGGTGGTTGGGTTGCCACAAATACTTACTAAGGGAAAGGATTAGTAAACACAACTGGTTGACTAGGCGCAACACTGGGAGGGATGGAAGGGGAGGCTTGCTATCCTCGCAATGTTGCTTGAGACTCCCACATCTGTCACATCTATGGTAAAAGAGGACAATCATGCATGTAATGACCATAAACACCACAACAAGAACAAGGCTTATTCATGCGAACAGACCTGTCCTACTTGGGTTGAGTGTCTTGTTCCTGGTTAGCAGTGTTAGGAGCATTATTTTGAGGATTAGGTCTAGGATTACCAGGGGCAGATTTATTTTGAGTTCCTTTCCTCTTATTTTTGGAAGGAGGAGAATTATTCGCGCCCTGCTATGCATACACCTTCCCCTGAGGGGGCAGTGGCTACTATTGCAGGGATTGAGAAGGCAAGGGAGGTGGAGGTGCTAATGCTGGAGGGGCTGGAGCACCAGGCTGTGGATACGGATAATAATTAGGAGGTTGGATAACATTGTGGTAAATAGGAGGTTGGGAAAAAGGAGGAGGCATGCCGTATCCTGGATACATGCTACTGGGAAGGGGGAAAGTGCAAGAGGTGCTGGCCCCTCCTTGAGGAAAACCATAGCCCATGGGAGGTTGAGCGTATGGATGAGAGCTCCAACGATACCATCGGCGGCATGAGATGCCCCTGATGCGTTGGCACCACCAGGTCTAGGAAGATCAGGTAGAATGGTATAAACATAACCCAACTGAACATATCTTAGGTCATATTTTAATGAAATTTGGAGAGCGGCTTCTTTGATTTGAGGGAAATGTGATGCGGCATATTTTCCTATAGCACGCAAAGTAGATCTAAGGAACCAGTCCATGTAGACACGGTCTTTGAAGGTAGGGGCTCGACATAGGCTCTTTCTTCTCTGTCATTCTTGGACGTGATCGGATAGGTGGGTCGCAGACAATTGATGGAAAGAATTCAAAAGTTTTTTTCCAGTTTCATAATGAAGGGGAAGCTAGAAATAAGACAGAAAATCCCAAGCAAGGGTTGCAAAGGTGGTATGAGAGGATGGGGCTTGATCAACATACCACTTATAAGCTTCACCAGTGAACGTATGTTGGAACAACAGAAGATGAACAGAGTCATTGGTAATGGAGTTAGACGAACACCACATGTGGAAAGATCGAACATGATTTGTAGGATCTTCTCCAGCAAGAGCTTCAAACTTGGGGATGTCGAAAGAAAGCTTGGTCGGCATAGCAGGCCAACTAGCCTCATGGTGTATAAGGTCATTGATCAACTGGTTAAAATCGGGAAGATTGAGGCCTGCCATATATGGGAGCAAGGGAGCAGCCAAGGTAGTTCCTGTTGCGGTTCCACTAGTAGTATTCCCAGCATTAGGGTTGGGGCTACCACCAGCATTAGGTCCTGAACTAGACATGGAGAAGGTAACAGGGGGAGAACCGGGGGTAGAACCAGAAGGGGAACCGAATGAACTAGAAGACGATTTGAAGTGCGGACTCAGTGGAGGACAAACTCGAATCCTACGCGGAGGAGTAAGTCTTCCTATCGGAAATTAAGGATGAAGGCCAAGGATTCTTCGAGATAAATGCCTTGGAGGCACAATGGTGAAGGCACAAAACAACACAAAGGGAAGCGAGACCAACAAGGGTGAGGAGGTGCAGTATCAACTGATTACAATGTCAAAACAAGGGCAAGGAGGCACAAGATCAATTGATTACAATGTTTAAAGTCTTTTCTTGGCAGTGTTAACCAAGATCGTCTTCACTTAGGGTGTTTGTGATAAGTGTATAAATTTCAATTTTTAAACCCAGACATTTGTAGAAAAAAGGAAAAAGTGTGTTGTATAACTGTAAATAAACCTGCAGATAATAGTATATGAAACTGAAATAATAGAAAATAAACAGCTAATTATGCATTAATCTAAACCCAAGGAGGCGGGCCTCTCAACAACTAGTCTGTAGGTGGTCAAAACGCACTAAAATATATCTAAGGTCAGGAGGGACAGGGATCTAAAAGTCAGATCTGCTAGAAATAGGTGCATAAAAATAGCAAAAAATAAGAGGAAAATTTGTTGTAAATGAGGTGGCGAAAGGCTATATCCTGGAGGGAAGCGGAGGGGACCCTAGAGGAAAACCCAAACAAAATTGAGAAGAGGTATTTTGGATGGATAAATAACTAATCTGAAGTGGATCTGAAGGTGAGGGATCAGATCTGAAAAATGGCTGAACACTCTGAAATTTTCAAACAACCTACAATAGCTAAAACTATTCCACAAAAGGTGGAGGGTACTGAAGCCCTAGATGGCTAGGTTCCCACTTAGATGAGTAAAACATAACAATTATAGGTCCAAAACAGGCCGAGACGGAGGTCAGACAACCCTGAACAGATGCCTAAACAAACCCATAAAACTTTCAGAAAAACTCCTGCAAAAAGTCCAGGTCGCAGTTTCTGACTTGTTTTCTGTAGAGGTCACATGTTTTGGCCTTTTCTCTATACCCTAGAGGTTTAGGTCATATTTTTTGGCCCAAAAAGTGTGACCTGCACTTCCGGCACTCTCGGGAGTAGGTTTAAGAAGAATGTGTCTTCTCAGCTACAGTTGATGTAGATCACTTGCGCAATAGGCCTGAAAACAAACAGAAGTTAGAATTTTCAATGTTTAAGGGTTTTATAGGTTAAAAAAAACATCAAGAAAAGAAAAACAAGAATATGTAGAGAAATACTAGGGTTTGAAGTAGCTGGATATGTAGGGATCTGAAAAATGACAAAGGTTGTAATTGTAAACCTATGTGGACTCACCAGTTGTTAGTATGAATCTTAATTGCAAGTGTACGAAAAAGCCTCACTTTAGCCATGCATAACAAACAACCCTAACAACAAACATGGCTACCAATATCTTTAGATATGCAATTAGGTGACCAAGATAAATGTTGCAAAATCTAGGTCTATGCATTAAAATACATTAAGCAGTAAATAAAAACAAGAGTTGCTCCATGCATCCAATAGACAAGACAAGAATATGTTTAAATAATTTTGTATTTATGGCACCTGGGAGGAGAACATAGATGGATGTTACCAGCTCTCCTCAATGGGATGGGTTCTTGTAAGTCCACAGCACTTCATATCTAAAATCCCTCTCTCTTGATGCTGTAGAAAACCCAGACAAAAAATGGAACTCAAAGGGAGCTCACAAGAAAAATGGTAGCAAAACATGACAATGATGGTGGATCAAAGTGAGACCAAAAGTTTAGATCCAGAGTGATCTTTAGGCAACAAAAGGTAGTGAATGAATGGAAAAACTCTTCTATTTATAACAAAATATTGAGTTAGTCTAGATATTGGTGCATAATTAAAATATTATTAACCAAATCAAGACCAACTTTTATGGAATATTTTATTATATTTGTTGGAGGGAAAAAGAATTTGACTTGGGTCAAATCCATTTATTTGTAAATAATAAATAAATAAATGATTCATTTATTATTTTAAGGATGTGGTTGAGTAATAATCAAATAAATAATGATTTATTTAATTATTTATGAATGATTTAGTCAAATTTAACAAGGAATATTATTTAAATAAGGTTTAAATAATTATTCCTAGAAAATAATAAGATAAATAGTGATTTATCTAATTAATTTTTCTGTTTTAGGTTAAATATGACTAGGAATATTAATTAAACTGTTGTTTAACTAATTATTCCTTGAGGAAAATCAAACAAATGCAGATTTATTTAATATTTCCTCATGGGGTTTCCTGTTTAGACCATAAACAACTTAATAAAGGTGGTTTACTAAGTTATTTTTCATGGTGAGAGCAATTTTACTTAGGGTAAAATTGGTCTTACATGGTGTACTTAGGTCCATCTAATAGTAACAAGTTAGATGAGCAAAAAATAGTGTAACAGTTATCATAAACTAATTTATTGACCATGGTTGGGACTTTAATACCTTCTTAAACCAATGTGTTATCCCCCTTGAAACTCGCCTCAAAATACCCAAAGAAACCTACTTTTATATGGATATGATTTTTAAATTACCATGGATATTACATTGGATAGTTCACCACAACAGGTTTATGACATTAAACCAAAATCTTTACTATGAAAAGAAAAATCCTCTTAGATTCCATATTTGTTTTTATTACATATTTATGTGTGCAATAGATAATATGTGGAAAATAAAGAATAGGTAAATAAATTCACTCACAAACCATAATGAACAACATGACAAGCTCTCGGAAACCCTTATGGGAAATAAACAAAGTTACCAATCAAATGGGAAATGTGACCTCAAAACGAGAACTTTAGCTAAAATACCCCAAAAAACATAGAACAAACAACCTGAAAACTAAAAGTGTATATGATGGAACAACGCCATTTTTTAAGGATAAAATTTCGATGTTTTTTAAAAATGGCAATCAAAACAATTTTTTTTGCGCAAAAAACACATTGAAAATGAAAAGTGTTAATGTTGGAATGACGTCCTTTTTTCTTTCATGGAAAATTTTCAACATTTTTTAGCAATGTCATTAAATATAAAATATCATGACTCTGAAAAACTTTAAAATTCCAACAATTTCAGGAATGAAATTAAATATAGAATATGACGTCTCTTAAAAACGTTAAAATTGTAAAAAAATTCAGCCATTGCATTAAAGATAAAATACTGATAATTTTTTCAACCATAGCATTAAAAGATAAAATATCATGACTCAAAAAAACCTTAAACTAGTGATAATTTTTAAACCGGAATTAAAATCAAATATCATGACTACAAAAAACCTTAATTTTTCAACATATTTCAACCATCACATTATGGAAAAGTTATATGACTAAAAAATATTTAAAAATGAAAACCTAAATGAAAGAGGCATTATACCAAGAGTAATTTATTTTTTAAATGCTAAAAGTATAGCTATTTCAAAATCATAGCCTAAGACAACTTGACACATTGCAACAAAAATTTTAAAATCAACCATAAAATTGACAAGTAGTGTAGCTGCACTTAACACATTGCAATGAAAACATAAAAATCAACCATGAAATTGATACAATGGAGGTGAACTTGATTTATTTTTACTAAAACTAAAAAATCAACTATCAAATTCACACATATTAGGGTCGGGTTACTAGTCAAAGATCGACACAAACCCTACAAGTAAAAATAAATCAATAAATCAATAAAATTAAATTAAAAAACAAAAATTTAAAAAAAAAAAATCAAATCATAACCCAAAAAAATAAATAAAATAAAAAATAACAAGTAAAAAAAAAAAAAAAACATTGAAGTCCACGAGGTCTTGGATAAACGATGATAGGGTGTTTTGTTAAAGCACTCCTTGATGTGAAGTCACTAGTTCAATTCCCTGCCCTAATCAAAGTGATATATTGGGCATGTTGAAGATGAAGCCCTGCCAATACTATCCCCAAAAAAATTTAAACATATCAAAAAGAAAAATTTAAACTTGAAAATGAAAAAAAAACACAAACTTAAAAAAAAAAAAAAAAAAAAAAAAAATCAACTATAAAATATTGGTATAAAAAAAACAAAGAAAAAGAAAAATAGAAAAAATAACCCATAAAAAAATTGAAATTCAAAATTTAAAAAATGTTAAAAATAACCAAAATAATTTTATAAAGATAAAAAAAAAGAAAAAAAGAAAAAAAAAAAAAAAAATATATATATATATATATATATATATATATATATATATATATATGAATCGGTCTGCGACCCCTTGTCAGGTGCCTTGGCCGACACCTTGGATTGCAACCCCATTGTGGTTGGGTAGGCATGGCAGGTCGACTTCGGAATCGACTCCTCACCTGTTAGGGGGGTGCAGGGTCACAAGCAACCCACCCTACCCTATGAAGCTTTTACGACTAGGCATGGAGGGCATGTCGATTCTGAAAATTAGCTTGCCACACCCACCCAAATACAAACGGGTGTGGGCCAGTGCACATACCTTGGCTCACGGGCCCTTGGCAGCTAGGTGAGGGTGGCAGGTTGATCCTACCACCTCGCCAAGCAGCAAAGGGTTTATGGACCTGGGCGGGTGACTTGGTCAGCAACCCCTTGGTTGTTGGCAAAGGGTGGTATGCTAATCCTACCACCCCCGTCCAGATTTCAAGGGACCACAGTCCACGACTCATCCTACCACCTCTAACAAGGGCACAACCTACCCCAGCTCACAACCCTTTAGTTGTTGGGCAAGGGTGGTCGGTCGATCCTGCTACCTCATTCAGTGGCAAAAGAGTCACTAGCTATCATGGGCATCATGGTCTGCAACCCCTTGGTTATTGGGCAGGTGTGGCAGTCCAATCCTACCACCATTTCCCAACTTCCAAGTGGTCAAGGGCCATAACTCATCTTGCCACCCCCACCCAGGGTGCAGCTCCTTGGTAGCTGAGAAGGGGTCGAAAGCATATATATATATATATATATATATGTTTTAAATTTATTTTTTGTTTTTTCAAACAAAAAATGGTCTTTTTTAATATTCTTTTGTTTGTTTTGTTTTTTTTTTATCATTGAATTTTCATCATTTTATGGGTGTTTTTTTAATTATGTTTTTTAATGATTTTTGTTTTTCTTTCGTTTATATATATATATATATATATATATATATATATATATATATATATATATATATATTGCTTTTAATTAAAATGGTTAGTTAACAAACATTTAAAAAAATAGCGGATAATTAAGACGGAAAATAATTTAAAGTAAAAAATATATGCCCCCCAAAAAGATGTTGATAATTTTCAAAATCTACATGAAAATAAACGACATTTAATTTTTTTATCAATACTTAATATATAATAAAATTAAAAGTGTAAAAAATAAGCGTCCAAAAAAAAGGTTGATGTCGCATTAACACTTTTCAAAATTGACATGAAAATCACTAACATTTAAAGAATATTTTCATACTTAATACTTAAAGTATCAAAAATATTCTCCCCAATAAAGGTGTATTTTGAATCAACACTTTTCAAAATTGCATGATTTTTTTCCACCTCTAAAAAAAGTGAGAACTTGGTGAAGTTCGTGTTTGATTGGTAATTGTGGTAATATCCTATTGGGAAGGTGAGGGTGCTCTGCTCTCTTGTTTTTGGAAAGGAAATGATGAAAATATAAAGAAGAAATCACTCTCTATGGAGTTTCCCAATACTTTTCTCATGTGGGATACTGCAAACACAAACCTCCTCTCTCTCTCTCACCCTCTCTCTCTCTCTCTCAACTACTATTCTCTACCATGGAACAAAATGAAAGCAAATAGTATGGAAGTATTTTTCCTCGCAGTATCATGGTTATAACATAGTTTAATATCCAAATAGGGGTGAGATTTGACCTATTCACCACTCAACATGAGTTACAAATAGACCCCTCTAGAGTCCTGTACATAGTCCCTACATGTTTTGTGAAAATTCTAGCTACCCATAAGGTGCTATTAACACAGTTAATTATTTCCTATTACCTTTTCATAGAAAATTAATCCCTTTGTTCGAAGTAATGAATAAAAACATGAAAAAAACCATTAAATAAATAAAATTTGCAGCAAAACATGCGAGAAATCAATCACACAATTAATACAAGTATTTTTGGACAAATGTCCCTAGAAAAACCATAATGTGGAGAAAACTAGTTTACATATCTTAGGGTTTATTTTAATATATTCAATAAAAACTTCCATTGAGAAATTACAACTTCTTAGCTCACACTAGAAAAGCTTCAAAATTTTATTTATCTTCACTTCTAACCAAATCGAATTGAGAAATTTAATTTTCTCTCTTTGCAAATTAACTCGTCCCTTTCGCAAAATTCACACTAGCCTCTGGAACTCATTTTAGCAACCTGATCTAGGTGGATATTGGTGGTCACCCACCTATTCCACTTTGACCCCCACCATTGTTTCTTTTATTTTTTCATTTTCCTTAATTGTAGCACAGTTTACTATTTTTGGTAGTTTTTGGGCCTTGAACTTTTGGAGATGTTTTGAGGCCCTAACGGAGTTTTTTGGGAAAAATGAGGCCAACAAAGGGTTTTGACCAATTTTGGCCACTCGAAAGTTGTATTCCTAGGATATATATGTCTAACGAGTTATTGTGCACATCAAATAGAGATCGTATGCCAAGGTAACATCCCCAGGAAATTGATGTATTAATTTACCCAAACGGGACCCATAATTTTGGTGCTTCATCTCCTAGGGTTAGGTTTTAGGATTTTTAGGGTTTTTCATTGTTTCTCAATAATAAATAGGCCTTTGAGCCTCATTGTAACATTTTTTAGAGGCATGTAGCCACCACATCTCTTCTCAGAGGTAAGCTACCATTGCCCGAGCTAGTTTATTTCCATTATGTATGTAAGCATATTATAGTGTTTGATATTAATGAAATGAAGTTATATTTATAATGCATCTCTGTGTCCATGTTTATATTTGTATTCTGTTACATTCCTACATATATTTGCATTAGTGTATCAGAGCAATCCGCTCTTTCTCTATTTTTTTTACATGTCCCCAATGAGGTCAAGATATAAGTAGTTAGGGCTTGATCTGGTTGAACCCTTGTAAGGTTAGCCTAGAAAACCCCGACGACCTCCCATGGCAGACGAAAATAAAGATTAGGGAGCATGAGATCCTATCAAAATATTTCTTGAGGAGGCCCTCAAGAAAAAAAGGAACATTATGATGGAAAAATTTCCCTAGATCCTTTGGCGGATGCCCACAGGTGACACATATTCATCCGAAAACCACTCTGGAGGCCCCAATCCCTTTAATGTATAAGTCAACTTTGACATTCCCACATTTTAAGGCCATATAAATGAAAATGTAGTAGATAAATGGTTAAATCTGTTGGAAGGATATTTTTTGTTTGTGATTTTTCCAATAGGGAAAAAAATACTTTTGAACTCTTAAAGTCTGGCTCCCATGTTAAGGACTTGCGGGAAACCTACTGTGAGAAGAACGATGAGGGGTAAGCCTCACTATTCTTGTCCACACCCACTTATAATTATTTTCGGGATGCTATCAAGGAAAAATACTACCCCATTGGGAGCTATGAAGACAAGTACATACAATGGACTACATTGCGGCAGTAGAGGGATCCATATGTGCATGAGTTGACAAATATTTTCGATACCTTGTGAACAAATTTGGGTATCAAATATTCTAAAAAACATTTGATTCTCAAGTACCACAGTTGTTTTCACAAATACATTCAAGGGGAAATGGAGTTCATGGATATCTCTTCACTTGGTGCAACATACCGATATGCTACCAAAATTGAGTAGAAATTCAAGCAGAAGAAGAGAGACATTGGATCTACGATCCCAAAGTAGAACATAGGTTCCCCAAAGCCATAGAGAAAAGGACAGAGCCTGACTGGGATCCCCCAAAGAAAATCCTCGAAGCCATAAGCCAAGGGTGACAGTAAGGAAGATAAGGACACCAACAAGTGATATGAGTTCCATAAAATCCCCACTCACAACAATAATGAATTTCGTGTAAAGCATGCACTGGTGTTCGAGATGAGAGACTCAGAGACTGATGCATGTTTTGATTATGAGCTGGAACCTGACAAGGGATTTGACAAGGGTAAGCAGGTCATTAACATGGGACCCACTGCGACAGTAGCCACCACCAAGCTCCAAAAGCCGAAACCTAAAGATCCAGAGGAAGTGGAGCACCTCTTTCACTTAGAGATGTGGGTGAAGGGCTCACCACTAAAATTCATTCTCGATAGGGAGAGCCAAAATAGCCTCATTTTAGAATAGGAAGTGAACTGGTTGGGTTTATTGACCACACCACACCCGCAATTGTACACCATCGGGTGGCTTCACCAAGGACGAGATCTATGTGGCATCCAAAAGTTTTGCCTTCCTTATAGGATCAAGGCCTTCATGGATGAGGTGTTGTGTGATATATATCCTCTTGAAGTTACTAATATATTCTTAGGCCAAACATACTTGTGGAAGCATAATGTCATGTATGAGTATAGGCCTCGCACTATTATTATTTCTTTCGGTAATAGGTTATACAGGATACTGGAGGTAGCCCCGCCTACCGACATCTATTTGATCCTTGCTAAGAAATGTAGTAAGACCACCTCCCAAACTAGGAAATTTATTTTCTTTCGGATTCACTCTCAAAGTAAGGGGAAGATTTTAGCCACATCCAAGGCCCCGAGGAAGGGTTCCTCCATGCAACATAAGCACGTGGATACGATTGTGGAAAAAAACAAGGAGATATTCTCCTCACCCACAAGGGTAACCTTGCACTGTTAGGTCAATAATTCGATCGATCTGAATCCCATAGAACCTCTACCCAACTTGCTGAGACATCATCGCTCCATTCTCCAAAATAAAGAGATAAAGAAGTAAATCTAGGATTTTATGAAAAAAGGGAATATCTTACCAATTTCCTCGCCTTGTGGGAGCCTGATTATACTTGTACATAAAAAGGATGGAGCCGGGAGGCCCTGCATTGATTATCAGACACTAAAAAAAATCACTTTTAGGAATAGGTATCCAATCCCACGGATTGATGACCTTTTGTACCAACTCAAGTGGGGAGATTATTTCAGAAAGATCGATCTAACATATGGCTATCACTAAGTTCCAGTAGAGTCCACAGATGTATGGAAGACTGCCTTAAAATCCAAGGAATGCATTTTTGAATAGTTGTGTATGCCCTTCGGGTTGAAAAATTCCCATGTTACTTTAATGAGGAAAATGGATGACATATTACATCCCTTCACCAGCTCGTTCGTGTGCTTTTATATAGACAACATCCTCATCTTCAGCAAGAGTTGTGAAGAACACTTGCGACACATTCGACGGGTCCTTAAAACCCTTCGGTAGCACAAAATGTGTGACAACTTGGATAAATGCACCTTTGGCATGAGCCAGGTCCAATATCACGGTTATATCATAGATTAACATAGCGTGCATGTGGACCCTGTTGATCATTTTAGCATTCTATTAGAAATTTGGATAGGCAATCTCACCTAAACCCCTCAAGCTCCCTCATTTTGTCCCAAAAGATCCCTTTTTCGCCTATCGTTTCCATTCGTTAATCTCAAAAATGCATAAAAAGGCCCAAAAAACATGCATTTGATAATATATATGGCATGGCACCGTTTGGCCCCAACCCCTCAGTCTTTCTCTTCATATGGTCTGAGCGCTAGACCAAGCGCTAGCCCGGAGGGCGCCTATCACAAAGATATATCGGGCTCGTTCATAACCGTCGATCTGTACAGATCTGATGGTGTTCGCAAGGCTTCTTCGCACCCGTGGCCTGCCCGTTTACTGCTCCAATCATCTGTCAGTCGTCCGATCAGATCGCAAATCAACGGTTCGTGATGCATCTGCTCCGGTGGTCCCCACGCCATGCTTTGTGCAGAAACCACCCGGTTTCTATCACACAGCCTTTGGGTAGCAGGTGGTATTTTTATTTTCGCAGTGATTCCATATGACGCGCGACACGTGGCAGCGACACTGTTTGAAAACTGCTAGCTCATCGTGCGTTATTGTTCGGAATAGGACGCCCAGCGATATCGCTATCAGTCATCCGATCTGAAGCTCTTCATCCAGCGGCTATCGCGCTCTGCAACTGCACGGGATTTAACACAAGGAAATCGTACCCCTAGCCCACTAGAAATTTCCCCCGACGCTGTTTCGACCGTCGATATCGTCTTGAGATCGGACATTCTAGATCATTTGCATGCCCCATTGTTGACCCGGTCTTCCTCCACGTCACCCATTCCATGTGTGTGTCACATTTTTCCTCCGCCCCTTATATGCCCCATTCATAAGTTAAATTTTGATGTTTTTCGTTCAAATTCTTCGCCCAGTCTATTTACCATCGTCCCACCATATTTTTTGTCACCACCTTGCATACCTCCACCATTCCATCATGCCATGTTGCTACACATTCATCCCCACTGCATCGCCATCCCCATGCATTTGTTTTCCTGACATGTTTTCGCGTTTTGCAGGGTTGCCGCGACGGAAAATTGCCATTATTCTCAGCCTCTATTATAAAAGAGGAGATTGCAGAAAGGACCATGTTTCAGAGGAAAAATTTATGGAGCAAGGCTTGGGAAGCTTTTACGACAAGACTTTCATTAAAGCGGTAGGGGTAAAATCTATCAAACCCTCCAAGGTAATTCGAAGCACAGATTTCGCAATCGGAGATATTAATGTTGTGGCAGAGGGTATCAGTAGGAGATTAGAGGAATTCAACGATCAGAATTGAATGTTTCAAGCCTTAATTCAAAGTTAGAAGGCAGAGGGTACCAGGCACAAGAAAAAAAAAACCTCAAGGCTTTCTTTTCAGCACCATTTTATTTCAGGAAAGGAATAAATTTTTATATGATTTTACTCCTTTACTGTGTTCTTGAAGAGATCTTCATCCAGTGCATTTATTTCAGAACATCGGCCTAAAAATACATGCAGCACTTCAGAACCATTCAGCAATATGGGCGTGCACGTCTCTGTCATTTTTTTTTAATGATACAATTAAATGTTCATCACCCACTTTCTTTATTATTCTTCTTTTTTTCCTATAAAAACCCCAACGAAAAAATTATGAAGGGTTCCAGATTTTATCAGAAAATTATGCAGTGAAAGGCTTTTTGTATACAGTTTGTAAAACTCTTGTATGAAAGCTCAGAGCCCATAGGGTCTCAGTGAGGAGGAGTTCTATCCGTTTAAGAGGATTCTGGTCTTTGATATTTCACAGTATGTAACCTTCCCTTATGTGTTATTTTAATACAACATTTCATTTCAACCATCTTTCTTGTATCATGTTTCTAGAATGTGAGTGGCTCACTGATTTTTGGTAAGGATTTATCCTAGTTGATACCCATACTCGGATCAGTCAAGTGCTTTAAATATGGCTCAGGCATGATATAATGTTCCATTATTCATCTAAACTGTATTTCTTCTATATTAGTTTCTTTGGGAGGGTGTTTTTAAAACGCCATTGTTGTGTATGGATTCTTAGATTGGTAAGCCCATGCATGGCTATGTTGTGTATTTGGATATCAACTCAATAATAACTAGTATATTCTTGATGTTTCTTTCACAAGCCCACCCCTTCTAATAATTTATTTCTGTGACATATTACTTGAATTGGCCCTCTTTACAGTAAATTTTCTCTTAAATGTTTGATGCCTTTATATTGGAATCTTTCATCTTGCCTCTGCAGTATTCTTTTCCCTGTGACACTTTCTGAGGTTCTTGGTACCATTTAAATCATATTTCCTATTTTCAGAAGGTAGCATGAGAGCTTTCAATTGATAACATACTTTGTTATACCATATGCTCCTTTCTATATTTAAGATGTCCTAGGCACTGGTCTATCACAACTCTAGGCTGTCTCTAGGAACGAAAACATCCTTTTGGCGCCATTTCCGGGGATCGAAGTTGAGAAAATTAAAATCCCTGGGCCTTGACAAAATCTAATTCACTCTTCAAGTAGGTGAGTATGGAGAGTTGAGAGTTGTATATCCCTCACCTTGGAGACTCCATGTTTGTTTATTTTATATAACTATTTGCAGTCCTGGCTCCTCGTAAGCCACACCTAAGGTCAGATACGTCTAAGCCAAAGACACCTTCATTGCCTGACCCTGAAAAGATCATACATAGAATAAATTGGAGGGAAATAAAATCAGTTCACTCTGAAATCCTTGAATTATCTATAGAAGACTTCCCATCCTCTTCTTCTCAAGATTCCCAAGTGCCAGATCCCGACTCTATTGTGGGTGATACCGATTATTACTATTCAGATAGTTCACCCAGAGGAGGTGTCAGAAATAAAGATAATTCCCACCCTACTCCTGAGGTTGAAGAGGTTAAATAAATCACTGAAGTATCTGCTGTTAGCATACCATTATTCCCTTCAACACCTCAGCTAGTTGTTCAGTATATTCCTATTGTGACCCATACTCCACTTCCACCTCCTCCCCCTCCTCTTACTCATAAAACTATTGCACTACCTCCACCCCCTCCAATGGAAAATGTTCCAGGGTTCTTGCTAAACAAATGTGCCCCTCTGGCATTACCCCAAGTGTTGAATGATCTGCCACAAGATTATCTAAAGATCCTACCCTGGTTCAATGGGGAAAATGAGATTGATGCTCAAAAACACCTTTAGGTCTTTTGTGATTTTGCAGAGAATTTTAATGTGGAACACTTAGATGTCGTTTTGAGACTGGTTGTACAATCTCTTGATGGTGAAGCCCAAAAATGGTATTCGACATTGGCAGGCCATTCTATTACCACTTGGGAAATAATGGAAGATACTTTTCTCATGAAATGGGGGGAAAATAAAAACCATGGACATTGTCTTACTGAGTTCAATACACTCAAGAAAAATCATAATGGAGGGGTGTCTGAAATTATCAAAAGATTTAACAAATTGTATTTGATTCTTCCTGCTGACATGAAGCCTCATCAGACTGCTGCTAAAGTTGTTTTTGTAGCAGCCTTTGATTCAGATTTTGGTTTCTCTCTGAGAGAAAGAAAGCCTGCTACTCTAGATGATGCCTATATAGATGCTCTAGAGTTGGAGGCAAATTTTTCTTCCACTGGTAAATCAAAGGGAAAAGCTGAACAGGATACTAGAAGAAGGGGCAAAGAGGAAGTATCTACCTCTAATCAGGACCGAGACTCAGACAGAATGGAAGAAATGAACAAAATGATCAAGAACATTTATATTCAGCTGGGTAAACTTGATTTGGGGACCAATAATTCAAACTCCAAGAATTTATAGAATGCTCCAAACAGGGGTTATAATCCCCAGTATAGGAAACCACCCCTGCAAATATTACAAAAAGAATGGAAGGAGCAACAAGATCAGGTACCACACCCATTATACTTGGAGGGTCCAGTAGATAACCCTGCTGAAGATGCTGCCTATGAGCTAGAGGATGCAAATATTGCTTTTTCAAATAATGATGAGGTAGAATTCCCATTGCAAGATAGTGATGGAACCGAGTCCTCATTACAAGAAGAGGAAAAAGCTAGAGACACAGAAGACTCAGAAATTGATTACTGTTGTAAACAATTTTCTGATTTCATGCAAGCACAATTCAATAGAAAATATGATCTTATATCCTCTAGAAAGAGGACTCATACTCAAGACCAAGAATAAGAAGCACCACTTCAGAAGGATGCACCTGCTCAGAAGGAATCAGCCATGCAGAAAGTCACAAACAAGGGTAAGAGTCCTCTAAACAAACCTTGGCAGTCTAATGATCAAATTCCTTCTTCTTCAAAAGTAGTCACTTCCCCTAATTCTAAATTTGTGTCAAAAGAAGCCAAACCCTCAGCTTAAAATAAAGAGTCCAAAGAGGTTGTAATAGAAAAGTCCCCTTCTACTTTTAGCCTGCAAAAGGAACTTGAGAAAGTCAAAATCCCAGTCCCCTTGACTGAACTGTTGAAACAACCAGCATACCAATCTCAAGTCACCTCTTTCATGCTCCCTTCAGAAGCAGCACTCATCCCAGATAGTCTCAACCTTCAAGAAGAAAGACCCATGGTTGTATTTGGCCCACATGTCGAGGAGATAGATCCCTCTACGCCTCCCTTCTATGTGTCTCTAGTAATTCATGACCTGCTATTACATAACTGTATGCTAGATTCTGGGGCTTCCCATAATCTTATGCCTCTGTCAGTCATGGAACAACTAGGATTACAAATCACCCATCCATACAAAGACCTCTATTCATTTGATTCCAAAAGAGTTAAATGCCTAGGGATGATTAAGGATTTGGTAGTCAATTTGGCCCAAATACCAGCAAAAAGTGTGGTAATGGACATCGTGGTGGCTGACATCCCAGCTCGCTTTGGCATGCTGCTATCAAGGTCCTAGGGAACAAAAATTGGAATTTCAATCAAGCTGGACTTAACATATGCCACTATCCCAATTTTTGGTCGCCAGGAGAGGAGACTGTATAGGGAGACCAGATTTGTCAAGATGGTTACTAAGGCTCAAAACCCTGTAAACTCACCAATCTACAGTAAGGAAGGAGATTTCTCATGCTTGATGCTGGAAGAAGATCAAGATTATGCTCATGAACCATCCTTCTATCAAATCAAGACTGAGCAGCCCTCAATTAGCCATGAAGAAGGAATCTGGACTCTTCATTTTGATGGAGAAAATTCAAAAGAAGGTAATGGAGCTGGAATACTATTGATTTCTCCTACATGAAAATGGGTTCCATTGTCTTTAAAGCTGGAATACGAAGCTACAAATAATATGGCTGAATATGAAGCACTGCTGATAGGATTGCAGACAGCCAGGAGCATGAACATACAAAGTATAAAAGTTCTGGGAGATTCAGAACTGGTAGTTAGGCAAGTCAAAAATCAGTGTCAAACCAAACATCTTCGGCTCAGGGCTTATAGGAATGAAGTTTGGGACATGGTAGACAATTTCTTCTTGGCATTCGATATCCAGTTCATGCCCCGAGAACATAATAGGATGGCTGATTCCCTTGTTGTGGCTGCCAGCACATTTAGTCCACCTCAGAACCCCCTCTTAAGATATGAAATTGAGGTACGTTATCGACCCTCAATCCCAGATAACATCAAGCACTGGCAGGTATTTGAGGATGAAGAACAGATGATGAGATTCCTAGAAACAGTAGGGGAATTCTCAAATATGGAGATTGATTTTGGTGAAGAAGAGGAGGCTGAGGATATTTCAGAAGGAAATTGGGAGGAGAAAATGGCAGGTAATAAAGTGTTGCAGTTGAAAGGAAATATTATACCTAAAGGACTGGTGCCTTTAGAGAGACTATTTGATAAAAAAGATGTCCCACTGCAGCCAGGCAAAGCGGTAGAAGAGAATCAGGTGGAAGACTTGAATCTTGGTAGTGATACTGACCCCAAAATTGTAAAGCTATCCAAGAAGATTCCTGAAGAGTATAAAAAGCTATACCAGAGGTTATTTATGTCCTATAAAGACGTGTTTGCATGGTCTTATCAAGACCTGAAAACTTTTGACATTAGTATCATGCAGCACAAAATTCCCCTGAAAGAAAATACAAAACCTCACAAGTAGAAGCTCAGATAGATAAATCCATTACTGCTTCCCTCTATTGAGAAGGAAATTAAGAAGTTGTTGAAGGCCAAAATAATTTTACCATTAAGATACTCTGAATGGGTGGCAAACCTAGTCCCCGTCAGAAAGAAGAATGGAGAAATAAGATTGTGTGTGGATTTCAGAAATTTAAATAGAGCATCCTTAAAGGATAATTATCCGTTGCCCAAGATGGATCATATCCTGCAAAAAGTGGTCGGAGCTTCTAGGATGTCAATGATGGATGGATTTTCTGGCTACAATCAGGTGCCTGTACTTTCAGAAGATCAGAAAAAGACTGCTTTCTATTGGGAAAAATACTGAGAGGGGGGGGGGGGGGGCGGGGTGAATCGTTTTAGTATATTCAAAACTTTTTACTTTTTCACTCTCTAAAACCCATACGCTACTTTCCTTTAGTAAACTCGCATATACACGCGGATATCCTTCATACAACTCGCATATTAGCAGAGATCTAAATATGCAGATATTTATTAACTTAGTTCTTTGCAATATTCATTCATCTGATGTTAAGTTATCAGTAAACATGTGCAGTAACAACAGAATAAACCATCACACAAAGCATCACACTTGAACACCAATATTTTTAGGTGGAAACCCAAGTCGGGAGAAAACCACCGCTGTAGTTGCTCAGCCTTCAATATTTTATTATAGAGAAAACATCTTACAACATATGTGCTGGTGCAGACTCCTACCAGCACGCAGGCACCCACCTGCGCTCGTTTACCAGCCTCTCCTGGAAGGAAGCTCCAACCCCCTGACTCGTTTACCAGCCTCTCCTGGAAGGGAGCTACGACCCCCTGATCTCGTTTACCAGCCTCACCTGGAAGGGAGCTACAACCCCCTGACTGAAGGCTACAACCCTCAGCACCTCTATGGACCACGTTTCATCAATTTTCACACTGGATCCAAAGCTTCCTTTAGAACACAACTTGCAGGCCATGTTTCATCATATTTTCAGACCAGACCCACTTCATACTTTTAAGCACAGTCAAACATGAAACTAATACATATAACTCACTGACAGATATCAGTAAATCAGCAGAACAGATCAGACATTTCTTACCACAGACTTCAGCAAACCCTAGTTTGCATACGCGCTTTCCTCTCACTGATGTCGCGTATATACGCGCTTCCGTTCACATAAACCAACGTATACTTCTGTACATATTATAGATTTAATTTCATTGCGCATACGCGCTTTCTCTTCAGCAAAGCTGCGTATATACGTGCTTCCTCTGCGGAAAACAAGCGTATGGTTCTTCAGACATTTAGGTCATTGCAATTCTTCAGAACAGATACATCACACATATTTTTACCCTTTACTTCAGACAGATGTTCGCCTCATCTCAGATCTAATCATTCCATAAACAAATCTAGCAAATACAAGTACATTTCAGATCTAGATCCCCTTCTTCATCATTGGTGCATCATACATTCAGATCTATCATTCAACTGTAACCCTTTCCATTCATATATCCTTCATAGAGAAGTATTCATTCAAGCTCAGACATCTTGCACCCACACTCATGATTTGCACAATGAATTTCTTCTCTTTATATAGGTTTACCCTTTTTCAACACCATGAGCCAAAACCACATTACATCCGATGGTATTCCTGGACGGGGTCATTTAGACGAATCATTACCCAATACAATGAGTCAATACCATGGTGGTTACCTCTGGTTTTGCACTTTTTGAGCGCTTTTGCCCATACGCGACTTGGTACGTACTTTACCGCGTGCATACGCGACTTCTCCTAGACAAATCTGTGTATTCCTTGAAACATACTCTTTTCATCATGGATCTAGCACATATTGAATTCCTTTCATCATTACCTTTTGTACTCTCTGTAGATACATCAGATTTACATCTTTAAACATATTCTATCAAGCACAACTTCATCAAGTGGGTTGCCATTCAAGGACAACACTCTATCAAGTGGGTACTCAGCATCATATTGTCAACAAACATCATATCACATCAGATTTACATCATTTACCAAGTTCATCAAGTCAATAATAACTTCATCAGGTGGATTTCCATCAAGGACAACACAAGTCAACAATCTCATGTCTTCATCTTCATTCAGTGAGTTGCCATCAAGGAAAACACTCTGCATCATATTGCCAACAATCTCCCCCTTTGGACTTGATGGCAACTACGATGGTGTTTGGTTACCACAACAGATAGGTACATTAAGAATACACTGACACCATGTCACTCTCCCCATTTTTGACACCATTATTTCTCTTCATTCAAACACCATGTCACTCTCCCCCTTTGACATCAAGGGCAAAGGGTGGATCAAAACCAACACTCTCTCCCCCTGTTCTCCTCATGTAGAGAAGCGTTCTGCAGATCTGATGTATACTGAAGTGACCAAGCTCCCCCTGAGTTCATGCTGAATCTTCAAACATATTTTTCAATGAAGTACATGACTCTATGAACTTCCTATCACAAAAGACTCATACTTACATCAAAGATCCAACCAAGTGGATTTACATATGAGACCCAAGGACCCAACCAAGTGGGTTTACACATTTCAACTCAGCTACCCAACCAAGTGGGTTTACAAAATTTGACTCAGCTACCCAACCAAGTGGGTTTACAAATTTGACAAGTCCTTACATGACTGAATATTACAATTTTACATCATGGGTCTTAACAAGACCTTTTCATCAAATTACAAATATGACTTTAAGACCAACACCAGAAAGTCCTCACGAAAGAGAACATACAATGCCAACAATGCATTATACTCAGCAAAGCTAATGCTCCCCCTGAATCTGTGCATCCAAGCATCCTTTCCATATGACTAAGGCTCCCCCTTAGTTTGTGCATCCTGAACACTTTCACCAACAAATCATCAAGGCATCTTTATCAACACATTAGAAATAGAATTATGAGAACTGGAACACCACCAGAGATACCAAACAATATCAGAGATACCAAACAGCACTGCAGCTGTGCTGAAGAGAGCTGACTCCAAACAGAAAAATGTCAACAATCAGACATACACGGTTTTTTGTGCATGAACTCGCGTATATACGCGACTGTGTTTCAGGAAATCCGCGTATCCAATGCCATCTTCTAAATTTATGCAGATTTGTTCTTTTGACTGGCAGAGAACACTCCCAGCTTCTGTCTTAGATACTCGAACGCTTCCCTGGGCAGAGGTTTGGTAAAGATATCAGCAACTTGTTCTTTGGAGGGAACATACTCCAACTTCACCTTTTGCTCAAGAACTTGTTCACGTAAGAAGTGATACTTGATGGGAATGTGCTTGGTCTTCGAATGCATAACAGGATTCTTTGAAATACTGATGGCACTTGTATTGTCGCACTTAATGGGGACAGGAGGTGTACATTTGATTTGAAAATCTTGTAAGGTTTGCATCATCCAAAGGAGTTGAGTGCAACAAGATGCGGCAGCCACATATTCTGCTTCTGCTGTAGATAAGGCAATAGAACTTTGCTTCTTGCTGAACCAAGATACTAACCGGGGTCCCATATAGAATGCACCACCACTAGTGCTTTTCCAATCATCAACACTTCCAGCCCAATCTGCATCAGTGTAAGCATGAAGAGTAAGATTAGCATTCTTTGGATACCATAGACCAAAGTCTTGAGTTCCTTGTAGATATTTGAAAATTCTTTTAACAGCCTGAAGGTGAGACTCTTTTGGATTAGCTTGGAATCGTCCAACAATCCCAACTGCATGCATAATGTCTAGTCTAGTCCTAGTGAGATAAAGTAGACTTCCTATCATTGATCTGTATTCTCGTTGATTCACCGTGGGAGAATCATCATGAGAACTGAGATTGCATCCGGTTATCATTGGTGTACTTACAGGTTTGCATTCTTCCATGCCATACTTCTTCAGAATTTGCTTAAGATATTTTGCTTGTGATAGGAATATACCATCTACAGTTTGATGCACTTGCAAGCCAAGAAAGAATGTTAGTTCCCCAAGTAAGGACATTTCAAATTCTTGCTGCATGACAGAAGCAAATTTTTGGCTCATAGATTCTTCGTTACTCCCAAAAATGATATCATCAACATATACAACCACAATCAATAGTTTATCATTTTCAACTTTTGTGTATAAGTTGCTATCAGCAGACCCCTTTGAAAATCCTTGTTGATGAAGATATTTGTCAAGGTGATAATACCATGCCCTTGGAGCTTGTTTGAGACCATATAGAGCCTTTTTAAGTCTACAAACAAGATTTTCATCATTTCCCAAAATGAATCCTTCCGGTTGTTATATATATACTTCTTCTTCTAGATCACCATTAAGAAATGCAGATTTAACATCCATTTGATAAACTTTGATTTGTTTATAACTTGAAAAAAGCAAGAAACATTCTTATGGCTTCAAGTCTAGCTACAGGAGCAAAAGTTTCTTCAAAGTCTATACCTTCTTGTTGAGTATACCCTTTGCAAACCAGTCTAGCTTTGTTTCTTACAACATCCCCATTCTCATTTAACTTGTTTTTGAAAATCCATTTAGTTCCAATGACATTTTTATCATGTGGTCTTGGTACCAATTCCCAAGTGTCATTCTTTTCAATTTGATCGAGCTCTTCATCCATGGCTTGCTTCCAAAATTCATCTTTTCTAGCTTGATTGACATTGTGTGGTTTAATTGTGGATAGAAGTGCCAGATGACTAGAAGATCCCACCAGTGTTCTCCTCGTTCGTACACCCGATTCCTTGTCTCCCAAAATTTGAGATTCAGGATGATTCTTTTGAACATATCTGGATGGAGCTTTTTCAGATAGATCATTTTCAAGTTCTTCATTGGATCCACTGTTTATATCATTTCTATTTGATGTAGAAGGCCATAAGTCACCATCATCTTCTTTTGTTGTTTGTTTTTCTTCTTTAGGAGCTGCAGAAGACTCATCAATAACAACATCAATACATTCAACAATCTTTCGAAGCCTTTTATTGTAACATGTGTATGCTTTGCTTGAAGATGAGTAACCAAGAAATATCCCTTCATCCGATCTAGGTTCAAACTTGCCAAGCTTTTCATCATTATTTTTGATAAAGCATTTACTTCCAAAAACTCTAAAATGCTTCACAGATGGAGAATTACCATACCAGAGTTCATATGGATTTTTGTCACTATTTACCCGAACATGAGCCTTGTTGAGAATGTTAGCTGCTGTATGTGCTGCTTCTCCCCAGAACATGTCAGGAGTTCCAGAATCATCGAGCATAGCTCTAGCCATTTGTTGAATTATTCTATTCATTCTTTCTGCTACGCCATTTTGTTGTGGAGTACCTGCTACAGAGAATTGTCTTTTTATGCCATGTTGTTCACAAAATTCAAAGAATTCATTTGATGTATATTCTCCTCCTCGATCAGATCTAAGACACTTGATTTTTAGATCTAATTCATTTTCTACCAATGCTTTGAAGATCTGAAACTTTTCAAATGCTTCATCTTTGTGTTTAATGAACCCGATCCAACACATTCTAGAGTAGTCATCAATAAATAAGATATAGTATTCTTCCCCACGTAGTGACTTTTTCCTCATAGGTTCACATATGTCAGTATGAATGAGTTCAAGAGGCTTACTTGAAGATCCTTCTTTGGCATTAAATCGTACTCTGGGCTGCTTACCGAATTGACAAGATTTGCATATGATACTTTCTGGTAGATTAATATTGGGAAGATCACAAACAGCTTGAAGTCAGCTTGCTTTGTTGATTTGAGAGAAGCTCAGATGCCCCAGCCTTCTATGCCATTGCCAATTTTCTGAAGACTTGCTCAAGTAACATTGATCTTTGCAGTTCAGTACATACAGGTTGCTTGGATTTCTTTTCCCTTTTATAATAATTTTACCTGTATCAAGATCCCGAACCACACATTCTTTTGAACTAAAGACAACTTCAGTTCCTTGATCACACATTTGACTTACACTCAATAGATTATGCCTTAGTCCATCCACATACATGACATCATTAGCCTTCACCTTTTCTTTTAGAAACACGGACCCTTTTCCTTTAATTACAGCAAGAGAATCATTTCCAAATGTTACTTTCTTTTCCTTTTCTAGAGCATTATATGTAAGGAGTTTGCTTTTGTCACCTGTCATGTGTCTTGAGCACCCACTATCAATGTACCATTGATTTTCTTCACCTTCTGAAAATAATGCTATCCCACAACTTTCTACCGGCGGTTCTTTCTTTTTCCACACTTTAAAGCTTGAGGGAACATGTTCTTTTGGCTGGATCTTGCTCCTGCATTCAGATTATTCATGACCAAAATTATTGCAATAAGTACATTCAACTTCGTTTTGAAGAGGAGAAAAGTTGTTATAGGTGTTCTTCTTTGGTTCAATATTCATCTTTTTCTTTCTTGCTTCTCTTGTCATGATGGTTTTATATGCAACACATTGAACAGCTTTATGACCAAAATTGTGACATGAGAAACATTGTCCATTGAAGTAGAAATTTATGCGATCATGAAATCTTCTATTTGAATTTACCTGTTGGTTGTATTCCTTTTGAAAGATCTCCCTGTTAGTGTTCCTTGAATTGAGATGATCATGTTTTACCTGTAAAGATCCTTTGTTCCTTTGCTGAGTGGCTGAATGTAGTAAACCAGCTGTGGCTACTTTCAGATAATTTGGTGTTGAAGTCTGGGAAGATTCCCCAGTATATCCAAGACCTGTTTTTATAAGAGGAGACCGTTGTATCTTGATAATTTCATCTAAGGTTTCTGAACCTTTAGCAAATCTAAGATTGAGAGTCTTCACTTTCTCATTATCTTTCCTTAGACTTACTACTTCACACTCCAATTCCTCAATGCGTTTTTCCTTTGCTTCAAGCTGATTTTCAAGAGTCTCTATGATTACGTTCTTTTCTTCTAGGCTTACCTTGATTTGATTGTTTTCTTCAAGAAAATCATTGTCTTCCAGAGCATCCACAAAAGTATCCTTTTCTTCTCTAGATTCTTTTGCCATGAGCAGTTTAATATCATGGTCAGAATCTTCTTCATCTTCACTAGACACTTCATCATCATCTTCATTTGCATAATAACTTTTCCTCTTTTCAAATTGTTTCCCTTTACCATGTTTTTCTCTATAAGGACATTTAGCAGCATAGTGACCAACTTTTCCACACTCAAAACATTTGAAGGGAAGCTTACCTCTGAATCTTCCAGTTCCTAGTTGGATTTTTCTCATGAAATTCGCTTCTTCTTCATCGGATATATAGTTGGATTCTTTGACAACTTCCTTTTCTTTTCCTCTTGCAGATACCTTAAAAGCAGCTTCTCTGATTTGAGAAGGACCTCCTTGTCTCATTTCAAAAGCAGTCAGAATGCCATGTAATTGAACAATAGTAAGAGTTTGCAGATCTTGCCTTTCTTCAATAGCTGAAACTTTAGAGTCAAATTTTGAAGTCAAGGATCTTAAGACTTTTTCCACCAGAGTAGTATCGATTATGGTTTCACCCAAATTTCTCATTCGATTTACAATATCGTCCAGACGTAAGAAGAAATGGGCAATACTCTCATCACTATGCATCTTCAAATTTTCATATTCAATTCTAAGAGTTTGGAGTTTTGCACTTTTTACCTTTGTATCTCCTTCATAACTCAGAATTATTTTGTCCCATATTTCTTTTGCTAAATTTAGCTGCATCACTTTAGCAAATTCTGGTTCAGACATGCTTCCTAATAA
Source organism: Pinus albicaulis (assembly GCA_034641835.2). Classification (NCBI taxonomy): domain Eukaryota; kingdom Viridiplantae; phylum Streptophyta; class Pinopsida; order Pinales; family Pinaceae; genus Pinus; species Pinus albicaulis. The sequence continues at coordinate 32,614 of JAXQQM020075547.1, forward strand.
GACATTTACTGCTTTGGCATTGATTTCATACTTCTTCCTTTCTGCTGCATCAGTAGGAATACTTGACGGGTATTGATAACCTTCTTCCACGATTGCCCATACATCTGCACCAAGACTTTGCAGATATGCTTTTGTTCGTACCTTCCAGAATATCATATTGCTTCCATTGAATAGAGGTGGCTTTATAGACATCACTCCTTCTTGACTTCCCATTGCGACAGATCTCCTTCAAGCGATCAAGCTTCTGCAGAAGAACCTGCTCTGATACCAATTGTTGGGAAAAATACTGAGAGGGGGGGGTGAATCAGTATTTACTGCATATTCAAAACTTTTTACTTTTTCACTCTCCAAAACCCATACGCTACTTTCTTTTAGTAAACTTGCGTATATACGCGGATATCCTTCATACAACTCGCGTATTAGCAGAGATCTAAATATGCAGATATTATTAGCTTAGTTCTTTTGCACTATTCAATCATCTGATGTTAAGTTAACAAAAAACATGTGCAGTAACAACAGAATAAACCATCACACAAAGCATCACACATGAACACCGGGATTTTTAGGTGGAAACCCAAGTCGGGAGAAAACCACCGCTGCAGTTGCTCAGCCTTCAATATTTTATTATAAAGAAAACATCTTACAACATATGTGCTGGCGCAGACTTGACCAGCACGCAGGCACCCACCTGCGCTCGTTTACCAGCCTCTCCTGGAAGGGAGCTCCAACCCCCTGACTCGTTTACCAGCCTCTCCTGAAAGGGAGCTACGACCCCCTGCTCTCGTTTACCAGCCTCACCTGGAAGGGAGCTACAACCCCCTGACTGAAGGCTACAACCCTCAGCACCTCTATGGACCACATTTCATCAATTTTCACACTGGATCCAAAGCTTCCTTTAGAACACAACTTGCAGGCCACGTTTCATCATATTTTCAGACTGGACCCACTTCATACTTTTAAGCACAGTCAAACATGAAACTGATACATATAACTCACTGACAGATATCAGTAAATCAGCAGAACAGATCAGACATTTCTTACCACAGACTTCAGCAAACCCTAGTTTTCATACGCGCTTTCCTCTAACTGATGTCGCGTATATACGCGCTTTCGTTCACATAAACCAGCGTATACTTCTATACATATTACAGATTTAATTTCATTGCGCATACGCGCTTTCTCTTCAGCAAAGCCGCATATATATGCGCTTCCTCTGCGGAAAACAAGCATATGGTTCTTCAGACATTTAGGTCATTGCAATTCTTCAGAACAGATACATCACACAGATTTTTACCCTTTACTTCAGACATATGTTCGCCTCATCTCAGATCTAATCATTCCATAAACAGATCTAGAAAATACAAGTACATTTCAGATCTAGATCCCCTTCTTCATCATTGGTGCATCATACATTCAGATCTATCATTTAACTGTAACCCTTTCCATTCAGATATACTTCAGAGAGAAGTATTCATTCAAGCTCAGACATCTTGCACCCACACTCATGATTTGCACAATGAATTTCTTCTCTTTATATAGGTTTACCCTTTTTCAATACCATGAGCCAAAACCACATTACATCCGATGGTATTCTTGGACGGGGTCATTTAGACGAATCATTACCCAATACAATGGGTCAATACCATGGTGGTTACCCCTGGTTTTGCACTTTTTGAGCGCTTTTTCCCATACGCGACTTGGCACGTACTTAACCGCGTGCATACGCGACTTCTCCTAGACAAATCCACGTATTCCTTGAAACATACTCTTTTCATCATGGATCTAGCACATATTGAATTCCTTTCTTCATTACCTTCTGTACTCTCTGTAGATACATTAGATTTACATCTTTAAACAGGTTCATCAAGACATATTCTATCAAGCACAACTTCATCAGGTTGGTTGCCATTCAAGGAAAACACTCTATCAAGTGGGTACTCAGCATCATATTGTCAACAAACATCATATCACATCATATTTACATCATTTACCAAGTTCATCAAGTCAAGAATAACTTCATCAGGTGGATTTCCATCAAGGACAACACAAGTCAACAATCTCATGTCTTCATCTTCATTCAGTGGGTTGCCATCAAGGACAACACTCTGCATCATATTGCCAACACTTTCACCACACCCTGGGGTACATTTATGTATGCCAGGATTCCTTTTGGACTGATTAATGCAGGGGCCACTTTTCAGAGGGCCATGGATATTGCTTTTGTAGGGGAGCAAGATAAATTTTTGGTAGTCTACCTCGATGATATCACTGTATTTTCAAAGAGTGATGCTGAGCACATTGAGCATTTACGTAGAACTTTTGAGAAATGTAGAAAGTATGGTCTTTCCCTTAATCCACAAAAGTCTTTATTTTCATTAGAAGAAGGCAAGCTGTTGGGACATATTGTGACTAAGGATGGGGTAAAGATAGACCCTAGGAGGGTAGAGGTTATAAAGGCCATTTCTTTTCCTAGGAATAAGAAGGACGTACAAGTATTCCTAGGGCGCATCAATTTTCTGAGAAGGTTTATTCCTAACTATGCTGAAATAGTTAGACATATAACTAATATGTTGAAAAAAGATAATGAAGTTAAATGGTCCTAGGAGTCACGAGAGGCCTTTACCAGAATAAAAAATGCTTTTGCAGAAGCCCCTGTGCTAGCTGGACCGGATTATGATAAACCTTTTATGATATTTTCTTTTGCATCACCTCATACAATAGCAGGAGTTTTATTGCAGAAAAATGAAGAAGGATATGAGCAGCCTATTGCTTTTTTCAGCCAGGTGCTCCGTGATTCAGAATTAAAGTATAACATATTAGAAAAACAAGCATACGCCCTATTGAAATCCCTCAAAGCATTCCGCACGTATATCTTGCAATCCCATATCACTGCATTTGTCCCTACAACTGTTGTAAAAGATATCCTTATCCAGGGGGGTAGTGAAGGAAAAAGGGGAAAGTGGATTGCAAAAATATAGGAATATGAACTAGATATCCGACCTACCAAGCTTATCAAAGGGCAGGGGCTGGCCAAGATGTTATCTGAATCAAATTATCAGGCTTTGGGTATAAATTTATCCATAATAGCAGCTGAGGAATCTGAAGAGAAAGAAGAGAGACAGGGGATTGGGGTAGCTACTCCACAAACACATATAAAGTACCTCACCAGTCAGTGGTACAAAGAGTTAGTAGAGTATCTCCTCACACTCAGTTGCCCTCCAAGCTGTGATAAAGCTAAATACAGATCGCTAAGATTGAATTCACAGAAATACTTAGTCGCCAATGGCCAGCTATACTAGCGAGATCCCTCAGGCATCCTTCTCCTGTGTCTCACATAGGATGAGGTAGAGAATATAATAGCTGAATTTCACGAAGGGATCTGTGGAGGTCATTACAGCTGGAGGGCCACTGCTCATAAAATTCTGAAAGTTGGTTTCTATAGGCCAAAGCTTTTTGGAGATGTTTTTACCAGAGTAAGAGCATGTGATAAATGTCAGAAATTTGCTGAGAGACAGAAATTGGCACCATTTCCCCTGATTCCAGTGCACGTGGATGAACCATTCCGTCAATGGGGTATTGATTTTATTGGAGAAATACAGCCTCCAGCGAGTGGTCAGCATAGGTGGATATTAACTGCCACCGATTATTTCACAAAGTGGGTGGAAGCCATACCTGTGAGGAATGCAACAAATACTGTGATAATAAAGTTCATGGAGGAGAACATCATATCTAGGTTCGGTTGCCCTGACAGAATAGTAACTGATAATGCCCAGGATTTCAAGTCTGCGAAGTTTGTAAGTTTCTGTTAGCAATATAACATCACACTTATTCACTCTACAGCCTATTATCCACAGGGAAATGGCTTGGCAGAGTCTTCCAATAAAACCTTGGTAAGAGCACTGAAGAAGGTTATAAATGAAAATCAGAAGAATTGGGATTCCCAGTTGAAATTCGCTCTGTGGGCCAATAGAATTACCAGCAAGAGAGCAACTGGGAAATCCCCATATGAATTAGTATATGGGAGGGCAGCAGTATTCCTTATACAGTTAGCCTTTCCAGTAGCCAAATTCATGCAAGAAAGTCAAGAAGAGCCTGATGATATGACCAGGAGGATAAACCAGTTGGTGGAATTGGAAGAAACCCGCAGTCGGGTAAGTCAAAGGCTAACTAAATATTAGGAGAGGATGAAATACATCTTTGATCAGCATGCAAAGGACAGGAAGTTGCAGATTGGCGATTTGGTGCTCAGATGGGATGTTCGAAGAGCCGAAAAGGGGAAACATGGAAAATTCGACCCTCTCTGGTTTGGCCCCTTTAAAATTGTGGAACAGCGGGGTAGTAATACTTTCATGTTGGAGAATTTACAGGGTAACTTTCTTGATTCCCATGTAAATGGTCAATTCCTTAAGCCCTACTTCCAATTCTAATTCGGGCAGAGAGCGCCTGATGTATCATATTGTATATTAGCTTCTGCTTTTACCTTTATTTGACAAAGTGGGTGTTTTGATGAATTATTAAGTGAAAAGAAGGAGTGCTAAAGAGCAGAGTTGGTATAAAAGATGATCAGGAAGGTCTGCGAAGTTCTTGACACGTCCAAGGATGAACGTGCCTTCCCTAGGTGGAGCCAATGTTGATCATGTTAGCATTCTATTAGAAATTTGGATTGGCAACCTCGCTTAAACCCCTCAAGCTCCCTCGTTTTGTCCCAAAAGATCCCTTTTTCACCTATCGTTGCCATTCGTTAATCTCAAAACTCCATAAAAAGGCCCAAAAAAAACGCATTTGATAATATATACGGCCTGGAACCTTTCGGCCCTAGCCCCTCATTCTTTCTCTTCATATGGTCTGAGCACTAGACCAAGTGCTAGCCCGGAGGGCACCTATCATAGAGATATATCGGGCTTGTTCATAACCGTCGATCTATACAAATCTGATGGTGTTTGTAAGGCTTCTTCGCGCCCATGGCCCACTCGTTTACCACTCCAATAATCTGTCAGCCGTTTGATCAGATCACAAATCAACCGTTCGCGATGCATCTACTCCGGTGGTCCCCACGCCGTGCTTTGTGCAGAAACCACCTGGTTTCTATCACACCGCCTTTGGGTAGTAGCCGGTATTTTTATTTTTGCAGCGATTCCATATGACACGCGACGCGTGGCAGCGACATTGTTTGAAAAACGCTAGCTCATCGCATGTTATTGTTCGGAATAGGACGCCCAGCGATATCGCTGTCAGCCGTCCGATCTGAAGCTCTTCATCCAACGGCTATCGTGCTCTGAAGCTGCACGAGATTTAACGCAAGGAAATCGTACCCCTGGCCCACTAGCAATTGCCCCCGATGCCTTTTCAACCATCGATCTCGTCCTGAGATCAGACGGTCTAGATCATTTTCATGCCCCACTGTTGACCCGGTCTTCCTCCATGTCACCCGTTCCACGTGTGTGTCGCATTTTTCCTCCGCCCCTTATATGCCCCATTCATAAGTTAAATTTTGATGTTTTTCATTCAAATTATTCGCCCAGTCTATTTACCATCGTCCCATTGTATTTTTTGTCACCACCTCGCATACCTCCACCATTCCATCATGCCATGTTGCTACACATTCATCCCCACTACATCGCCATCCACATGCATTTGTTTTCCTGACATGTTTTCTGGTTTTGCAGGGTTGCAGCGATGGAAAATTGCTATTATTCTCAGCCTCTATTCCAGAAGCAGAGATCGCAAAAAGGACCATGTTTTAGAGGAAAAATTTATGGAGCAAGGCTTGGGAAGCTTTTACGACACGGCTTTCATTAAAGCAGTAGGGGTAAAATCTATCAAACCCTCCAGGGTAATTCGAAGCACAGATTTCCCAATCGGAGATATTAATGTTGCGGTAGAGGGTATCAGCAGGAGATTAGAGGAATTCAACGATCAGCATTGAATGTTTCAAGCCTTAATTCAAAGTTAGAAGGCAGAGGGTACCAGGCACAAGAAAAAAAATACCTCAAGGCTTTCTTTTCAGCACCATTTTCTTTCAGGAAAGGACGGAATGTTTATATGATTTTACTCCTTTACCGTGTTCCTGAAGCGATCTTCATCCAGTGAATTTATTTCAGAACGCCGGCCTCAAAATACATGCAGCACTTCAGAACCATTCAGCAGTATGGGCGTGCACGTCTCCGCCATTTTGTTTAAAGGGTACAATTAAATGTTCATCACCCACTTTCTTTATTAGTCTTCTTTGTTTCCTATAAAAACCCCAACGAACAGATTATGAAGGGTTCCAGATTTTATCAGAAAATTATGCAGTGAAAGGATTTTTGTATACATTTTGTAAAACTCTTGTATGAAGGCTCAGAGCCCATAGGGTCTCAGTGAGGAGGATTTCTATCCGTTTAAGAGGATTTTGGTCTTTGATATTTCACAGTATGTAACCTTCCCTTATGTGTTATTTTAATACAATATTTCATTTCATCCATCTTTCTTGTATCATGTTTCTAGAATGCGAGTGGCTCACTGATTTTTGGTAAGGATTTATCCTAGTTGATACCCATACTCAGATCATTCAAGCACTTTAAATATGGCTCAGGCATGATATATTGTTCCATTATTCATCTAAACTGTATTTCTGCTATATTAGTTTCTTTGGGAGGGTGTTTTTAAAACGCCATTGTTTTGTATGGATTCTTAGATTGGTAAGCCCATGCATGGCTATGTTGTGTATCTGGATATCATCCCAATGATAACTAGTATCTTCTTGATGTTTCTTTCACAATCCCACCCCTTCTGATAATTGATTTCTGTGACATATTACTTGAATTGGCCCTCTTTACAGTAAATTGTCTCTTAACTCTCTGATGCCTTTATATTGGAATCTTGCATCTTGCCTCTGCAGTATTCTTTTCCCTGTGACACTTTCTGAGGGTCTTGGTACTATTTAAATCATATTTCCTGTTTTCAGAAGGTAGCATGAGAGCTTTCAATTGATAACATCCTTTGTTATACCATATGCTCCTTGCAATATTTAAGATGTCCTAGGCACTGGTCTATCACAACTCTAGGCCGTCTCTAGGAATGACAACAGACCCTACTAAGATCCAAGTCATTTTGGATTGGCCAACCCTGACCACTCTAACAGAGCTTAACAGCTTTTTGGGCCTGGAAAAGTTTTATCGACAATTTTTGTTGGGATTCTCCCATATCACTTAGCCTTTGACTCAGACTACTAAGGGTGGGGCGAAAGAAAAATTTTCCTGGTCTAAAACCCAACAAAAGGCATTCATTGAGTTGAATCACCACCTCTGCTCTGCATCGGTACTCACACTTCCAGACTTGCAAAAAAAATTTGAAGTTGGGATAGATGCCTCTGACTATGCTATTTCTACAGTCCTCACCCAGCACGGCCATCCAGTGGCCTATCATAGTGAGACACTTTCCAATACAATTCATAAGTACCCCACCTATGATAAAGAGATGCATTCCATCATGTAGGCTTGTCGGGAATGGGACCATTACATTCTATGGAAGGAGACAGTCATCCACATCGATCACTGACCTCTTCAGTTTATATATACACAAGGTATTTTATAGAAAGATTTCCATAATAATTGGTCTACATATCTATAATAATTCCACTTAAACATTAAATACAAAAGGGTAGCACAAATATTGTTGTAGACTACCTCAGCCAGCCCCCAGTTGCAACACTAACTATTTTTCTCAGCCCTTGTGGCCACGAGACCTCTAGATGACTGCAACTATACAAAAATGACCCATATTTTGCCTTCACATACGAGATGCTAGTACATGAAAAGAAATTTCCTGATTTCCACCTTTAGGACACATTATTATGCTACCTTGGCCACCTTCGTGTTCCTTCGAGCGAGCATGGAAAGCTTATTTGGGAGGCACACTACAGTTGGGTCGCAGGAGACTTTGGTATGGATGAAATTATGGTTGTACTACAAAAGTAATTTCATTTCCAAAACTCCAACTAGATGTTATCAAATATACTAGTTCTTTCACTACGTGCGCCATCACCAAGCTAACCGTCAAGAAGCAAGGTTTGTACACTCCTCTTACTACTCCCAGCCAACCATGGGAATCCATATCCATGGATGATATTTCTAGCTTCCCTTCTTCCAAGCAAGGTAATAACTATGTATTTGTGGTCGTGGAGAGATTTGTTGAACCCTTAGTTAAACTAAGAGGGGGGGGTGAATCAGTTTAACACATTCATAATATTTTAAACTTTCTATTAAACCTTATTTACACCTTCATTTCATATCCAACTTAATATGTGAGTAATCTTAGAATGTGAGCAGCAAGTATTAATATAATATAACAACAGACTTAATATGAGAGCAGCATGTATTAAGCAGATGATATAAATAAGATCAACACATAAACATCATGCACAGAGACACCAGATCTTATTATTTTTGTGATGCAAAGGCAAGCTCCAACTCCCTCTCACCACTGTTTTTCTGCAAGCACCAACCTACAAGAGGCTCCAACCTCAATTCTGCAAAGCTACAACTTGCAAGGAAGCACCAACTCCCTTCAATTTTCTGCAGGCACCAACCTACAGGAGGCTCCAACCTCAGTCAGCTACAACTAACAGCTATCAAGCTACAACTTGATAGGGAAGCTCCAAATTCCTCAATTTATCGAACTGAATGTTTGTTGATTTACCTCAGATATCAGCTCTGTTCTGTAGCTTCTCTTTCTACTCTTCTTTTCTTAATCTTCTCTGCCTTACACTTCTATACTCTGCCTTCTCTATATTTTCTCTCTCTCACCACTCTTATGCATATTCAGTTAATATTATTTATAGAGTTCCTCACATGACTGTTTGTATTTCACAAAGAGTTTGGAGTGAATAGTCATGACTCTTTGGCTTCTGTCTTCTCATTCCTTTTATATTCTCATTCAATAAATATAACTGTAGGTGATTATTTTAATATTACAGTGGGATATTTTCTCTCTTCTAGAGACTTGCCAATGCATCACAAACAATAAAAATCAATTAAAACATTTATATTCAAATTACAATGAGAACTCCAGCTCAACTCATTTAGTCTTTTGGCTCGCTGTGCGTTTGTCTTTTCTTTGACTGTGTTTTATCTCTTTTCATCTATGTTTTCTCTTCTTCCCTCTGTTGTGGTGTAACTGCTGCATACGTGTAACTGTGCTTTTTATATAAGTGTAACTGCTGACTTTAAATCTGGGCATATTCCAACCCTTTACACACAGTAAGTGTCTTGTTGATGTGGTGAGTTCCGCAAGTGGAACAGACATATATCGCAATCGTTTTGTATTAATAATCACCCTCCACCTTAAGCCGAGGCCCGTGGGTCCATAGACCACGCGACATATTTCAATACAATCGCAACCATTACATAAAACAACTCTCGGTGTTTATAACACCTTTCTTCGCACTTTTATGTATATGAACCCTTTCTTATGTAACTTTTGGTGATTTAATAATAGACCCATTTAACATAGGAAACAAAGCACCCTTTCGGGCCCACTTGCCGATCTTTGTTTATCCGCCGATGCGATGAGCTGCCTTTGATTTGATGCGATGTGATTAATCGCAATCACAAAATTCTATTTGCGATAGTTTTTATGCAGTTTCAACCAACTGCGATATTCTGATAGTTGCGATAGTTGCGATATTGCAATAGTGTGATAGTTGCGATATTGCGATAGTGTGATAGTTGCGATATTGCGATAGTGCGATAGTTTCGATATTGCGATAGTGCGATAGTTGCGAGTTGGACTGGGCCCCAGCATTAACGATCTACCACATCCAACGGCGGAAATCACATTGCACGGCTTCTAATGATCCGATGGATATCACTCGGGCAACTTGCACAGACAATAACATGCGATGGCATGCCGTACCTTGGGTAACCTTCGCGCATCTATAGCAAGTGACCGTCGTCCGGTGACCCCTTCCCAGATCAACGGCGTTCAACAATATCGCTGGGCATCCTGAGTCGAACAATAACGTGTGATGGCGCACAGTGACAAGCGGTTTTGTGGAGTCGTACAGGGACGCGTGTCGCGCGTTCTATGGAATCAAAGCCAACCTCTTGAATACCGCTCAACCCGCAAAAGCGGTGCGATAAAAACCACCGTTCAGCTCCAAATTGTCGTTACTGTTCCTCTTGGTCACGGTTCCACTTCTTCCTCGACACACTAGGTTCCGCCTTATGGTAATTTGGTTCTTTGAATATAAAGCGCAATACTTTTCCGCTGGAGTATATGATTCCCGGAATGTTATTTATATTAACTATGCATTACATTGTCGCTTGGGTTATGATTCCTGGAATTATGTTTATGTTATGTGTAATGCCCAGCTGGGTAAAGATTCTCGGAATTGTATAACAGCTGGGAACAACGATTCTCGGAATTATGTTTATGTTATGTGTAATTCCCGGCTGGGTAAAGATTCTCGGAATTGTATACATATATCCTCCGGCTGACGTAGCGATTCTCGGAATTTAGTTATATATATATATATATATATATATATATATATATATATATATATATATATATTTGCCAGGTGGGAACAGCGATTCTCGGAATAACAGTTGTTTCTCTGCAATAACAGCTATGTCTCTTCCTCCCCCTTTGACATCAATGGAAATGGGTTCGAATTTTTAGTGAAGCTTCTATTCTCTGATGCTGTGTTTTTTTTTTTTTTTTAATCCTTTTTCAACTTTTCATGCATTTCCGGGTTAAATTTCCTGACTTCGTACGCTGCTGCTCCAAATTTTGGATTTGATTCACGTCAGGTTTGCCACTCTTGCCTGTTCGGTTCATGTCGAGTTCTCCATTCTTCCGCTGCGCCATTGATCCTTTTCGCCTTTTTTATTGATTCTTTTATGTTGAACATATTCTTGCCATAATCCTTTTGATTCTAAGGACCTGTTTTCATGCTTCCCTTGCTGGCTGATCTCCCCCTGAGAATGATATTTTCGTTTCTGTTCTCCCCCTGAAACTGTGCTTTCTCTTCATATTAGAGAGTAACATCTACAGATACTACCCCTAGTCTGTCTCTCAAATATTCAAATGGTTCTCTAGCAAGCGGTTTAGTAAATATATCTGTTGTTTGTTCTTTTGTTGGTACGTACTCCAGTTTTACTATCTTCTGAGCCACTTGTTCTCAGAGAAAATGATACTTGATTGGGATATGTTTAGTTTTTGAGTGAAGCACATGATTTTTAGATATACTTATAGCACTTTTATTATCACATTTAATTGAGATAGGTTCATTAATGCTTACCTTCATGTCTTGAAGAGTCTGCTTCATCCACATGATTTGTGTACAACATGCTGCTGCTGCTATATATTCTGCTTCTACTGTAGACAGAGAGATAGATGTTTGTTTCTTGCTTAAACATGTCACCAGACTTTCTCCTAGATAGAAAGCACCTCCACTTGTGCTTTTCCTGTCATCCATACAGCTGGCCCAATCTGCATCTGTGTAGGCTGTCAAGGTAAAGCTTTTGCCTTTAGGATACCAAAGTCCATACTGAGTTCTTCCTTGTAGATATCTGAATATTCTTTTCACTGCAAGAAGGTGATTTTGTTTAGGTGTTGCTTGATATCTAGCCACTAGTCCTACTGCTAGCATGATGTCTGGTCTTGATGCTGTCAAATACAACAGACTTCCTATCATGGATCTGTAGATTTTTTGATTTATATCTGCAGACCCATCATCAGCACAAAGCTTGCATCCCGTGATCATGGGAGTTGTCACAGGTTTGCAGTCCTCCATTTTGAATTTTTTCAGCATTTATTTTAAGTATTTTTCCTGAGAGATGAATGTGCCTATGTTCTTTTGCTGAATTTGAAGTCCTAAGTAGAAACTGAGTTCTCCAATCATGGACATCTCAAACTCTGATTTCATCTCCTCAGCAAACCCTTTTGCAAGTTCATCTCTATTGCTTCCAAACATAATGTCATCAACATATACTACAACAATCAGGCGTTCATTTTCATGGGCTTTTATGTATAGATTGTTGTCTACTCCACCTCTCTTAAATCCTTGTTTTTGCAAATATTTATCTAGTCTTGAGTACCAAGCACGAGGAGCCTGTTTTAGTCCATAAAGAGCCTTCTTCAGTCTGCATACATAGTCTTCTTTGTCTGTTAATGAGAAGCCTTCTGGTTGTTCCATGTAGACTTCTTCTTCTAAGTCTCCATTCAGAAATGCAGATTTTACATCCATTTGATATACTTTGAAGTTTTGGTAGCATGCAAATGCCAGGAAAATTCTGATAGCTTCCATTCTGGCTACAGGGGCAAATTTTTTATCGTAATCAAGTCCTTCAATTTGTGAGTATCCTTTGCAGATCAGCCTAGATTTATTCCTGATTACTTGTCCTTGCTCATTCATTTTGTTTTTGAATACCCATTTTGAACCAATGATATTTTTCTCAATTGGTCTAGGAACTAGTTCCCATGTATTTTTCTTCTAAATTTGGTCCAATTCTTCATTCATTGCTTTTATCCAAGATTTGTCCTTGCTGGCTTCTTCAAATTTATTTGGCTCTATTTGTGACAACATGGCTATGTATAACTCTTCAGTTTGTTCTGTTAGCTTCCTTCTTGTTTGGACACCTACTCTCTTGTCTCCAATGATCTGATCTTTAGGATGGTTCTTCTAAGTATATCTTGAGGGAGATTTAGAACTCAGCTTTGTATCTTCTGTTGTCTTTCTTGTTTCCTCATTATCTTGGTTTTCTTCTTCATGGTTGTCTGGTGGACTGCAGCAGTCTGTATCCCTTGTATTGTTTGGAAGTTCTTCATCAAATCTCACATCAATGCTTTCTACTATTTTTCGAAGAGTCTTTTTGTAGCACCTGTACCCTTTGCTTTTGGATGCATATCCTAGAAATATTCCTTCATCTACTCTTGCATCAAATTTTCCAATATTTTCATCGTTATTCTTTATGTAACACTTGCTACCAAAGATTCTGAAATGTTTGATTGAAGTTGGCTTTCCATGCCACAGTTCGTAGGGAGTCTTGTCACTGCTTGGCCTTAAGTGAGTTTTATTAAGGATATGTACTATTGTGTGCACTGCTTCTGCCCAGAAGGTTTGAGAAATATTATTCTCTTGCATCATGGCTCTGGAAATTTGTTGAACAGATCTATTTTGTCTTTCTGCTACTCCATTCTGCTGAGTTGTCCCTGCAATAGTAAATTGTTGTTTTATGCCATGTTCATTGTATAGGTCAGCAAAGTCATAATCTGTGAATTCACCTCCTCTGTCTGATCTGATGCATTTCAGTTTGCATCCTATCTGGTTTTCTGCTAAAGCTTTGAATATTTTGAATTTTTCCAGAGCTTCCGATTTATTCTTGAGAAATACAACCCATGTCATTCTGGAGAAATCATCTATTATCAGCATGAAGTAGAATTCTCCACTTGGTGTTTTAGTTCTTGCAGGTCCACACAGATCCATGTGCACAAGCTGGAGTGGTATTCTTGTTGATAACTCCTCTTTGGCCTTAAAGGATGTGCAGGTCTGTTTACCCAATTGACAAGATTTGCATATGGTATTAGAAGGCCTCTTTATTTCTGGCATGTCTCTGACAGCTTTCTTCTTGCTTAGTCTGATGATGTGATCGAAGCTGAGATGTCCCAATATTTTATGCCATTACCATGACTCCTAAAGTTTGCTAAGATGGCATGCTTCATCTTCCTCTTTCACAATGTAAACGCTTCATCTTCCTCTTTGACAATGTCAACATTGCTCTCTGTTTGAACACCTTTGAGCAGCGTCTTACCTGTGGTGCTTGATCTGACTTCACAATCTTGTGCTCTAAAAAGAACTTCACAACCTTTGTCACACATCTGACTGACACTTAGTAAATTTTCTTTCAGCCCATCTACAAATAGTACATCTTGGGCCTTTCCTCTGCCATTGTCTATGCTGACTGAGCCTTTTCCCTTGATCTTACCTGATTTATCATTGCCAAAAGTAACATTGCCATATTTCTTTTCATCAAGAGTTATAAACTTGCTTTTGTCTCCTGTCATGTGTTTAGAGCAACCACTGTCCAAATACCATTGGCTTTTCAGATCTTGAGAAGTTAGAGCTAAGTCACATTTATTCACCTTCTTTATCCACTAGAGGCACCCTTTTGTTTGGTATCTTTTGTAAGGAGATGAACTATATCTTCTTAGAGGACATTTGGAAGGTATATGTCCAACTTGATTGCATACACAAAATTTGATCATAATTTTTGTAGAATTATGAGTATGAACATAATTTCTTTGATTCATAAATCTCCTTGAGGTGTGAAACATCAATCTTTGTCCATAATTTCTACACTCAATGATTTTATGACCAAATTCCTTACAATAAAAGAAGTAACCATAGAAGCTATTTGCATACCTGATGTAAGGTTATCTCTTCCATTTGTTTGCTTGATGCAGTCTCTTCAATGTTTGCATCTTTTGCTGGTTTGAATTACTCCTCCTTGTATGAAAATATGCAGCAATGTGTCCCAGCTTGTGGCAAGCATAACAGGTGGCATTCTTCATAGTATGGAAGAATCTCCTTTGATGGTTTCCAAATTTTACATACTCAGGGGTCTTAGTATTTATTACATTCTTTGCTACTAGTGGTTTCTTCTGATCTCTGTCTTCCTTATTACAGATTTCTTCTTTTGTAGGAATTGTTTGAGATGCTTCATCATTCTTCTTTGCTTTTACAAAAATAATCTCTCTGTCAACCTTTTCTTTTCCTTTACTTGATTCTCCTTCATAGCCTATTCCAGTCTTTATCATAGGGGATCTTTGAGCAACCAGAATTTCATTCAACTTACTAGAGCTTGTTGTTTGAGAAGAGTTTGTAACCACTTTCCTTTGAGCATTTTCTAATTTCTTCTTGAGACATACTACTTCTTCTTCCAACTTTTCTTGTTCTTGAGTTTTTTCTTTGATTTGCTTAAGTAACATGTCCTCTATCTTCTTGGCTTCTTCAAGCTCTATCTTTAGCTGCTTAAGGACTTCTGAATTCTGTTCTTCTCGTACATACTTGAGGAGAATGTCCTTTTGTTTTCTGCATTTCAGCTTGAGTCTATCAATCTCTTCTAGAGAACTTCTTAGCTCCCCCTCAAGGTCGACTTCACCTTCTTCTTCTTCATCTTCTAGTAGGAGACCTTCAAGTTCTTCTATGGCCATCAATAAGAATTCAGAGGTTCCTCCTTCATTTGAGGATTCATATGAATCTTCAGATGTACTGCTGTCTTGTTGAGCATAGAAGGATTTTCTGCTGAACTTCTTTCCTTTCTGCCAGTTCTTTGATTTATTTTTCTCTGACTCCTGGGCTTGATTCCTTACTTTCTTATTAGGACACTTAGCAGCATAGTGTCTCACTCTTCCACAGTTAAAGCATTTGAAGGGGAGGTTACCTGTGTATTTACCTGAGCCTCTATCCAATTTCTCGACAAACTTTGTCTCCTTCATCCGAGCAAGAGCATATGTCTCCTCTTCTTCTTTCTTTCTCGTTTAAAGGCCGTCTCGTACTTGGCTTCTTCCGTAAGCCTCATTTCATAGGGTCAGTTAGATTTTATAGTTGGTTCATGGTCATGGTCTCCCAATCAAGCTGTTTCTTCTATTTTAGACACCTTTGGATTAAAGTCGGATGGAAGAGATCGTAGAATCTTTTGCACAATTATACTTTCCGCATTTTTTCTCCAAGAGCTTTCATATTGTTAATAATTTCAATGAAGAAACTGGCAATGTCTTCATCATCATTCATTTTTAAGTTGTCAAACTGGGCTCTATAGACTTGAAGTTTGGCAGTCTTTAATTTCTTGTCTCCCTCATGTATGTTCTCAAGAGTATCCCATATTTATTTGGCAGAGTCTTTGTGCATTACTTTAATAAATTATACTTCACATAATCCATTCAAGATGGCATTCATGGCTTTTGAGTTAGCCACAAAATCTTGTTTTGTTTCTTTCTATGTGTCAGTTGCCTTTGGGGCATATCCTAATTCCACTGCAGCCTAGACTTCTATTCCTAGAGACATTATGTATGTCCTCATTCTGATTTTCCAGAAAGCATAATTTTCACCAGCGAAGAAAGGGGCTTTATTGGTTGAGCATCCTTCTTTACTAGCCATCTTGGGAACCTAGGATCTCCTTTTAGCTGTTAGAATGGTACTAAGGAACTAGCTTTGATACCAATTGTTGAACCCTTGGTTAAACTGAGAGGGGGGGGGGGTGAATTAGTTTAACACATTCATAATCTTTTAAACTTTTTATTAAAGCTTATATACACCTTCATTTCATGTCCAACTTAATACATGAGTACTCTTAGAGTGTGAGCAGCAAGTATTAATATAATATAACAACAGACCTAATATGAGAGCAGCAGGCATTAAGCAAATGATATAAATCAGATCAACACATAAACATCATGCACAGAGACACCATATATAAGTGGAAACCCATAAAAGGAGAAAACCACATCTTATTATTATTATGATGCAAAGGCAAGCTCCAACTCCCTCTCACCACTCAAGTCAGGCAGCACCAACCTACAAGAGGCTCCTAACTCAATTCTGCAAGCTACAACTTGCAAGGAAGCACCAACTCCCATCAATTTTCTGCAGGCACCAAACTACAGGAGGCTCCACCCTCAGTCAACTACAATTGACATCTATCAAGATGCAACTTGATAGGGAAGCTCCAAAATCCTCAATTTATCAAAATGAATGTTTGTTGATTTACCTCAGATATCAGCTCTGTTCTGTAGCTTCTCTTTCTACTCCTCTTTTCTTAATCTTCTCTACCTTACACTTCTATACTCTACCTTCTCTATATTTGCTCTCTCTAGCATATTTTTTCATATCAAGATGATATTATTTATAAGGATTTTCTTGTGACTGTTAGCATTCCTCAATGAATTTGGAATGGACAGCCATGCTTCTTTTCCTTCTGGCTTCTCATTTCTTTTCCAGCTCACTTAGAAAAATGTAACTGTAGGTGCTTATTTTAATCTAACAGTGGGATTTTGTTTACTTCCGGAGACTTGCCAATGCATCACAAACAATAAAAAATCCAATTACAATATTTACATTCACATATAATGAAAACTTCAACTCAACTCATTTAGTCTTTTGGTTCGCTGCACATTTTTCTTTTCTTTGACTATGTCTGTCTTTTCTGTGACTGTGTTTTATCTCTTTTCAACTCCGTTTGATTTTCTGTCCTTTGCTGTGGTGTAACTGCTGCATACATGTAACTGAGCTTTTTATATCAGTGCATTTTGTAAATATGTGTGACTGCTGACTGTAATTCTGGGCAAATTCCAACCCTTTACACGCAGCAAGTGTCTTGTTGATGTGGGAGTTTCGCAAGCGGAACATACATGCATCGCAATCGTTTTATATTACAAATCACCCTCCACCTTAAGCCAAGGCCCGTGGGTTCACAGACCACACGACATCTTTTAATACAATCGCAACAACGTGTTATATATATATATATATATATATATATATATATATATATATATATATATATATATATATATATATATATATATATATATATATATATATATATATATATATATATATATATATATATATATATATATATATATATATATATATATATATATATATATATATATATATATATATATATATATATATATATATATAACGTGTAATTTCAAATCTCGGCCTAGTTATACAACGTTTTAACAAACAAACTGCCATGTCCACTTTGAAACTGAAGAATCATGTTTAATACATAACTAATTCCCTTTCGGGCCCACTTTCCACGCTTTCCGATGCAATGTGCTACTCCTCCAGCGATTTCCGATTGCGATTGATCGCAATCGCAAGCTGCCTTGCTCCAATGCGATTGATCATTGTTCACTGTTCTTTGCCGATGCGATTGGAATTCAAATACTTATTAATCATAGTTTATAAGCCCATTGGGTCCGGGCTTCAATCGCAATTGCAATTTTTTTAATATATGTTCTGACGGTCTGTTTTTTTCCGATGCGATTGAGCACTATTCAATAAGATTTTTCGATGCGATTGGAACTCAAATACTTATTAATCATATTTTATAAGCCCATCGGGTCCGGAATTCAATCGCAATCGAAAGTTTTTTAATATATGTTCCGACGGTCTGTTTCTTTCCGATGCGATTGACCACTGTTAAATAAGATTTGCCGATGCGATTAGAACTGGAACTCAAGCTATATATGAGTTGTGATTTATATACCGATCAGGTCCGGACTTCCAATCGCAATCACAACTCTTATATTCTTCGATGCGATCATCATTGTTCATCGAAAATCACGGTATGTATGAGTTGTAGTTTATATACCCATCGGATCCAGACTTCCAATCGAAATCACAACTCTTATTTTAACTTGTTCCACTACCCTTATAATCTCCGATGCGATTGGGAAGGGTCCCACCTTATATTAATACATTTCTTTGGATCTCGCGCTGCATATGGCTATACACACACACACACACATACACACACACACATATATATATTTTGGTCCTTTGAATATAAAGCACAATACTTTCCCGCTGGAGTATACGATTCCTGGAATGAAATTTATATTAACTATGCATTACATTGCCGCTTGGGTTATGCTTCTCGGAATTATATTTATGTTATGTGTAATGCCCGGCTGGGTAAAGATTCTCGGAATTGTATACATATATCCTCCGGCTGAGGTAGCGATTCTCAGAATTTATATATATATATATATATATATATATATATATATATATATATATATATATATATATATATATATATATATATATATATATATATATATATATATATATATATATATATATATATATATATATATATATATATATATATATATATATATATATATATATTCACCAGGTGGGAACAGCGATTCTCGGAATAATAGCTGTTTCTCTGCAATAATAGCTGTGTCTCTGCCACTGCTGCTTCTGTCGCTCTGCCTCTGCCTTTACTGTTGTGATAACGGCTCTGCCTCTGCCTCTGCCTCTGCTTCTGATAATGGTTCTGCCTCTATTATATTCGCTTCCTCTGCCTCTGCCTGTCTCCTTTACTTCCTTCATTTGCTTCTTTGCTGCCTCCATTGCCATGATAACAGCTCTGTCTCTGTATTCGCTGCTTCCTTTTCCTGTCTCTCTCTTTTCTGCCTCCTTTGCCATCAATGACAACATTTCCAACATAAGAGAGTGGTGTTGTGCTTTCAGAAGAGGCATTGCGCTTAGAGTAGTTGGCGCTATTCTTTCTCCTCACTGGCGTTGCGCTTCTAGGCAAGGCGTTGTGCTTTTTCCCGATGTACTGCGCTTTTTCTCAGTGAATTCTTCAGGCACCAAACTCACAAAATCACCTCTAAAATCTCCTAAAATTTCAAAAAGTCCCTCTTACACACTCTACCAAGTAATTACAACAAATTTTTTGCCTCCTTGCACTCCTAAACAATCATATTTATAGTGTTTTTGTTCTTAAGAAAAATTGGCATTTGTTCCTAAGTGAAACACTAGTTTTATCCCTAATTCCCAAAATTGATGCCCTAATACCCTGAGTTTCCTTCATACACATCTAAAAACCCTATCCCTACCCCTAAATTACCATTTCCTAATCCCCAAGTCCCTTTCCCTAAAATCCCTAAGTCCTATTCTTCTACATTCCTAGGCAACCACTTCCCTAAAACTGTAATTAAATTCTCATTTCCAATTCCCTTGACATTTTGGCCTCCCATCACCTCCCAAAGCCCCATAATCCCTTCCCCTATCTCCCTAAATTTTTATAGACTCATCCCTATTCCCTATACCCATCTTCACTCCCCATTCCCATATACCTTATCCCTAGGGTTTCTAGGCCACCAAAACACTATGGAGGAAGATAGAGACTATATGGAGGAGGAGGGTAGACAAAGAGAAGAGGATAGAGAAAAGAGAAGGCCTCACAAAGGTGGAAGAATACTAAGACTGGATCCCACCAACACAAATGAATTGAGAGCCTCTCCCATGACTGTTAGTTGTTTTGAGTATGTAGGTTGCCTTTATTTTTGCAACATGATTCAAAGGGTCCAACATCATTCTATGCTGAGCATATTTTTCATTTCAAACCTCAGAGATAATCAGGTGACCCTTGTAGGTGTCACCTTTAGTGTATCTACATCTGTCATTGCTGCTACCACAAGGATTCCAAACATGGGAGAGAAATGGTTTAAATCTAAGGATTTGGAGGATCAATACTATGAACCATTCATTAAACACAAATACAGGAATGAAAGGAGGAGGGTTTTCCCTTTCAGCTACCTTCTTGATAGGTATACACCCATGATGAATATCATCATGAAGTACTTCTCTTATGAAGGGAGATTTTCTAGGCTCTACACATCACATTAGACTGCTGATACACTTCACAAGAGTAAGATTGCTCAATATTCCATACTTTTTATTCAGGAGAATAGATAAAATGGCTTACATTGTGCAAAAGGGAGACTATGACCAGCAGCTGAATAACCTCTTCCACCACTCAGATAAATATCATTGCCCTCCATGACCTTGATTAGTTGGGCATATCAAGGGTCACCTTCATTTCAAATGACATCTTCACTGCTCCACAAGCTCCACATGCTGAAGATGTGCCTTCCTCATCTCACCCTGCTACAACTATGCCTCCACCTCATTCCACTTCACATACTCCATCACCATCACCATCATCATCACCATTTTGTGAGAAGGATGAGTCACCTAGTAGACTTGAGGTCAAAAATCCTAAGGAGGGTGAAATCAGCATGTTGGAAAAGACATATCAAAGAGGGTATAGGTAGGTTTTTTCCCCACAGATTGTGGGAAGGGCCTTGCCTTCTTCACGAACAAGGAAAGTACAGAAGGGCAAACAAAATATGGTAGAAGAAGATGTACATGAGGAAACCATTCATGAGGAGGAAGACCTCCATGAGACAAAAACTGATTTTCACCTTGTTGTTTTAGATGAGAAGCATGATGATGAGGCCTCCAAATTGATTATCAAACACAAGGATGCCCAAATCAGGGAGCTTCAGACCACCTTAGAGAGATCTAAGTTTTTCATTTCATACTATGAGAAAGAAAATGAACAACTCAAGACCAAGCAGGCCATCATGGAGATTCAGCTTCTCAAGGCAAACATAGAAGAAAAAAAAGCAAAGGCCTTGCTTGATATGGCTTATGAAAGGTATGGCCCGAAACAAAGGAGGTAGAAGAACAAGTGCCAAGAAGAAGACCTAGTACTAGAGGGATAGAAAGAGTTGTAGAACTAGAGAGGAAAAATGAGGTTGAGATTACTAATGAGATCACTTTGAATGAACAATTTTCCATCATTGTTAATGATAATCGGGAGCAATGGCTTGATAGGGTCAACCAGGATCTTGAGAATCTCTTGGAGAAGGAAAACAAGGACAATGAGATATTAAGAAAGAGGGCCAAACACTAGAGGAAAAATCAAATTGCAAGCTCAAAAATCCAAAAGGCCAATCCAAGACTTGAAACCCTAACCAAGAAAAATGAAAGGGAAAATATTGATATTCTTGCTGAGGCATCCCTCATTTCATAATACACCTCATCAGAATTACACAAAAGAAAACTTCAATAAATTTGGGAAATTTTTCAAAATTTTGGAAAATTTGAAGGTAAAATTGGATTCAAAAGGCAATTTATAGTCAGGAAAACAACTTTTCTAATATTTTTTGGGTCAAAGAGGTAGTAAAAAAACACTCAAAAAATGACCTTTCTGCCTTGTTTTGGAGGCTGGCGTTGCGATTTTGACCAGCCTTGGAGGAATCCATTTTTGGAGGGTCAAAGCAACACCATTTTGGAAACCAAGCATAGATATGGAAACTAGACTGGACATGATTTCTAATGAGCTATCATGAGCTCAATTTGGACAACTAGAACCCCCTCAAAAGTGGAGCTGAATATGGCACTGCACTTTTGACCTTGGCGCTGCGCTTTTGACAATTTTTTTTCAGTTTGCTTATATTTCCAAAATTTTTCACTTTTTCTCAGTTTCACTTGGAAAATGGAGTTTTCACCTATATAAAACAATGATGTAAATGTAACTATGGAATTTTTACACTTACCTAGGGTAAATACATTAGATGAAAACTTCCGATGATTATGTAATGAATCAATTTCCAAAAAGTGAGGGATGAGTCAGTTTGACCTCCCTACACTCTAGGTATCAGTTCAGTTTTTGGTGGAACAAGTCCTTGATTCAGGGATTCGACAGCTGAGGATGGGGGAAGTTGTTTTTTGGTATATATATTGTACTTTTTGACCCATTTCCCAGGTTGGATGTTGTTGCATTGATCAAAGACTCTAGTGTAATCAGTATTTGGCAGGAAATTAATGAAAAGGTTATAGCTATTTCTTTGGGATACCTGTGGTATGGAAATTTAGCATTGTATTTATTGTGTCTCATTATGTATGAATGTTTTGTTTCATGATCCATTTCATTTCTATGATATGATGGTTTTCATGTTGATAAACAGAATACATCTCTCATGCTCTGTTTTGGGAAAATCTTCATAGTTTGTTCATTTTCTTCAGTTTAGAAAGAATTCATGCTTATCCTTGCTCTTTCTAGCTCCTCATTAGTCTGATCCATCTCACCCTGAAAACCTAAAGTGTTAGTTTTTCTACCTACCTTTCCCCAATGAATGAACTACAACCCTAATCTTATTTTCCTTGACCTCGCCTCTTTGACCTAATTCACCCATCCAACAAACCACTTCAAACAAAAAAACCCTTGTACTCATACCTAGCCTAAAACCCTAATTCATCCATCCCTCTTGGCTGTGACATTGTGGAGAGAGCCCTCTCCGATTTGGTAGGGTTAGCTACCAAGCTAAAATATTGGTCCTTGGTTACCTTATTTTGGATTATTTCTAAGCCTTAGATATCTGGTGGAGTTATAACATCACCTGTACATCTACAACCTCATATTCTAGGCAACAACGTTAGACGAGTCACCCAAATTATCTTGCTCCTTAAAGAAAGAGGAAGAAATATTTAATTGATTATATAGGCTTCTTAAACTTTCCAAAGATTATTTCTTCAATGCCTATATCCTTTTGGGTTTTTCCTTCATCTTAGCTCTTATACCATGTTAATTTTCATACTATTCTATGTTGTTTCAATTAATTTTGGCCTACTTATTCAATGAGAATTATTATCTATAACAATTAATATTTCCAATCATCAATGGTAATTGAAGATAGAACAATAAATGAAATGATAAAGGATACAATCAACACATCAACAATAGACATCAGGTTTGGTCAAAGAACAAGGAAAAACCCCACAAGGGGGAAAACCCTTTGAAAAATATTCTTCTATTATATTTCCATAAAATTTTCAGTAGGGAGTACAATGAGCCCTATAAAAAACCATCCAGAAAAATTAACCCAACAACATTTAGAAGTATGTTCCCTCCATCAATATATATCAGAAACAATGTTTCTTGTCTGCATTCAACTACGGTTAGATGTCAATTTTATCTCTAGATCCCAATCACATGGAGGAATATCTATGTATGCATTTTAGACCTTCCAACCACACTCGTGAGCCTGCTAGCTTGCAGTAATAACTGAAATTTTCCTTTAACAAGCTTGCGGTTGAGACCCAAAACCATAGAACACGTGCGAGCTTCAGACGTTGTATTTTCACACTTTTGCAAATCACTTTCCTCGAACTTGCGTCAGAACTATGTGAACCAATCAATGAAGAAGAGAAGAAGAAGATGTTTGGTGATGTGCAAATGAACTTAAGGCCACTTTTATTTATATGATTCCAAGGGTGAATAATTTTCTGTTAGGGTCGACCTATCTAAATGTGCATATGTGGGTTGTTCTTCATAAGTACACTTTCCATTGTCCAAATTCAGCACTTCAATAGTAAAAATTGGTCCTTTTGAAAAGATGAATCTAGTACCATGGTTGGAATTTGTCATTGAGCTTTGAAATTAACAACATTTGATGTAGGATAGGTTGAAGCAATAATTCATTTGATATCATTCCAAAATCCACAATCAATGATATTGGTAAGCTAGGTAAAGGATATGTGTATATGAACAAACTATTTTAACTAATTTCCACCAAGTATTAATCCTTAATAGGAAAAACAATCTACATTAGCCAAAATAGGCATTGTGTTCTTCAGGTACTTTAAGAAAATTATATTTTAGTTGAGTATGTTAACAATAAAGGGTCATTAGTACTTTCACCATTGTTTTAAATTTTGTTATTGGGTAACTCACTTATGCTCATCTATACATAACTTCATGGTAAATTGGTTTTAGATTAAATGTACTATTATAATATTTGGACGTTTTTCCCATCTTGATTGCGGGATCCATCTTGTTTTATAAAGTGATGTATTTAGTATATGTAACTAAATTGTATTTTAATTTCACTTATGGATGATGGGTTGCAGTATTCTTCATTGATCATGTTCTTCATAAAGGATTTGTGCAGGTGAACAAAATCTCTAGACCAATTTCCACAATATTATGTTTCTTATCAAAGAATAAAATATACCACAAAAGAGTAGTGATGTATTCTTAGGTTCCACATAAGTGATTTCATTTGGTATTATTTTCTTTTTAGTTATTTTATTGCATATTATTCATAATTTTTTAAGATTCTTGGTGTGAGATCTTCCTTTATGGACACAAAAATATCTAGGTTCAGTAGTAACCTTTAAAAATAGACTCTTAAACCACATTGAGGTAAATGTATTATTGATTTTTCCTCTTGGAGAGTACATAACTAAATTAATGGGGAAACATAAAGATACATCCATTCCATAACCAATATTTTAAGTTATTTCCTAAAAATCCAAATGATATTACATAGTCACATTGCACCGTAAGAAATCAATCGTAACCTTAACGTGTTGAAAAAAGTACCATAGATAATAGCATTAACACATTGTCAAACTAATAAAAAATAAGACTATATTAGTGTAATACTAAGATATATTTGCATGAGAAGCACGTAAATTTGAGCATTTTTTAGTAGATCCAAGCAATGGCAATCGAAGATGACCCTAAGACTATTAAACAACCCCAAAAGACTCTAATTTTGAGAAGTATCTCATTAATAGTTGTTGTCGCTCTTATTAAGTAAATCTCAAGGATATATCTTGTTATGGCTTCAATAGTCCAACAGTGTAACATACACCTCCCCTCACATTTACGCAAGTAACCAGCCAACCAGGGTAGTCATGAGTTGAGGGCAGTTAAGAGAAAACTCAATCTCCTTGGTGACTTTGAGGAAGTGGAATCGACACGGAAAACCATAACAAAAACTCCATGCACCTACTATAGTACCCCCATAGGCTATCCTAGCCATCAATTTGATGTTTCCCTGTGTCCCACTGACTTTTATTGAATACAAACCCAAAGTCTCCCTTGATATGGGAAAGGATGTGCTCGGGAGGCTCTGGCTGCTCCCACATCACAACCATGCATGCGTCCAATGACTCTTTTACCCAGACTTGTGCCTGCATCCGTGGGATTTAAGGAACCTTTTCAGCCCATAATCTTAGACAATGCCCAGAACTTCCTGTAGCTTTCATAATTCATTAAACACATGACAACAATGCTAATGAACAAAAAACTAATTCCAAAACTAGGCTTGACCATCCCCAAATGGGATTGACATTTTTTGAAACACTTATCATGAATGAAATCTACAGGTATAGGATATAACAAAGAGAAAAAATGACTGAAAATTCTTGAGATACATTACAAGAAGGATAACCACCCACTTTATCTAACTGATATGACATCAATTATGTCTTGCATCCATTATGTTAACATTTACAAGTAAATACATGAAATAACCATGCTAGTCATTAAACCATGCTTATAACCAACTTAAAACCACTGAAATAACAATGAGATAACAACCATTAAATCCACACATTAATAAGTACAAATAAAGAAAACTTATCTTCAATTAAACATAGGCAATAACCGACCAGGTTAGGGACTTCCACGTACCACCCGACCATAGACATGGTTGAGCCAAATCTCTCTTCTTCCAGTCACCCCCATGCCATGTTCCAAGCATGAATGCAGGATCTCATGGATAAAAAAATCCAAAAAAAATCAAGGAAATATAGTGGTTAAACCACCTCCACCCTCACCATACTGTGATCACACCAAAACCGGTGCTCCGATCACAAATATGAACCGACCTTGGAATGCCTCCAACAATCCATCACTATCCTTGAGGAGTTTTTTGTTTCCTTGTCTCTCAGGCTTTACGGAAATCCAATCCTGGATCACTAGGACCTAAATCAAGACACCACCCTCAGGCTTTACCATGTATCCCGCCAAAACTAGTCAAGGGATTCCTAGGCCTTTGGGAATTTTCCTTAACCCCACCTCTGCCCCAAATTCCGATATCCATCTAAAAATTCAAAACCAAAAAAACCAAATGTCAAAATCCCAACACACCATGGCATATGGAAAAAGGCAAGGCACAACTAAAAATGACTACAAAAACCCGAAAAAACAATGCCACCGAAAATAAGAGAACCAAAAACCAACATGAATAAGCCATGCATGTACAAATCAGTTAGGAAATCACACATCCAATATGTTACCTGCAAGTATTCCTACTAAATCAGATAGATCCTTCTCTTATTTTCTTGATCTTTTCTTTCCTTGTCCTTCCTTTTATTTCTTTCCTCTTTCTTGGCTCAATGCTGGAATGCTCCAAGAAAAATTTAAGTATCCAAGAATGAGAGAGAGATAAGATAATGATAGAGCTCCAAAACTGAATTGACAAAGGGTACCAACTGATACTAATAATATTTGTTATCAATGAAGCCTCTATTTTCTTTATTTTCCTCCTCACATGAAACCTGTGACATTTTACATTTCTTTTCTCCTAATTTCCTTTATTTTCATAAATAAATGTCCCAAAAATATTTTTTCCTCTTTAATGACTTTTCCAGTTTTCCTTAGATATAAAAACATATCCAGTGATTCCCACTAGGATATTGTTGCCCAAAATTCAACTTGGAATAAGTGTCCCTTAACCATGGTCTTATTTTTACTTTATTAGCTTTTATTACATAAAATTTTTCTTGGGTCTCTTACAGACCCTCTACTTTGGGGAACACCATCCTCGGTGTTAAACCACACTGCACCGAGTCAGAAAAACTCCTGAGAAATGAACATAATTCTCACGGAGATTTATAAATTAGCTTGATGTAGTATTTATAATGAGTAACCTAATCAAAATAAAAACCATGATAACATGACCATATAACATCCATACCATTTATTGGAGCTTTATATATTAGCTTATGGTGGTATTTACATCTTGTTGTAGCTGCTACAACACCACCCAAAATTTTGGGTATATTCAAAATTTCGGGTCCCCCTCTGCTCGCTCAACCATTAGGATTTTGACCCGGCCTTTAGTCGGTGACACCCCCGTGACCTACTCCTGCCAAACCCTGTCGTCGCACCCACTTGGCTTGATGTCTCATCAACACACTAGGGCTTCGGGGTTTGATGCTTCAAAGAATGTTGAGGGTCCCTCCATTGGATTCAAAGATAGGTTTCCCCTAGATCGTCATGATAACGACCTCAGACGTGCTTGAGCTATTTCTAGCCCCTCAAAAACCTTCTCATCATCATGACAAGATACTTGTGCTAAAATCACGTCATGTGAGGACGTATCCTATGCAACAATCGAGATCATGCATGTACTTGAGTGGAATTTTGTTTGCACGTTAAATACATAACATATGTCCATTAGAAGCACTTTTACCATGGATCATTTAGGCGTTCTATTTGGGTACTCCACCAAGCTCATGGTCCCATGTAAATTATTTTGAAATTTGGGGAAATCACTCTCTAAAAGTAACTGTAGACTAATTGATATTATAATATTTCATGTAGGTCGATCCCACGTATACCCAATAATATCACCACCGCACTGAAATAAATAAATTGAAACTAAAATTACAAGGGTGCAATTGCGGAACATAACACTTTGATCTTCTTTCTGTGTGGGGATGAGAACAAAGGCTATATTCGAGACGTTTTCAAGGCGAATGATAAGTGTAAGAGTAATTCAAGCTTAAATATAAAGGGTGGGAGATATGTGACACCTATAAGTGAGGAACAAAAGGTGTGCTAATTGGGGGAACTTTTGATCATGGTTAAGCCACATATTTTCATATGTATGGCCTCATTCCTAAGGAGCCACTTGTAGAGGGAAATTACTTGTTCGGTGTTGAGTCATATTTCAAGCCAAAGGGGTGATTTATTTCTGCATGCATACAAAAGCCATATTTAAAGGGAAATGAGGGATTTTAATGGCTACGAGTTATGAAATGTTTTAAGGGCCATGAGCCAACATGGGCATAAAGCCAGATCCATAAAATATGTGCCTTATTGAGTACCCAAGGAGCCATATTTCGTGAAGTCCTGAAGACTGTTGCACGACATGGGTGCATATGTGTCGTGGAACCTTATTAATTCGGAGGCAGTATAGTCAAAGGTAATTTATATGCTAACGACATTGAGCTCTACACTGCGTATGCTTGGGAAATTATTAGAAGGTTCTTATATGAGACATCCGCAACATTCAGCTTTGTCGTGAATCTTAGCTACACAAAAGGGAGAACGTGTTGTCCACTGATGGCGATTTGCGACCAGCACAAGATGGGGAGTGCGACTGGATCTACTAGTCACCAAGTCACATACACCGAAGGATTGACCGGGGAGTGCGACTTATGGATGTTGCAACTCGGTGACCTGGTTAAGTTGCATTACTAGAGACTCCATCCATGCAACATGTTTTCTGACTGTGCGACCAAGTCGTGAGACCAAATTCCTATATTTTCACCTTCAGAAGGACCCAAGAGAATGCGACATATGTTAGCTTGTTTTCAAAGAGTAGTGATGCAGTTTTGTCCTGCCCTCCCCTTGTTGATTTCCACCTCCATATTAGCTTCAGACAAGAGTTCGTGGTGGGCACCCATCAATCTCTCCAAATTCGTAACACGAAATGAAGTGTCGAATATGTTTCCACTACCATCTCGCATGTCAAGTCTCTTCAATCGAATTTTTATTGTTGTTGTTTCTTTGCCTGGAGAAATATGCTTTGAAGATGCACGTAGTTCATGGGTTTAAAATTGGCGGTCCAAAGGTGCCCTAGACAGTCGCACTTCCCGTCCAAAGTTGCACAGTCATAGGTGTTACAACCACAATGGTTGCTGAAGGATGCACACATGGTGCGATGGAAGCCTTCACAAGAGTGTATGCCTCATACGATAATACCGTGGAAGGATGCACGCATGGTCGTAGAAAAACACCTCCATATCGCCAAGTCGCAACCTATGCCACTAGTCAGGAGATGCGACCCAAACTCGATGTTATCACTATAAATTTTTTTTTCCAAACTTCGATAGTTTGCTTTTTTCCTAGTCATGGTTTTTAGATAGGTGTAAAGTCATGTTAAGTTTTTAGGGGCAAAGTGATAGGGTTAGAGTCTCATTTTCATTCACATAATAAAGTCTAAAAACCTTATTTCATACCTTGATAGTCTCATACCATGTTTAGAGAGTCAAATTTTTTAACCATTTTGAAAAAAAAAATATGAAGCCACGAAACCACGTTTTCGTAGCGCGAACAGTGTTAAAAACTACTTTTGCGCTACGAAAACGTTGCTCATTTCGTAGTGCAAAACCCTGAAATTACGTTAGGCATGCTACGAAATCGGGGATTCGTAGCATGTCTTGTCAGTTATCAAATCCACCAAAATTTCGTTAATCATTCATGATTAGGTGTCAGCCACGAGTCTTTTCTCACACATGCAACCATTCATAGCCATCATGACATTCATTAGAGGTCATTTTTCTTATGTTATTTTCAAATTTGAAAGGGGCCGGTTTTTGGTTTTATTGTCTCATGCAAGAAACACATGAGGCATACCCTTTTCCGAATGGTAAGCTTATGGTAAGTAGAAACCAAAGCTTCTCTTTCATTCATCAAGCGAGGCAGTGTCTCTAATCAAGTGAGGTAGTGTCTCTAATCAAGCGAGGCAGTTTACTCTGAAATCAAGTGAGGCTGTTGGTTACAGGTTTTCAAAAAGCACATAGGAATTTCAAGGAAAGGATGACAGAGGAAAGAAAGAATCACAAGTCAGGCCACTATTTAAGGACGGAGCCCGAAATCATAGATGCTCTAACCAAAGACAAATCAATTGAGGAGGCCTTCAAGAAGAACAAGATGTTGGAAATTCTATGAAAAATGGAAGGGAGGTAATAATCAAGTGACAAAGGAGTTTTCTCTTCATTTCACAGGTTCAAATACAAAAGTTGGACTCTTAAACTTTAAAATTTCCCCTGAAATTATATCATTAGTGAAAGAGATTCCAAGGGGAGAAGAAACATGGTTCAAAAATTTCAGGTTTGAGATGGAACCTTGTAAAAAATTTCGGAAGCCAGGGTTTGAAGAGACAGATTTAACTAAAGCAGTGCCAAGAAGCTACATCAAGAACACCTATTCCAATCTGCTGATGCAGGCAGGGCCTGCAAACCCCAGAATCTTTCCCAATTCTGTGCATATACAAATGCATCATCATAACTGCCCAATAAAACTTCAATTAGGGCAATTTTCACCCATTGGCAATCTCACCTAATATGCGGAAGCTTAGCTTTCAATTCCTGGCAAATTCACAATTTATCATTTGAATGCGGAAGCTTTTCAACATATCATAACTCACAATCTTCATACCAAGATAACTCACAATTTCAATGAGATTCGCACTTATTTGAATGAATGCTATTGCTCATAATTAATTTCAAACAGAATTCAATGTGATGAGAATTCAAAGTCCAGCAATCTCCCTTTAAGACTTCCAATCCAATTTAACATTCAACGCTTTCATAATTCAAACCCAATAAACATCATTCAATCCCAAAACCAAACCTTGAATTGTCCATGCACCTTTTACGATCGGATTTCATTTCACAATCAAAAAAGTGCGCCCTTCATTTTCTTAACAACTTAACATTCTTTAATTGGACTCAATACAAACCAAGCCTCATAACAAGGTTTCACCTTTGAACTTAATACAAAAACAAGTTCCAATTATATAAGCGCACTTTACCAATTAATTTGCCCACTTCATGAAAATGACAATTCATATAAAAACTTAGATTTTGATCAATTCCAATCTTTCATACCTGTCTATCCATCAATGGATACATACTGTGTTCAACTTCAACGATCTGGCAGATGTAGCAGTTCAATAAAACTACAACTTCTGAATGTGTTCAAAGCTTAACACATTACACTCGGGCTGTATTAATACCGCTTCAGTTCAACATTGATAACATTTATACAAAAATCAACGCAGAGTCTACTTACTCTTCAACGCATCCATACAATTTCCATTTAAATGTTGTGCCTACTCTGCATTAATTATTTAAACCAAAACCAAAGGAACATCGCCTTGTTCACATTCACCAACTGGCGCTTTCAACATCTGATCAGATTCGAATTTGTTTATTTCAATGCCGACGCTTTTGGTTTATACAATTCATCATCGTTCCGCTTTTACACTGCATTATCACGTTTCTGTACTAATCTTATTCACGCAGAACAAATACGCAAAGAACCTTCAATTGATGGATAGTCAAACTGATTTAAACAACCATTGCTTTGATCAGCGGTTTTTCCTCCATTTCTTTCAACGCCATCGATTCCTGGTGTTGACACCAGATCAACATAATTTATATAATGCCAGGTTCTTTCACACGTCCATGCAATTACCATTTAAAAGTTGCGCTCAACTTTATACTCAGTGCTTCCTCCATGCTCATTTAATGTTGTTCAATGATCTCCTTAATCTGATAGCGCTCCGTTAAAATACAGTTGCTGGATATAACCCAATGGATTCAACTCAGTTTCACAACATGCCATCTTCTAAGTCGATTTAACAAACCAATACCAAACCGAAATTTCCAATCCGATTTGATCCTTATTCCAGATTACCGATCCTCTTTTCATCCTTTTCAGCATATATATAGATTAAATTCAATTCAAAGGATAAATTTTTATTAATTCAAAATCGATACTTGCAATCTCTCAATCTAGATATCGCTCTTCTTGTCCGAGACTAAAAAAAAACATACTTTGATTGCAAAATTTCTCTCATACACACACAGTAAATTGTTACTACATTCGAAGAGCATTCATTTCAATTCTTCTCTTATAAACCAGCAACAAATACTGACTCAATCGATATTGAATTCTAATTACAATATAACTCATTAAGAAGACATAAACTTCAGAAATCCAATACTGTATTAATGCACAAAACTACTTACAAACTCTTGATTTGGCCAGATATTCAAGACCTATGGCCCTTTACAGTTGCCCGAAGGCTTGCAAGTAGAAACCTGCTCTCTACTCACACTTTCACTCTCTCTTCAACCATTCAAGTGTATTTTCCTCTCAAAAACCACTCATATTTATACATAGATAATGCATTTAATTCACTCAAAATATATCTCCACCTAATCCTCAACTAATCTATATTTTAGGTGTGGACTCAACAAAGTCCCATACATAGAATTCCTAATCCCAAATTTTTCTCCTAAACTATTTCTCTCATATCCTTTTATTTAATAAAAGAATATTTACAAAATCCTCACTTTTCCAAATTATCTCCTATTTTATTAAAAATAACAAATTAATTAATAAAATAATAAAAATGTCACACCCCCTTTTCTAACATATTTACAAATGAAAATTGCCCTTGATGCTCCTGCATCATCTGCTATACAACATTCAAAGGTACTTCACCTGTGAGGGAAGATACCATAAAGTGTATTATTATCATTTCAAACTCTTGTTGCATTTTACTGAAATGATTTCTTTGGATTTGCCTTTCTTCTTGTTTCGAAGTTTAGCTAAGATGGCAGATAAAGTGAAAATGAAAGCTCAATACTATGAAACTTCACTTTTCCATCATGGTCTAGTTAAATTGAAAGTTTTACATGAACTTCAGATGATAAACATAGAATGGTCTACATTTTTGTTTTTGTGTGGATTTAGGGTGGAAACACAAGGAGCAGGTATTAGCCCTAGGGCCAAAGAAAAGTCATCGTCAGAAACCAGTGACCCTGCAGAGACAAGATCAAAAAGATTTGTCAAGTTAAAACCTAGAAAGCAAGTGAAAGAGCCAGAGATTAAAACATCAATGATTATTCAAGAAACCCCTCTACCTGCACAAAAGAGGACAGCTAAAGTTAAGGAAACATTACAGGAACAGTCAACCAACAAATCAGCCCAGAAAATATTGACTAGAAGTCAAATAGCAAAGGAAAAGGGAAAAACAGTGGTTTCAGAAGAAGATCTAGGTTTAAAGGGTAGTTTGAATGATATTTTACAGGCTATTGATATTGAAGAATATCCTTTAGTTCAGGCAGATTTCATAAGATTGGATGAAGGGAAATCTAAGAAGATGAAATCTTCCAAAAAGCTAGATTTTGATGATGAAATTTCAGAGTTTGTGTTCAAGCCCAGAAGGCCTTTAACTAGGAAATCAAAAAGGTTGCAAGGGCTGGATATGGATTTAGAAAAAGTAGGGGAAGTTTCAAATGTTTATGAGGAGCCCATAGACCTCTCATCACCAATGCCTGAAGGTGACAGAAACAAAGTTTTCAACACTCAAAGAGAAAAAAGCAGTTATGAAGGAATTAAAGAAAAGTTGAGATTAGCTAATATTTAAATTGCTAAGCTTAAGAAGAAAGCAAGAACACATGCTGTTGAGAATACAAAATTCAACAGAATAAGGGCTCTGTGAGAGGTTGAAAGAGTTTCCAAAACTGAAACAGTGAACAGTGAAGCTCAGTACTTTACCTGGACTGTCCCTGCAATCAAAGAGGCAAGATTTATGAGGATGATAAATTTTAAATTGAGGGCTACCAACAGGAGACTGAAAAGGCATATTGAAGATCTTGAAATTCAATTGACAAATTTTGAAGGTCAGCTACAGTAGAGTTAGAACAAGAGCAGTAAGTGACAAATCCTTAATACAGTTTTGTTTTTGGGAAGGACATCACTTTTTTAGGACATTGAAAAGTTGACTCATTTTGATTGTTAAAGTCTATTAACATCAAGGAAATCATTAAAAGGTGTAAATCCTTTTAAAAATCTGAATATTGTGAAAATACTGTGTGAAAAGGACATACACAACAGTTTCGTAGTGCGCTACGAAACTGTTGTAGGTGCATTTTTAACATTTTTATAAAGGTTTTGAGAGGTAAAAATTCTTGGTTTCTGAATTTTGTTGCTGGTGGTGGTTGGAAAGGGTTCAAAAATGAAATTACAGGTCTCAAGGAAAAATAAAGTGGATGGTTGAGAGATGCTTACAAAGATACAAATTTTGTGCTACGAAAACAACAGCTCATTTCGTAGTGCAGCCATACCATCTCTCCTTGTACTTTTTCAAAGGCTTAGTTTTTGTACAGGTGGAAAGGCATGGTTCCATGGAAATTATAACACATGTCTCTTATCTTAAAAGGTCAACATTGCCAGCAAAAGGGTTCAAAGATCATCAATGAAGGAAAAAGAAAATTACAGGAAACATGTTTCTTGTTTTGTAGGGCAAATAAGACATGAACCGGCATGATTGCATAACAAGATTAGAGGAATCATCAAGGTCGAATATATGAAGGAAAAACTGTCAGAAATATTATTTAAGTTCTAGATAAGGTTGTTTAGACATAATAAGGAGTTTTACTCCTATTTGTATTAGGACTTCTAGAAGAGACAATTAATTGTCAGATGTAATTAAGAGTTTGTTTTAGGAGTAGATAGGTGTCAATCTAAGAAATTCGAATTATCTTCAAGATGGATAAGGGAATCCAAGATTGTAATGATGACTCTATAAAAGACACGAGGTCAAATTTCTAAAGGTTGGAAATTTTCATTAACAATCAAACTATGTCACTATAGCAGACTGTGTGTTTTTATCAAAAAACAGATATTGGCTTATTACTCAGGATTCAGAAAGATTTTTTGATGTTTGATCTTCCTATGGCTTTCCTTATCTACCTATTTGCAGTGATATGAACATGTGTTACTTATAATTCATTGGAAAATGCTCTAACTTCCTGCATATGTTTGTAAACTTTGTTTTATTCACTCTGTTACTGTTTTGCTGATACATCTAAAAACTCTGAAATGCCCTGACTTCCATGATAAGCTAATTTTGATTTTTTGTGGAAACAAAACTTTTCTCCATAGCCCAATAAATGTTTGTTGATCGTTTATTCAGCAAGTTATACACTTTTATCCAATTTATTCCTAGAGTTAGCCATCTAATCCTTAATTCAAAATCTTAAACCTAGTGAGAGAGCTCTCTCAGTTTGAGGAGGCTAAGCTTCAACTAAAAGTTTGGTTTGAAATATTTACTCAGAGTCTACTTGATTAGCAGCCTATCAGGGTTAGATTTTGTGATATCACTCGGCGCAACTACGCGACCGCTCCCAAGTCGCAAGGTTGCAAAAAAAAGTTGTGCTCAAGAGAGCCCACAACTAGTGCGACTCTCTGACTGTGCGACCTCCGCACCAGGATTGCGACTTCATGCAAAGTCAACACCCATTCCCATCAAATGGAAAGTCACACTCTCAAGCATTCAAACCACATAGGGTGGGCATGCACTCATATTATAGGAGGTGGTATGCACCTTGAGAAAGGAAAAGGAATGTTATATGTTGCACACAAAGGGCACTGTCATTTGATGCAAGGTTGTATGGAGATGGAGAACATTGGTCATTGAGCTTGCGTAACAGCATATGGCCGAGGTGCTATAAGGATAAGAAAATACCCACCTTTGTATGAATCATGATACCCTATAAGTGCACAGTTGAGCACACACAAAGGATGCGCCAACGAGATGTGCGCATATACACATATTGGCTATGTCGAGGATGTAATAGCACATTGTCTTTAATGCCATGCAAAGAATATACATGCAGTGACCAAGAAAGCACCATGTGAAATGTTTGAGAAATATGCTAGGTGAAAATAAGATTTATTCGATCCTTCATTGGTGCCACAACACAGAGAATAAGGAAGTATGGTAAAAAAGCACAGGGTCACCATATGCAAACCACATACACCGATAATAGTATGACATGAAAAAATACCACACACGGGTCTAAAATAACATCATTTGTTTGAATCACTTTTCAATTAATTGAATACACCTCCAGCATCATTATTTGATTATAAAGACATGTGACCCATGTTATTTGTTTGCAGATAGAAGCTGTTGATTTGCACGACAAAATCTAGGGTTTTCCGCGACAAGCGAGGTGCATCCTTACAAAGCTTGAAGAACCTCACTATGGGCTCAATGGCACATCTATCACCAGTGCATTCGCACAATACTAGTAACAGGGAAAGATATCGTGTTCTGTAAGGTTTGAGATCTCCAAAAGAGAAGGATAGAAGGAATAGCCCTAGGTCGCAATCTCCCAGGTCATGACTAACCTCAGGTTGCAGATGACCCCAGGTTGCAAGTCACAAATGACCCTAAGTCCCAAGTTGCAAATGACCCAAGTAGCAAGCCAACCCAATAGTCGGAGAGGTCAAGAGTCAAGGGAAACTCAAGAGTCACTTCAGCCTATATGTGTCGCATCGGGAAATAAACAAAGTTTTTTTAGCACTTTAGTGTAAGCTAGGACGGCATAGCAGATTCGTGCTTGAGAGCTAAAGGCACTCAACTCTTGGTATCAAGTGGAGGGAGTTGTGGTGAGGCTATGGTTTTGGTATCATGCATTGAGATGAATAGCCCATGTTCCACTATTGGGTTTTGACAAGTTGTAAAATATGTATTTGAAGTTGCAACAACATTAATATTATATTCTCTTTTTTCGGCATTGATTCACATGCTTGCTTGTGGTGATAGTACTAGCTATCTAATATTTCACTATTTTTTTACGTGTGCTTTCATACACACAATTGGTTATGGATTGATTCATAGTGGTTGCATGTATGTTTTTTTTTTCGAATCAATGTCTATTTTTTCCTTGACATGTCAATGATATATTGCGAACTAATTTGCAGTTAACTTCAGGCATGTTTTCTTTCATGTACCTCTGACTAGGTTTTGACTCACCGATCCCGCTCATGGAGTACACCCTTTTATTTGCTGCTTAGAATTTATTATATCTTTGTTTGTGGTTTGTCAATTTTGGGATTATTTTTCTTCACTGATTGGTCATTTCACCCTTTCCTCCGCTTCTTCATCTTCTCATCCGACAAATAAGAGTGGAAACACTTATGGCAGCAGCCACACCCACATACCGGATGGGGCTCCTATCCAAAACAGTGTCAGGTCTAATTGGGACTTTTCACTGAGGAAACCCCTTTGTTGTTGGCGGTACAATTTAAAAATTACAAAAATGAGCCACTTGTCAGTTTTTCACAGTTTCGTAGCCTTTACAATGCCAAAACAATAGATTTCGCTACAAAACTACCTGATAATTCCGTAGAAAATATGCCATAAGAAAATCGATGACTTGTCATTTTCTATTGGTTTTTGGGAAAGGTGAGATCACCTAGTAGGTTATGACAGTTATCTAAATGTGAAATCATAAGTGCTTGTCACCATTCCACCTTCATCACTCCATTTGTCATTTTCCCTCTCATATTCGAATTTCATATTTTTAACAAATCACCCAAGCACCTCTCTTTCATTAAACCTTCAGCCTTTGCATGTAAAGCATCTTAGTTTCATCCTTGAAAAGTTTATCTTTGTGCTAAGCAGCTTGTTGTCCAATTTGATTTTTACAGGTGTCACATTTTTAAGAAGGCAGCTTGGTTATAAAGAGATATGGCCATGAATAAGAAAGCTTAAAAAGGAGGATGTGTGGTTAGATAGGAGCTCATGGAACTTAAGCTATTCATGGAGGACCCTATCTTTGCTGAAGCATTCACCAATTCAGGTTGTTTAAATTTCTGTTGGAGCTATAAGGGAATTTGTTGTGTTTTTGGACTGTGTGAGAAGTCAATTTAAAGAGAGGATTATGGATTAAAAGAGATGAATTCGGTGATACTGAGAGATGTTATTGTCAAGAAAAAAACAAGGAAAAATAACCTCTTTCACTTTTTTCACAGGTGCTACCAATTGGGAGATTAGAAGAGGTATTTGGGACCTATTTTCATAATTTTCAATTTTTCTGTTTTAGACACGTTTTTATAATGAAGATTCTGGACAGTTGGAGATGGTTTTCAAAAAAAAAAGAGAGGTTTTTCTTCAGAACATTCTGTTTTACAAAAACCTTTTCTAGGTTTGTAAAAAATATCAAGTATAGGGAGATAGGAGCTCATCTCTGAACCCTATGTTTTCAGAAAAAACAGAGTCATTTTATTGGTAAATAAACTTGCTATAGGGGAAAATGATGCTTTTTGAAGAGGGTAAGAGGAATTTTGAATAAATGTTTCCATATCATCCCTCATTATATCAATTTGCAGACTTGAAGGTGAAATTTTGAAGAAAAAGGGAGAATTTTGAATTTTAGTTTTGTAGCAACTCCCAGGCTTAAAGTCCAAAATCTGCGACAAAACCACTGTAGGTTATTATATGGAAAAAGGGATGGATAAAATCAAATTCAAGGTCTGGAAATTTCTTTTTTTAGCTCTTTAAACCCAAAAAACATGTCTACATTAGCAAAGAGAGCTAAAAGTTGACTTAGATGGTTGAAATGAGTTTGCTACTAAACTATGCTACAAAACTGCCTATTGTGCTCTGTTTTTGTAGTGTAGTGTTTTTAGTTGTATTTTGGTGTTTGGAAATTGTATTAAAAGACAACCAACCACGTGGAGGCATTCCAAGGTAGAAGTGGAACATTCCAGTAGAGATTTGGTCTTCTAAAAAGTTGTCTTTTTCACCAACTCAGCAAAAGACAGTCAACAAATGTCATGTCATCATTTCCTTAAAAAAAGGATGACTGTTTCTTAGAAAATGAGGGAATTTATATCTTGGTCAGGTCAATACTACTTAGGCACATGATCCTTTTTTATTTAAATAGGTTTTCCTTTCATTTAAATATGAAATTAATAAGTAGTATAGTCCTAATAGGTCTCTAACTCTTAAAGTTAGTATGTGTCTGTTTTATTTCCATGAATCTAGGTTATGGTTGAGTGAAGTGTCAAATCAAAGAGTGTGATGATCTATCCAGATGGAAGATCCTATGTAAGTCACAAAATTTTATTTATATGGAGAACTTCGAATAACAAAGGGTTGGAGAATGCTATTTGACACTACCAGTATTGTAAATTTCTATCATCAGTAATATAGATATATTGTGTTTCTGCTTCACCTGATATTCTTGGAATGTTTCAATGAGCTTATGTTTTGTCTCTCTTTATCTTACTTATAGTATCTTGAGGTTGAATTACTCAGAATTCATGTCACACATGCTTTGACTTCATTTTAACATTGAGCTACTGAATATTTCTGTGTGTTAGTATTGTCCTTCCATTGAAATAGTAAAAGCCTCAGCTTCCACAAGTAGATTAATTTTTCACTAAATTCCTTCTTACTGACTCCATGAGCCCAACGGTAGTGAAATCTATCCCATTTTCACCTGCAATCACATACACTAAAACACTCACAGAGTTAGCCAATTTTTTTAAGACCTAACTGAGTAAATCCTTTGATAATTTGAGAGAGCCCTCTCAGACTGAAGAGGAAAATATTTAGTCAAAAGCTGGTTTGAAATAGTTACTCCAAGTTTACCAAAGAAGTAGCCCAACAAGACTCAATTTGGTGATATCAGGTGGGAGATGGGATGTGAAGGCTTGGCATGAGGGCAAACCCAAATCATAATATCTTTAAGTTTCTGTCAAACAAGAAACAACCTTTCTTACCCGAAAAATAAGTCGGGATCCCTCATCCGCTCATGCAATATAAGTGCCATGAGCACATAAAAATAAGTGCTACAGGAAAATGAAACAAATAAGGGTAAAGGATTGAGAAAAGGATTCCTGTGGAGAGAGGTAATGCAACGACTTCGCCGAGGTACTGACCAGGCTCGCTGGCAACAGAGCAACCTTTGTGATTTCTTGAGGTGACTCCGTCGAGGTACTATCCGAGCGTACTGATAGTGGAGCAACACTAGAGACTTATTTTAAAATTCTGAATATAATAATCCCACTGCCTTGCTCTCTGCATCATCATCAAACTACTAGCATCCGTGAACTTCTGATTGGGCGTTTTTCAATTAGCAAGACCTAGCTGACACACAAGGATTGGGCCTATCTATAAAGGTCAAAGTAATCCAAGAGGTACCCATAGTACCTATTCAATATTCCCTTGCATCACTATCCAGACTCAGATTATTGTGGGGAAGTTGACAGAGATGCTAGATTCTACCAGTGGTTCGCCAATTATTGTAGTTGCTACAAAACCACCCAAAATTTTGGGTATATTCAAAATTTCGGGTCACCCTTGGCTCGCTCAGCCATTAGGGTTTCAACCTGGACTTTAGTTGGTGACACCCCCATGAACTACTCCTGTCAAGCCCTGTCGTTGCACCCACTTGCCTTGATGTCTCATCAATACACTAGGGCTTGGGGGTCTGCTGCTTCAAAGAACATTGAGAGTCCCTATGTTGGATTTAAAGATAGGTCTCCCCTAGATTGTCATGATACCAGCCTCATACGTGCTTGAAATATTTCCATCCCCTCAAAAACCTTCTCACCATCATGACAAGATACTTGCGCTGCAGTCACGTCGTGTGAGGAGGTATCTTGTGCAACAACGGAGATCATGCATCTACTTGAGTGGAAGTTTGTTTGCGCATTAAGCACATAACATATGTACATTAGAAGCACTTTTACCATGGATCATTTAGGCATTCTATTTGGGTACTCCACCAAGCTCATGGTCCCATGTAAATTATTTTCAAATTTGGGGACTTGAATCTCTAAAAGTAACCATGGACTAATTGATATTACAATATTTCATGCAGGTTGAGCCCACGGATGATATACCCAACAATATCACCACTGCACCAAAGGAAAGAAATTGAAACTAAAATTACAAGGGCGCAGTTGTGGAACATGACATTTTCATCTCCTTTCCATGTGGGGATGAGAAAAAATGCTATATCTGAGACCTTCTCAAGGTGGATGACAAGGGTAAGAGTAATTCGAGCTGAAATATAAAAGGTGGGAGATATGTGACACCTATAAGCGAGGAACAAAAGGTGTGCTAATTGGGGGAACTTTTGATCATGGTTAAGCCACATATTTTAAAATGTATGGCATCATTCCTATGGAGCTACTTGTAGAGGGAAATTACTTATTCTATGTTTAATCATATTTCAAGCCAAAGGGGAAATCTCATTCTGCACACATACAAAAGCCATATTTAAAGGGAAAGGGAGGGATTTAATGGCTACGCTTTATGGAATGTTTTAAGGGCCATGATATAACATAGGCATAAATCCAGCTCCATAAAATGCTTGTCTTATTGAGTACCCAAGGAGCCATATTTCATGAAGTCTTGGAGACTATTGCATGACATGGGCGCATATGTGTCGTGGAACCTTATTAATTAGGAGGCAGTATGGTGAAAAGTAATTTGTATGCTAACAACTTTGAGATCTCCACTAGTTACGCCTGGGAAATTCTTAGAAGGTTCATATATGAGACATCAACGACATTCGGATTTTTTGTGACTCTGAGCTACACAAAAGAGACAACACGTTGTCTTCTGAAGGCGATTTGCGACCAGCTCAAGATGGGGAGTGCGACTGGATCTACTAGTCACCAAGTCGCATACGCCGAAGGATTGACCGTGGAGTGTGACTTATGGGTGTTGCAACTCGGGGACCTCGTTAAGTCGTGTTCTGGAGACTCCATCCATGCAACGTGTTTTACGACCGTGCGGCCAAGTCGTGAGACCGCATTCCTATATTTTCACCTTCAGAAGGACCTAAGAGAACGCAACATATATAAGTTTCTTTTCGAAGAGTAGTGATGTGGTTTTGTCTTGACCTTCCCTTGTCAACTTCCACCTCCATATCAACTTCATACATGAGTTTGCAGCGGGCACCCATCAATCTCTCCAAATTCGTAACAAGAAATGAAGTGCCGAAAACGTTTCTCGTACCAGCTCGCATCTCAAGTCTCTTCAAGCGCATTTTTTTGTTGTTGTTCCTTTGCCTGGAAAAATCTGATTTCAAGATGCATTTGGCTCGTGGATTTAAAATTGGCGGTCCAAAGTTGCCCTAGACAGTTGCACTTCCCCTCCAAAGTCGCATAGTCATAGGTGTTACAACCACAATGGCTACCGAAGGATGCACGCATGGTGCGACGGAAGCCTTCATGAGAGTGTATGCCTTATACAATAATACCATGGAAGGATGCATGCATGGTCACAGAAAATCACCTACATATCGCCAAGTCGCAACCTATGCCATGGGTCAGGAGATGCGACCCAACCTTAGCGTGACTATGCGACCTCTCCTAGGTCGCAAGGCGGCAAAAAATATTGCGCCCAAGAGAGCCCACAATTGGTGCGACTCTCCAAATGTGCGACCTCTGCACCAGGATTGCGACCTCACGCAAAGTTAACACCCATGCCCATCAAATGGCCAGTCACATTCTCAAGCATTCAAACCACATAGGGTGGGCATGCACTCAAATTACAGGAGGTGGTAGGCGCCTTGAGAAAGGAAAAGGGACGTTGTATGTTACACACAAAGGGCACTATAATTTGATGCAAGGTTGTATGGAGATGGAGAACATTGGTCATTTAGCTTGTGTAATAGCATATGGCCGAGGTGCTATAAGAATAAGAAAATACCCACCTTTGCATGAAGCATGATACCCTATAAGCGCACAATTGAGCACACACAAGGGATGCGCCAAGGATATGTGTGCTTATACACATATTGGCTATGTCAAGGATGCAAT
This sequence comes from Pinus albicaulis, assembly GCA_034641835.2. NCBI lineage: Eukaryota > Viridiplantae > Streptophyta > Pinopsida > Pinales > Pinaceae > Pinus > Pinus albicaulis. The sequence goes on from JAXQQM020075547.1 coordinate 75,660, forward strand.
AGCACATCGTATTTAAATCCATGCAAAGAATATACAGGAAATGACCAAGAAAGCACCACGTGAAATTTTTGAGAAATACACTAGGCGAAAATAAGCTTTATTTGAACCTTCATTGGTGCCATGCCACAAAGAAGAAGGAAGTGTTGGGTAAAAGAGCACAGGGTCACCATATGCAAACTAAATACAACGATAATACTAGGACATGAAAAAATACCACACAGGGGTCTAAACTAACATCATTTGTTTGAATCATTCTTTCAATTAATTGAATATGCCTCCTGTTACACCATTTTTTGGTCATCTAACCTACTATCATTAGATGGACCCAAGTACACCATGTAAGACCAATTTTACCCTAAGTAAAATTGCTTTCACTATGTAAAATAACTTAATAAAACACATTTATTAGGTTGTTTATGGTCTAAACCAGAAACCCCAAAAGGAAATATTAAACAAACCTATATTTGTTTGATTTTCCTCAAGGAATAATTAATTAAACAATAATTCAATTATTATTCCTGTCATGTTTAACCCAAAACAAAGAAATTAATTAGATAAATCTTTATTTATCTTATTATTTTCTAGGAATAATTATTTAAATCTTATTTAAATAATATTCCTTGTTAAATATGACTAAATCACCCATAAATAATTAAATAAATCATTATTTATTTGATTATCTTTCAACCACTTCCTTTAAATGATAAATAAATCATTTATTTATTTATTATTCACAAATAAAGGGATTTGACCCAAGTCAAATACTTTTTCCCTCCAACAAATATAATAAAATATTCCATAAAAGGTAGATCTAGATTTGATTAATGTTATTTTAATCATGCACCAAGATCTAGAATGACCCAATATTTTGTTATAAATAGGAGGGTTTCTCCTACCATTCTTCACCTTTTGTTGCCTATTAGATCACTCTGGATCTATACTCTTGGTCTGACTTTGAGCCATTATCATTGTCATATTGTCCATTATTTGCTGTGTGAGCTCCCATTGAGTTCTATCTTTGTCTGGGTTTTTCTACACCAACAGGAGAGAGAAATGCTAGATCTGAAGTGCTGAGGACTTCCAAGAACCCATCCCATTGAGGAGAATTGGGAACACCTTCTTGTTTTCCTCCCAGGTGCCCTTAATACAAAATTCTTTCAAAAATATTGTTCTTGTCTTGTATATTGGATGTATGGAGCAAAACCTTATTTTTACTGCTTAATGTCTCTTTATGCATAGATCTGGATTTTTGCAGCTCTTGTCTTGATCAACTAACTGCAGATCTGAAGATATGGGCAGCCATATTTGATGTTAGGGCTATAAGTTATGCGTGGCTAAAGTGGTCTTTTTTCGTACACTTCGACAAAATATTCATACTAACACCTCCGTCATCATTATTTGATTATAAATATATGTGACCCATGTTATTTGTTTGCATATAGAAGTTGTTGATTTTCATGACAAAAGCTAGGGTTTTCCCTGACAAGAGAGGTGGATCCTTATAAAGATGTAAGAAGCTCAGTATAGGCTCAATGGCACATATATCACCAGTCCATTCGCACAAGACTAGTACCAGGGAAATACATCATGTTCTGCAAGGTCTGAGCTCTCCAAAACAGAAGGATAGAAGGAATAGCCCTAGGTTGTAACCTCCCAGGTTGCGACTAACCTCAGGTCGCAGATGACACCAGGTCACAGGTCACAGATGACACTAGGTCACAGGTCGTAGATGACCCCAGGTTGTAGGTCGCAGATGACTCCAGGTCGCTGGTCTAGGTTGCAGGTCACAAATGGCCCAAGTCGCAAGCCAACCCAACAGTCAGGGAGGTCAAGAGTAAAGGGAAACTAAAGAGTCACTTCAGCCTATATGTGTGGCTTCGGGAAATCAACAAAGGTTTTTTAGGACTTGAGTTGAAGCTAGGATGAGATAGCAGATTTGTGCTTGAGAGCTAAATGCACTCAGCTCTTGGTATCAAGTGGAGGGAGTTTTATTGAGGCTAGGGTTTTCGTATCATGCATTGAGATGAATATCCCATGTTCCACTATTGGGTTTTGACGAGTTGTAAAATATTTTTTTTGAAGTTGCAGCAGCATTAATAATATATTCTCTTTTTCTGGCACTGAACAACATGTTTACTTGTGGTGATAGTACTAGTTGTCTAATATTTCACTATGTTTGTACATGTGCTTTCATACACACAATTGGTTATGGAATGATTCATAGTGGTTGCATGTACGTTTTCTTTCGAATCAATGTCTTTTTTTTCCTTGCCATGTCAGTGATCTATTGTGAACTACTTTGAAGTTAAATTTTGGCATGGTTTTATTCATGTACCTCTGACTGGGTTTTGGCTCACTGATCCCGCTCATGGTGTACCCCCTTTTATTTGATGCTTAGGCTTGCTTATATCTTTTTTTGTGGTTCGTCAATATTGGGCTGATTTTGCTTCACTTATTGTTCATTTCACCCTTGCCTCCACTTCATCATCTTCTCATCCGACAACCAAGAGTGGAAACACTTATGGCGGTAGTCGGGCCCACATACTAGATGGGGCTCCTATCCCAAACAGTGAGAGGTCTAATTGGGACCTTTCACCGAGGAGACCCCTTTGTTGTCGACGGTATAATTTTTCCCATCAACACATCCATATACAAAGAAATCACCAAAACATATGTCAAACATATACCAAAAAATCAAACCAAAATTTTTTTGCCTCAACCCGAAAAAAATGAAGGATACATAGCCCACATCTGATCCCCTATCTCGCATGTAGCTTCATCGGGCCCAAAGTGCTTCCACTACACTTCAACTTGCACAATGGCTTTGTTCTTGAGCATGAGCTACTTCCATTGCAATATGAACTGAGGTTTCGACTAGAATTCTCCTTCTTGATTGAACTACAATACAGATCAATCAGTAACATGATCAACATCTTTTATATACCTTTTAAGTAATGAAACATGAAACAAATCATGGATTTTCACTTTTGGAGGTAGTGCAAGTTGATAGGCCACTGGTCTAGTCATCTCAAGGATCTCAAAATAACTGCAATATTGTGGTGCCAACTTGTCACATGATCCAATCCTCAAGGAGATCTTCTTGGGCTTGATGCACATATAAACATGCTCCCCAACCTAAAACTCCTTAAATACCTTGTGCTGGTATGCATAAATATTTTTTCTATCCTACGCTGTCTTTAGATTCTTTTTTTATAACCTACATTTCTAGGTCCATGTATGCCAACATGTCCGGTCATATAAAAACCTTTTTAACTGGATCACTCCAACTGATAGGAGTATTACAAATCTTCCCATACAGTGCCTCAAAGGGACTCATACCCAATGAATTTTGATACCCATTTGTTACACTAAAAACTGTCATCCTGACATTTTACTATGAGTATGAGCTCATTATTACTCATACTTCCTCCTTTTGCAAGTCTAACATATTAGCTCCTCATGTCAAGCTTTCAAAATTAGAGAAAAGTTCCTAAAAATCCCCTAAACATTGATATCGCACTTTCTCTATTCATTTCCTGCGGTCCCGCACCTAATGTTAAGCTTTCCTACGGAATCATACCACACGTTCTTTGTGTTATGGGTGCGGACCTCTGTAAAACCCAAAAAGGCGAGAAAGTAAAGATAAAAAGTGGATTTCAGATGAATTCTAGAAGATTCTAGATGGGAATTTTCGGGAATGGATACGCTTTGAGAAGGTTCATGCATCCCTCACTTGATGGAGCTAACCCCTTGATGTAAGGAGTTAATCCCTTTGAAGGAGGATTCTATCCCTTCATATTTGGAATAGAAAACCTCCTCTTTTCCACTATAAAAAGAGGCCTTGGGTAGCCTCAAAGGGAGTTCAAGCTTTAAGATATTTGAGGTTAAATGCTGTTGAGATTCAGACTCAGTTAACTAAGACTTTCTGTGAGGTTAAATCACTCATCTTTATCTGTCTTAGTTCAAAGAGTGCAATGCTTGTCAAATTAGAAGAGATTCCTGCTTCAGACCCCGGGAGGACCTGCACAACATCAAGGCACAGGTTGTAAAGGTTTTCTTATTTGAAGTTAATACAAATATACTCATTTCTCTCATTAAACTGTATATTTATGGTTTATTTCATAAATTCCTTGATCATTATGATGAGCATGGTTTATAATAATGTCTATACAGGTGCTGTGTAATATTTTTGCTTGTTTGTGAATGCAGATTCACGAGGAACGTTCTTTCAAGTGCACGGGGAGGACTTCAACGAGATTAAGCAAGCGTTGGACATAAGGTGGGCCTTACACCTATATAGTGTTTTATGAATCTTGTATGCTTAGAGAGAGATTAGTATAATTGGCTGTTTGTTGCTAGTTACTTTTAGTACTAGAGAGATCGGTCTTGTCCACAAGACGGATTAATCTACACAACAAAATGGCGACTCCGCTGGGGAAAGAACTTGTTGTTTTTGGTTCTCTTTTATTTTTGATTTGAGGAAACTTTTTTTCCTAGTTTTTGATTGATACATATATGTCTGGGTAATTTAGATTTTCTCTGTTTTTGAAAATTTAGAAATATTTTAAGTTTTTCTATAATTTTTCCTACGACCGCACTCTGGCTTACTTTGACAGTGCGGGCAGGTTCGCACTTTTTGTAAAGGATACAGTGCGGGACCGCACCTGTCAATACCGGTTTCCTGCGGACCCTGTTAAAATTTTAGAAAATCTCTAGATTTCTTTCTCTAGTTTATTTTTATTTGGATTTAGCCTTTTGGTGTCTGCCCAGACTGATTATTGTTTCTGTCAAGAATTTTTTGTGAATGAATTCCAACAGTGTTGACGTTTTGATGATTTTCTAGAAGATTTTGCAGTTTGGATTGTTTTTCCGCTTGGTCTTTGTAGCGATTCGAACTTTTGACAATTTGTAGTATCTCAGATTACATTGATCTCTTTTTGTCTTTTGAATCCGACCTGATTGTGAAAACATCCTATATTGAGAAATTGAGCCTTTTGTTTCTTTGCGAATCTTCGAAAAAACTTGATTGAAAGTTTTGAATTTCATTTTTATAAAAAAAAACATATTTTGAGTGTTTTTTATCTGTTTGTTATTCTGAACGAATAGATTCTTAGTTTGCTGAACAACTAAGGAAAACATTCTTCAAAAAATCTTAAAGTTTTTACTCAATTTAGATTTTAGATCTAAAGATTAGATTTTGTAGTTTTGAGTAGTTTTTACTTTTTTTAGCTTTCTTTCGAAGGAAAATTGTTTTTGTAGCTTCTAGTTTGGAAAGGAAAAGGATTTTTCTTATGAGCTTTGATTGTTTATTGAAAAGACAAAGTAGTTTCTTTCAATTATTTTTCATGTTTAAAGAAGGAATTAAAAGGATTGCATTCTCCAACTCTTTCTTTAGATAGAAAGTTCATTGAAAGAAAAAGAATTGAATATCATTCGTAGGTGCATTTTAGTGTTTTTTGGAAGTCGAGTCTTCACATCATCCAAAGTTTCATTTCCGCACCCATTGACTTAAGAAAAAGCTCATAAAATTAACGCTTAATTAAAATTCATTTAGTAATATTTTATTTCTAGGGCTCTTATCACCAACATAGCTTAGGCTAGTATCTTGGAGTAGGGAGTAATTAACTCTCCAAGATAGCTAAAACAAACAAGTAGATGAATCTTGCAGTAGGAAGAATTCCAATTGTTGCATGTATGCTCTGGGAAGCTCCTCCTAAAGGAGTCAAGCACGAGATCATATCTGAACCAGTGGGGTAATCAATCCTTCCTCATTGGGAATGATAGAAGATATACACGTATTAACAACGGTAAACCTCGAATAGACCATTGTCGAGGAGCCAGGGGTCACTTGTCGGTAAACCTTGGATTATTTCAAGGAGCCTTCAAGGGGATTGAGCTTTGTTACTCTGCCCTTGCGTGTGTGTCGGATCGTAGACTATTCCCCCAGGTATATTTGTTTCAGTTGGTAACCTTAGTGGCTATAATCTTTAGGATTCTTTCCTAAGGTGACGGTGGAGGGAAGATCCCACTGTACCTGGAACAGACATTGGCTAGACTCACTTGGACTCTCCGGAGGGTTATCTTCACTCGAGATGGTATAGTGGAGAAACTTGCACCGGTCTGTTTCATTAAGCAGGTTGTCGGGGTAATTGTTCCAACCGCCCTTTTCGTATTAAAACTCTACTAAGTTGGATTTCATCACCAACTAGTGTTTTTAGTACGGAAAGTTACTGTTTGTGTGTGGTTTGAACTCCTAGATTTGTTAAGCGTGTGATTCAATTGTTTGTTTCTTAGAGGCTTTAGGTGTTTTCATTGAAATTTTTCTTTGTTTGTGTGTGATTAAATAATTTTTAATCGTGGCGGAATTGCCGAGACAATCCCGGAGAATACAAGGGAAACCCCCTGAATATTCACCAAGTCAACTTGAAGGGCTTCGTGCTCTAGTAGCATCCAGTAGTAGTAGAATTAGATCAACAGAAATTGGAAGTTCATCTATAGTTATACATCCTGATCATCAAATACCTACAACAGAATACATTCAAGAACCGATTTCAGTTTCTGAAGTTACTAAAAGTATTTCTCCTTCTGGTGAATTATCTGACGAACCTGAAATCTCTGAACCTGAAACTGAATCTTCTGTTTTGGAAACATCCTCAAGATTTATTACACCAACTTCTAGCGATCTAGGTTCACCTAGGGTAAGAAATATCATTACAGACAATCTTCCCTCTAGACTTATTTCTATTGAAGAACTTACTAATCCAAACGAAGACATATCTCTTCCCGACTCCCCTCAATCGTTAAATCTTAGGGAGCGTGAATCTATTTTCTACAGCCCCATTCGAACTAATCCTTGGTATCTCTCTTTAACGAACTTTTTAGAGAATCCGGGTCTTGCTTTTTATCCACCTCGAATTCCATTTCATCCTACACCCAGAGGTTATTATCCGTCATCTTTTATGGTCGGAGAGTCATCCATGTTTTCTCAAACGCTGGAATAATTTTTACATGGTGGTCCTTCTGTTCCTTTGGGATATCAGTCTTTGTCTGGTACTTTCTCGGGAGCAACTCCTCAACCCATCGAAAACGTGTTATCATCTGGTCTTGATGGACTTAAAATTGAAACGTCGAACGCAGAGCAAATTTTTATGATGTCTGGTAATATTCCAAATCCTCAAACTCAAGGCAGTCAGTTTCCTTCTGGGGGGCAACCTCAGGGAACTCAGTTACCGCCTGGGGGGCAACCTCAGGGTAGTCAGTTACCGCCTGGGGGGCAACCTCAAGGTAGTCAATTACCACCCGGGGCACAACCTCAAGGTAGCTTTTTCCCAGGACAAACTGTGGAATCATATTATTTTGGGGGGCAACCCCAAGGACAGTACATACCTCAGGGTTATCAACCTCAAGGACAGTACATTCCTCAAGGTCAACCCCAAACTCAATATGCTCCTCAGGGTCCTCAACAACCCCAACTTCAGTACGTGCCTCAAGGTTATCAACCTCAAGGGCAGTACCCAATGCAAGGTTACCAACAGCCTTCTGGTCAACCATCTGTTCAAGGAGCCGGAAATTTACCTCTTAATTATCAACCCTACGTTCAACCAGGTTATGGTCCTTATGTTCAACCTTCTACGGGACAATACCCCGGAATGATGGTGTGGGATCCGTCCCAATATCAACAGCCTTTACAACCTAATGTGCAGTTGCCTTATCAACCTGGCCAGCCATTAGTTTCTGGTTCAACCCAGCAACCTGTTCAGCCAGCTATTCAAACTCCTGCACCTAGTTCAGTTCAGCAGACTGGGCCTAGTACACCTCAGACTCCGCCTCAAACTGCTACAACTGCTGCAACGTCTGTTCAACCTGTCACACCTGTTTCTGGAGTATCTGTAGCCCCGAGTTCGGCTACCCCTGTATCCGTGCAAATCCCTCAAGTCTCTGTACCTCAGTCAGGACCTTCAGTTCAGACTTCGGTTCAGATACCTATAGGACAAACCGGTACAAGTACAGTTGTTACAAGTCAACCTCAATTTACGTATCAACCGTACCAGGGACAGCCGCAATTCGGTCCCTATGTACAGAATCCAAGCTATCAGTATCAACCGTACCCTGGTTATACTTATCAACAACCTCAGTATGGTCCGGTTCATCCTAGTTTTCCGGGAGGTTACACAATACCTAATGCAAATCTGATTCCTAGTTATCCTGGGTATCCGCCTCCTGGATCTGCTTTGGCTTCTCAAGGTTTTCGCGACCCTAACCGTCAATTACCGTTTATCGCAACTTTGGACTTACCTGATTTGACGCGCCTTACAAATGATCCTATTTTTTATTATCAGAACTGGCCGCCAATGCCTCATAAGTTGCCCAATGATATACCAAAATTTTAAGGTAAGTCAGGAGAGGATCCATCGAATCATGTTATGACTTATCACCTTTGGTGTGCATCTAATTCAATCATTGATGATTCGATTCGCTTACGTCTTTTCCAAAGAACCCTTATAGGTCTTGCAGCCAAGTGGTACATTGAGTTGCCACAAGGCTTGTTTCATAATTTCAGTCAGTTAGCAACATCTTTCTTAACTCATTTCTAGTTGCCTGTCAGATACGACAATGGCACAGAATTATTAACTTTGCTAAAACAATCTACGTCCACGTATATTTCTGATCATATTCATGAATGGCGACGTAGGAGGCGTTTGGTGAAAGTTTATATTCCGGATCAAATTTTGGCAGAATGGTTTGTTAAATCATTGTTACCCAAGATCACTGAAGATGTAGCTAAGGCTGGTGTTGTTACTGAAGAGCAAGTAATTGCTCAGGCTTAGTACCTTGACCTCGTTTATACACAGTCAGGTACTCTACATGAAAAGATCCCAGACCTTCCAAAACAAGTTCAAATAGTTGCTGCTCCTTCAGGGTCTCATGCCGCTGACGGTATGATTGGTACGGTCAATTCTAAAAGTAAGAAGAAATCCTCAAAGAATTCTTCTCCAATTATAACTTTACCTGATTCACCGAAGGGAGAATCTTCTCCCGAAGTTTCTGCCGACATTCATGTCGTTGAAACATCTACAACAAAATCAAAATCTGGTGGTAAAAAGAAGGGGAGGAACAAAAACAAAAAGAATTCGAAAGAGAAAACTGATAAAGATGAATCCAATGACGAAAAACGTAAACCTCGCTATCCTTGTTTCATTTGTGAACAAGATCATTTCACGAAAGAATGTCCATATCGAGACGAAGTTATGAAATTCGTTAAAGGATCGCAACAACCTGCTATCTTGAAGGATCCTTTTCCAATTCAAGATAGTAAGATGATTGGTTCTTCCTCGACTACTTTAGAAGAGCCTATTATGATGATGTCTCATGTAAGGATTGCGACGCGATCGCAAGATTATGGTTCTAAGAATCCTGTTGATGGCAAAGAAGCAGAGTATTCTAATGCAAATACATCAAATACACCTCCTCCTATTTCCGGTCCGCTACAGATCGAGAAACAAAATCCAGACTTAATAATCAAACCGCCTGATAAAGGTGTTCTTCGTAAATCAGCTTTCAATCCACATGCGAGAGCTGCTCAGAATTACAACATTGTTGAAGACTTAGCCGTTTCTCCTTCAGCAATGTCGGCTTTGGAAGTGCTGCAATCGTGTCCAACACAACGTAAATTATTATTGTCTGCCATAGGAGCTGTCGATGTTCAGGATTCTAACCTTATAATCTTCGATTTAGAAAATAGTACACCACGTCTTCCTCACCAAATGGCTTTCTAGATTCTAGTGTTAGTAAAAAACAGACCAATCTTTCGGACTGTGATTGATGAGGGAGCTTCAACGTGTATTATGTCAATTCAGTGTTGGAAATCACTTGGATCTCCTACACTTAACCAATCCCCGACAATTCTAAAGGCTTTTGATGGTTGAGGTTTTCAACCTTTTGGTATTTTGTAGGATTTACGCATAGGGGTCGAAGGTAAAAACGTTAATCTAGATGTGGAACTAGTGGTTGATGCCCCTCTAGATTACAACCTTCTTCTGGGTCGTAGTTGGTCCTATGCTATGACTGTTGTTGTCTCTTCGGTCTTTCGACTTATAAAATTCCCATATCAAGGAAAGATCGTGACAATATATCAGTTAACTTATTTCTCGTCCGACCTAGCCTCTACAGAAACAATCCAGCATGTTGGTAAAACGGCTATCCCTTATAAGTATGCTGGAGTAGGTTTGATTAAAGATTCTGGTTTACTAGGAAATTTTTCCTTTCCTCCTCCTAACGTATCGCCTTCTACTGCAAATATTCATATGATTTCATCAGACACTATTATGTTTGATGATCCTTGGATCGTACCTTCCGAATCCGAGATAGATTCATTTGATGGCATGATGCCTTTGAGTCCATTTGAAATTGCGTACCAGGCTGTACAGTCTTTTTCCGACCCCTTTTCAACCGAAGTTGATCCAATGAATGGGATCCAAGAGGAATCACTTTCTATATCTAGTTCAGTTACAACGACATTTCCTGAACTTGTTCATACAGATGAGAAAATTCGTGAGTTTTTGTCTGTTGATGATTTACCATGGGAAGATCTACATCACCAATCTTCATTTTTACCTGAATTAGATCATTTTGAAAATGATTTCGCTTCAATTTTTACTGCTGAATATGCCAAGGAACCTCAGAATCCATTGCAAAATCCTGATTCTGAGTTAAATTTGGAAAATATATCTAGAACGGTTCCAATTGACATTTCAGTAAAACCAGGAATAATTGAAAACATTCATATAGGTGCTTGTTGTACGGATGAAGAAATTCAGACTTATAAAGCCCTATTTCAAGAATTCCGTGACGTGTTTGCCTAGTCTTATGAAGAAATGCCAGGAATTGATCCATCGATCGTTGTTCATGAAATTAAGACTTACCTGGATGATAAACATGTTCGTCAACGATTACGTCAAATTCATCCTAGAAAAGCTGCTGCTATAAAAGAAGAAGTTGAAAAATTACTTCGAGCAGGATTCATTTATACAATTCCCTTAACGGATTGGGTATCGAATATTGTTCCTGTGACTAAAAAGCAAGGAACTATAAGAGTATGTATCGATTATAGGGATATTAATTGAGCATGTCCAAAAGATAATTATCCAACTCCCTATATCGATCAAATAATCGATGATTGTGCTGGCAGTGAATTGTTTTCCTTCATGGATGGCTTTTCCGGCTACAATCAAATAAACATACTCCCTGCTGATCAACCCAAAACAACTTTTATTTGTCCATGGGGAACGTTTGCTTATTGTAAACTACCTTTTGGACTAAAGAACGTTGGAGCAAATTTTCAACGGGCTATGTCTTATGAATTTCATGACATTAAGCACATTGTCCAGCCATATCTCGATGATTTACCTGCTCATTCATTACGTAGGGCCGACCATCCCACTCATTTACAAGCAATTTTTATGAGATGTAGGCATTATCGGATAAGGCTGAATCCGCATAAATGTGTTTTCTGCGTAGAATCGGGTCGATTACTGGGATTTGTTGTCTTGAAAGCAGGCATTCGCGTCAATCCATCGAAGGTCGAAGCCATTGTTAAATTGCCTCCTCCTTCGACTTTGCGCTAACTCCAAAGTTTGCAGGGGAAAGCAAACTTTTTACGTAGGTTTATTCCTAACTATGTCGAGCTTACAAAGGGTTTTACCCGGTTGTTGAAACAGAACATTCCATTCTTTTGGGATGAGATCGCTGATCGATCTTTTGATGCACTTAAACACGCGTTGACCCATGCACCGTTATTGCATCCTCCCAACTACAACCAAGATTACATTTTGTATCTCGTTGCTTCTCATTCCACTATTGGGATGGTACTAGTTCAGGAAGATGAATCTCACAACGAACATGTGATTTATTATCTTAGTCGAAATTTGAATCCGACTGAAATCAAATACACACATGTGGAGAAATTGGCCTTGGCAGCTGTTCAAGCTGTCCAACATTTTAGACATTACATCTTGTTACGTAAAACCACGGTAATTTCTAATTGCAACCCTATGATGTATATTTTGACCAAACAATTGCTAGGGGGCAAATATTCCAAATGGATAGTTATCCTGCAGGAATTTGACTTGGAGTTTGAAAAATCCAAGGCAAAGAAATCTTTGGTATTTGCAGAACTGATGTGCGATTTCCCCTCTACTGATACTGAAACAGTGGCAGAAGAGTCCATTGCAGACGAATCTTTGTTTCTCATCAGTACACTTGATCCTTGGTATGGAGATATTATTTTTTATCTCCAAACCCAATCTTTTCAGCCTGAAATTTCATGAACTCAGCGACGGAAAATACGCTTCCAATCCCAACAGTATAATATCATTGGTGATACACTTTATCGACGTGGAGCGGATTCTGTTTTCCGACGTTGTCTAACTCATGAAGAAGCTGAAAAGGTGTTAAATGAATGCCATTCTGGAGCATGTGGCGGTCATATGTCTGGGTATGCCACAGCCCAAAAGATATTGCGTGCAGGTTATTTCTGGCCAACGTTGTTCAAAGATTGCATTTATGCGGTTCAGAAATGCCACAACTGTCAAATTTTTTATCGGAAAATGTGCGCGCCACCCACTCCTCTTCACCCTATAATTGTTGTTGGTCCTTTTGCGAAATGGGGTATCGATTTTATTACATGTAACCCTCACTCAGCCGGGGGGCATGCCTATATTATCTTAGCAGTAGATTATTTTACAAAATGGGCCGAGGCGATGCCTACATTTTCAGCTGACGGCAAGACTGCTGCAACTTTCGTATTTAATCACATAATTGCTAGGTTCGGTGTTCCTCAAGCTATTATTACGGATCATGGAAGTCATTTTTGGAATGTCATGATGACTGAACTGATAGACCAGCTTGGCTTGCGCCACGATAGTTCCACTCCGTATTATCCGCAAGCCAATGGTCTGGTTGAAGCCATTAACAAAGTTTTAGTCACCATGATTAAACGAATCATTGGTATTCACAAAACGAATTGGCATTCCATGTTATTTTCAGCACTTTGGGCATATCGAACCTCAGTCAAAACATCAACAGGTTTCACTCCTTTTCAACTGGTTTACGGTTTGGAAGCTGTGTTGCCGATTGAATGCGAAATACCGTCACTAAAATTAGCCGTAGAATTACTTCCAGCTACGTCTGAAGATGAGAAATGTTTCTTGTACTTAGCCCAATTAGATGAGAATCGATGAAATGCTGCAATAGCAAACGAGGCTCATGTTAAAAGGATAAAATCTCAGTATGATAGAAGTGTGACCCCTCGAAATTTTTCAGAAGGAGACCTAGTTTTACTTTATGATCAAGCTAACGACAAGCTAGGAGCTGGGAAATTCATGCCTATGTGGCATGGTCCTTATATTGTTAAACGAAAGTTAGCAAAAGGGGCCTATGAGTTGATAGATTTTGACGGTGTCCCTTTGGATAAACCTAGAAATGGGCTTTATCTAAAGCGATATTATGCTTAAATGAGGTGTGGAGATTTTTTGTTAGTTTAGATTTCTTTACTGCTGGTGTGTTTTAGATTAGAAAAGTGTGCCTAGTTTAGAAGTGTGTTTTTGTCACTATTCCTGCTTATCTGAGTTTTACTCTTGATATTGCAGATGTCGACGTCTCTTCAAACCTACATTAGTTTTGCTAATGGTGCTTGTCGTAGTACACGGAACATTTCTTCCGCAGCTTGGGTTATCTATTCACCCTCTGACGAGTTAGTATCCATGCATGGGGTAAGCCTTGGTCAAACAAAAAATAACATTGCCGAGTATAGTGCAGTGATTGAGCTATTGTCTGAATCCATATCATTTGGAATTCGGAGTTTGATTGTAAGGTTGGATTCTGAACTTGTTGTATTACAGCTTAACAGGGTTTATACCATTAGAAATCCAGTGTTATTACGGTTGTTTTTGAGAGTTCGTCTCTTGGAACGTGAGTTTGATTACATTGAATATCAACATATTCCAAGACATTTAAATACATTAGCAGATTCAATTGCTTCTAGTATGATAAATATACATTTGCAATAATTTAAAAGCAGTAAAAACACACAACATTCACATATGTACACAGATAGCCGTCAAAATAGTGATATATCATAGTATAGGAGTGTGTTCAAAAAATATACATCGTCTTCGATCATAGGTTGGAAACACCTTATGATCGGCAAAAATGATAATACAAAAGTCAAAAATATGAGTCTACACGATCATCCCATCACTGATGATGATCACGATAAGAAACCACTGCTCGGGCTACCCTGCATATGAACCTCCTAAAAGGTCCTGGAACTCCAATCACATATCTCTGCAACCTGAGAGGAATGTCATCTATGCTCGTCTCTGGAATATCTAGAGTCAAACGCTCTAGATGATGCTCTAAATCAGTCAAAATCTCCGCTGATTGGCCTGCTGGGGCTGGTGCGGCCACAACTGGTTGTCTTCTCTCGTAAGGTTGGATATGGGCTAGTCTTTGTGGACCCACATCTGTTTTCAAAAAAAATTTGGTTATTAGTTTTCAAAGACGGTAAAAAATTAAAAAAATTAGAATTTAGCAAACATTGAAAAATGATTTTACCTGAATCATCCCACTATTCCCTTGCTGGGAGAACCATCTCTCGGTCACCGCGGAAATCTATCCCGGCATATGGAAAATCCTCTATCACAAAAATTTGGCGATCCAGCCAACGAAAATATGAAGGAGGAAATCGCACAATCTCAGTACCCTCAATAGCATGACAAGCCATCAACGCAGACCAACGAACCATTCTCGAGGTCGACCGGCATCAACAGCAATACTCTGTGGAGCTAACATGGGGATCCTCTCTAGAGCAAAAGAAACAACAATGGATCCATATCCAAAGTTATTCAGTTTCCCATTTTTTGCTCTGGTTAGTTGGCCTTTTACAGTGGCCAACACAGCTTCACACCAGTTAAATATGGTGCCGCGAAAACAGTCCACGGCAATACGCATTTGGGAACCAGTAGCTACATGAAGCGCAACAATCCCACATAGTTTGGTAACAGTAAAAGCAATAAATTTCAATTCAGGACGGATGATGTGTTTTACGTCAATCCGTTTGTCCCGAGGATTTGCCTGGTCATTGCAAAATTCTAGTTGGAGACTAGCGACAGACTGGCCACCTGGCCTAGTCCCAAACAAAGAAACTTGTTCGCCCCTCTTGGACAAACCAGTCAAGAAATATATATCCTCCAACTCAATTTCGAGCCGGTGGCCACCAATGAAGAAGCACTGGTCCTGAACATTCCATCTGTTCACCAACCATGTCAAGAGTTCTACTTGTGCCCTCATGCCTGAGATGGCCCAAAATTTGTACAAGCCACATGCTTTTAATGCCTGTTGTGTGGGAAAATGGAGTATGGCGGCTTCATCCACTTCCTCGTGCTCACGTTCTCGCCAGATCAGCATCTTGTCAATCCTACAATACATAAAAAGGCAAGCTAGAATAATCTTATTTGAAAATTTTTGGCAAACAAATGAGAAATCAATGTTTTAAATCCAACCGCGCGGGTACCGCACCCACTCTTTATACACAGAGCGTAGATCCGCACGCGTAATGTGTGTCGGGTGCAGAACCCACGACTTTTTTCTTATAGGAAAAAGTCGGGGTCCGCAGGTAGCATGTGTCCCACCTGCGGACCCCGCGGGCGAACTTTTAAACCATTTTTTGCCCCAAAAATGAAAACTAAAGCCTAAAAACAAATTTGAAATGGATGAAAAACAAGATTGAGAGGTTGTGGATTACCTGGGACTGACGGTTCTCGATTCCAATGGACAAATTTTCCAGAATCTTCACAGGAACTTTCTTACCCAAAAGCTTTTTACTTTTCACTCTGAAACTGAACGGTAAAAATGAAGTTGAAAAAGTCCTTTTTATAAGTTTTTTCGAATGGATGAATTTTTAATTTATTTATTTTTCACTTTAAAAAGGATATTTTTGAAAGCATTTTTACTTATCTTAAAACAAGTATGTGTAATGTTTCAAGTTTTTGTGCAGAAACTGGATTTCTCAGGTGAACTGATCGTTTTTCAACAAAGAGCATACTTTTATCACTTTTTCGGACTCTTTCAAAAAATTTACGAAAAATCGAAACCTTGGAGTCCTCTTTTAAGCCATTTTCAGACTCTCTAAATATGAAAATATTTCCGAGTACTTGATTATTTGAACTCGTTAAAGTAAATGAATGATCGTCCCTTCAGTATAAGTTTACCCCTTTTACGGACTGAAATGGACTATTTACGAAAAAGGTATACGTTGATTAATTACGGTCAATAGAGTTCTCTCCCGCATTATTTTATCCTTTTTCGGGCTCGAGAGACTAAATTTACGAAAAAGTACACCCATGGAGTTTTCTTAAGTTTTTTCTTCTGACTCCCTAAAATTGAAAAACACCGAGTTTCTCCTATACTAGACTCGTTAAAACTTAACAGTAAAGGACCTCTTCAATTTTAAAAACAGGAACGAACCACTCCTTCTTAGGGTTCAAATTTTAAACTAAGTTGGACTCATCCGAAGGATGAGCTTATAAACAAGCAAATGTTATCCTCCTCAAGCTTGTCAAAAATAAAGAGGTACTTGCCAGAAATGGTGGGGGAAAAAGAGAGAAAAATGGGCGTGTTTGTTGTATTTTAAATTTTCGAAAATTCAGTCAACCACTCTTGAACACGACACTTTCATTTACCTGGGTTGGGAAGTCCTTTGCCTAACAGTTAATCAAACCACATTTAAAAGTCTTCAGCCGGTTTCTGGGTATTAGCTTTGGGTCAATCGTTACCAAGCCATATGCAGTGTCGTTACGTGTTCAAGAGAATAGTTCAAATAAACCATTCATCTGCAAAATATCTGTCATCCATTATTGACCATCCCTAAGTCAGTCCTTGCCAATATATTTTCAAAACTTGATCTATGATTTCGTGTTGTGGGCTTGCCTACGACAGATCACTTTCTATCGACATCAGCACATTATCTAGGAAGTTGATCCAGAAATCATCAGTACCTTGAAATCTGCATGCCTCAATGGTAGGTTTCTCGCCTTCGACGACAGGTTGCATCATTGACCTTCGATCGAATGATTCCGTGACATGTTCGACTTCAGCTCATTCATTCACATTTCATGGATTGTACTGAGTACTTTGAGAGCCATTGATATTACTAGTGGTTTCTCTCACACTTGTTAACAGTTCACATCATTGATTGGTAATCAAGTGGTTTCTACCATGTTCAACTTCAACACATTTATTCACATGGATAGAATCGTACTAGTTCGAGATGCGGAAATCAAGACCTTGGATCTAGTTTCCACCATCCAGGCTGCGAGGAATTTTGTTTTCATCTATACAGTAGACTATTTATAAACAGATGGCTGCGTCCATACTGTGTCTACATATATCTGTACTTTGATGTATTCAAAATCATTCCTGTATCAGAACGATTTGAGTTAGTTTCTAGTTAGTTTTAATCTGAGTATGGGAATGCCTACCTCAGTGATGACATATATATGTATATATTTTGCATTGAATGTTTTTACAGGTTCTGACTGGGGTGTCCACAGGAAGATCTTTGAAATGATAAAGTACTGCACTCTTCATATATGACAGACTTCAGCTTCATCTATTCCAGACTTTGCACTTTAGGGGGCAATTTGTTACACTAAAAATTGTCATCCTGACATTTTACTATGAGTATGAGCTCATTATTACTCATACTTCCTCCTTTTGCAAGTCTAACATATCAGCTCCTCATGTCAAGCTTTCAAAATCAGAGAAAAATTCTTAAAAATCCCCTAAACATTGGTATCGCACTTTCTCTATTCATTTCCTGCGGTCCCGCACCTAAAGTTCAGCTTGCCTGCGGAACCATACCGCACGTTCTTTGTGTTATGGGTGCGGACCTCTGTAAAACTCAAAAAGGCGAGAAAGTAAAGATAAAAAGTGGATTTTAGATGAATTCTAGAAGATTCTAGATGGGAATTTTCGGGAATGGATACACTTTGAGAAGGTTCATGCATCCCTCACTTGATGGAGCTAACCCCTTGATGTAAGGAGCTAATCCCTTTGAAGGAGGATTCTATCCCTTCATATTTGGAACAGAAAAACCTCCTCTTTTCCACTATAAAAAGAGGCCTTGGGTAGCCTCAAAGGGAGTTCAAGCTTTAAGATATTTGAGGTTAAATGTTGTTGAGATTCAGACTCAGTTAACTAAGACTTTCTGTGAGGTTAAATCACTCATCTCTATCTGTCTTAGTTCAAAGAGTGCAATGCTTGTCAAATTAGAAGAGATTCTTGCTTCGGACCCCGGGAGGACCTGCACGACATCAAGGCACAGGTTGTAAAGGTTTTCTTTATTTGAATTTAATACAAATATACTCATTTCTCTCATTAAACTTTCTATTTATGGTTTATTTCATAAATTCCTTGATCATTATGATGAGCATGGTTTATAATAATGTCTATACAGGTGCTGTGTAATATTTTTGCTTGTTTGTGACTGCAGATTCACGAGGAACGTTCTTTCAAGTGCACGGGGAGGACTTCAACGAGATTAAGCAAGCGCTGGACATAAGGTAGGCCTTACACCTATATAGTGTTTTATGAATCTTGTATGCCTAGAGAGATATTAGTATAATTAGTATGCTTAGAGAGAGATTAGTTTTCGCCATTATTAAAACCTTGGGTCAAAACCATTCAATTGCTAATGGTATTCCTAGACGGGGTGAAAATAGATAATCCAGCGGGGTTTCCATAACTCACACTATTCTATTGAATTAATTTAATATTTTGAACTTAACTTTAGGATTAAGGTTAACCCTTTGCATTTTAACGCTTTCAAACAATATGGTAAACCTTTGACCCCGGGCCCAAAAATATGGTCAATAGCCAATCAAATATGCGCATGGTACCATAGGTAAACTTCGCGCAAGTCTAGTGTCCGATCACCGTTCGATAGCAAGCTTCCAGATCAACGAAATATATGCATATCGCTCAACCTCCGATGCCGAACATTAACGTGTGATGGCCCGCCGTACTTTGGTTATTCTTCGTGCACCTTCCTCATACGACCACCGTCTGATGGCTTCCCTCCAGATCAATGGCGCACAACAATATCGCTAGGCGTCCTGGGTCGAACTATAACACGCGATGGCACACAGTGACAAGTGGTTTTCCATGGGTCTCCTTGCCACGTGTCGAGTGATTTATGGAATCGCTCCCAACTCTTCAAATATCGCTCACTCCGCATAGGTGGTGCGATGAAAACCGTAAACCACCTTCACTGTTCACTCGGTCATGGTTCCGCTCTTCCACGCAGGGTTCCGTCGCCTTTTCAATGTATTATTATAATTAAGTTGCGCTTTAAGGTTTTGCCTTTTATTACAGTTCCATTGCTAAGTTTAACGCTTTGTTCACAATTTCGTTTGAGTCTTTTAACATACATTATTTACACCGGTTGCTGCCTTCCGACCTTGACACAACACAATGTCACTTTGTCTTCAATTCTGCTATGATATATATAATATATCAACCTTCCATTGTATGTTCGGAGTTCTATCCTATCATAGTTCCGCTTCTAACTGCACATTAAAGTTCTTGATTCCACAAGATGATCACTGTACTATGGTCCATCGCGATTATAACCTTCGCTACATTCATCATATCTCTGCAACCATTAATTCCTTCAATGGATTTCTTACTTATCACAGATTACTGTTTCGAGGAAAATCACCCTAGAGGTTTGTTGGGTTAAAACCTCCACAGATCAGGGCATGCTATTCAAAAGGACTCACACACAACCATACTTGAATGCAAAAAACTAGATAACAACGATAGCAGAACTCACCTGTAGTCCTACGTTCGATGCAGATCCCGCGGGGTCCAAACCCCTAGCAGCCCTTCTTCCTCCTTTAACCTGGAAAACAAGAAAGAACGTGCACGGAAACCTAGTTGTACATCATATATTTCTCCTAAACGTTAGTGTAATCCATGTGAAATATGATATAAATGATAATAGATGCTTAATAATCAATGTTTTCACATATACAAATAGATACTAACACAGAAGTTCAGGAACAATATGGTTCTTCATTATTACGAACAGCATGTACAGAAGTAAAGAGTGGAGAGATCACCTGAATCCTTCCACGATCTTCGAGCATACCGTCGTTCGGATCCGTCCCGCCCTTGCCTCACTAAGATACTTTCAAGACTTATGCACTCGAGATGGCACATAAACGGATGAACATCTCCAGGAAACAAGGGTTTCCTGTATAAATCTGGGAAAGTGCAGGAGGCACGGGGAATCAGACTTGAATTAGGGATTCCAACAGAGTATAATATCTATAAAATTTCTCTCTCTCGTAGGCCATGCACATGAGGGGCTTTTATACTCCCTCAAAGTAGTTTCAATCAGTTGGAAATAGTTGGCCACGTGCTGGGGTGGTTGAACTACTGGAGTAACAATCAACCCAGCCCGAAAATAGGGATTTTTTATATATTTTTTAATGATTTTAATGGCATACGCGGAAAAGTACATGTGGACTCACGTATACACGCGGAAAAGTCTGGGCATACCTGCGTATGGGAATTTTAACACTTTTTTTTAGTGAATTTTGTTCAAGTCTGTAGGAATGGGTGCCCAAAGCCATAAAGACAATCATGAATCACCTGAGGGTGAAAAATGATGCTATAACAGATGCCCCCTAATATATGAGGTTAGAAGGGGTACATGATGGCCGAAATGTATTATGCACATAGAAAGAACTTCGCAAGGACAAGAGAGGACTTCACCAGATTTCAGCCTGCCAAAAACCAATGAAAGAACACAGAGAGTCAACTCATGCTGAGGCAGGCATACCCATGCTCAGTCAAAAATACATCATATGGAAAGTACAAAATAGATCCAACATGTATACAAGTATAGCTGAACTGAAAGTACACAATGAATCATCTGAGCATGGCCCGGAAGTATAAGTCTGAATCAATTTCCAAGTATCACATATAGAAAGCTGATCAATGATGCTGAAACTGGATGTCTGATCATATAAGTAATTGAATCTCCAAATACCAAATCATAAGGGGTGGAATAAACGGTACAATCACGCAACTCGGGAGCCAACATATAGGATGTTGCTGTACTAACACTGCAACATATAAGGGTGAACGACATCACTAGCAGAAACTGAATGGACTGTCAAAAGTGAACCGAGAAATGTTGATGCAACCCGAGGTCTTCACTGATCACTATGGCACAATTCTTCACAATGAGAATAAATGAGCTGAAGTCGACCATGTGAGAAATCGTTGGATTACCGGTCAATGATGTATACCGTTAACCAACGCGAGACAACCCACCAATAATGAAAATGAGTGTCAAGGTGCCCCAGTACAATCTAACAAGTGTGAATAAATGAGTTGAACTCGAACACTTGAAAGAATCTACCAATCAGGAGGCAATGATGAATCCCCACTGTCGATAGCGAAGAGTCTGCCACTGATGACTGCAAACCCTAAGGTACTGACAAAAGACTCTAGACCTTATTCTCAGAGCAATGAGTCAGAGTCGATGGGAAAATATCTGCTGGAAGGAAGGCATTAAGGCATCCCACATCAGTCCAACGTGAGTGTAACTCGCAGGCCAAGATTTGGAAGGAATCAGATGAAGTAGAGTGACGGAACCAAACCGAAGTACATTTCCGACATGCACAAGATGAAGCTAGCGCACGGAAGAAACCCTCTGAACCAACCAATAATGAAAGCTGACACAGAGGCGAGAAATCCACCGATAGGGTCAAATGGAAATCAAGGTACTGCATGAATCCCAAGTGTGATAATGTATGTTGACGTCGAACACAGGGGAAACCACTCAGTCAAAGACCCATAATGATGATCAAATGCTGAGCACAAGGTCACCTATCAATGATGGAAATAGGGCCAGGGTGCGGCTCTAGGTTTGCTCTCAGAGCAATGTGTCGTAGTCAATAAGAGACAAACCCGCCAGCAAGAAGTCAATGGGGACCTTCTCAAACCAGCACAAGCAGAAGACCAAAACATCTGATGTGATAGAACAAGATACTGACAAGACCGGGAAGGCCGACTAAATAATGAGTCAAGAGACACCGCAGAATGGCCGACTCTGGTTAGACTTCCCTTGAACAAAAGCACGACTCGTGATGACCATGGCAGTAAAAGTGACATTGTATAATTCTGTTATGCAGGAGGCAGAAAAAACTCTCCATATGATTGGAAGAGATAACCAACCGGGGGAGGACTGACAAGTGAAACAAGGTAAAGGCTGAACCTAGGTCAAAACTAAAACAATCCCAAATGTAGGAAATATATAAGTGTATGTGCTTTGTTCAAGGGCGACAAACTGACACTGTACTGCCATTAAAATTACGAAGTTACATCCCGTTCCTGCTCTTTTTGTTATATTTGATTTTTCTGTCTTTTTCATATAATAAGCCTGAAAAAGAATAAAAGAATGCTATGGTACAATGGATAGAACGAGTATCAAGAAATAGATGCAATAGTTCCTGGGATTGGAACGATCCTATGCTCAACGCAAGGTGGCGGAAACTGGTAAGCGATACTCAGAGGAATGTTCCATCCATGGGAAAAAAGGGTGTCAAGTCGCGATAGCTAAGTGCATGCAATGGTTTAACTTGTACAGACGGTCAAAGTAAAAAGTTGGCTTAAACATTGAGTCCAAATGAAGCCGGCTAAAGGCCAGGATAAACAAGTAGCCAATATGCAATGCAGTAATACAACTCAACAACACCAGGGAGCCTCTAGGGTAATAGCCAGAAAAATGATAGTGAGAAAGAAGAAGAATGAAGCTTCAACACATAAGTCATGGCGGGACTAAAGAGGACTCCCGAGCCTACATAAAACGCAGCATGGGCAACAAGTGATAGGGAGGAACTAACTAGGAAGCCCATGTAAAGGAAGGCTCTACCACCAAGTCATGATTAAATAATCAACGAGTGAAATGGGTGTAATACTCATGACCTGATGGGATTGACCCTATGGAAAGTGATCAGAATGGAGGTTAGTATGCAAAATGCAACGGAAAGTGGATTCCCTAACTTATATGCCAGTGAAGATCATATACCTACCATGACGGGTCAGCAGTCATGGATCAAAAACTGGGAAAAATCTCAAATTCGTCAAAATGTACCTGAAAATATACCAATCTGGGCACTTCCAAGCATCCGGGTTATGCAGCTTAAGATAGATTGAAAAAATAAGCATAACAAATTTTTGCGAAAATTTTCAACTTTTTGGGCATAAATAGACAAATTACCTCATATTTGGTTCATTGTTACATTGCTGATTTGGGAAAAAGTGCTCTGGAGAAAAAAGCCTCTTTCGTCAAAATAGGAGCAACCGACCGTCAATCTTCACTGAATTTGTCAGGTAAGCTCATCAACCATCCTTGCTATTCATTTTGTCCGTTCATAAATTAAAATTTAGGAATTTTCACCGTAGAATCTCTTGCTAAAAATCATGGATTTGCGCATACGCGGGTTGGTAATGACCAAGTCGCGTATACACGTGACTGTGCACAAATAAAGTCGCGTATGCACAACCCAAAAATGAAAAATGCGTAGCTAATGAACGAATTATTGAAATTTTGCAGGATGACCATATCATGGAGAGAGCGTGAACACAGTGCTATTGACAATGAAGTCATGCAGGACCAAGTATCACTGAATATTCTTTGGAATTGCGGATTGCTCAAGTTTTTCAAAATGCCAAATATGAAGAGTAATGTCTGGTTGCTCGAAATGCTTGTGAACTATTGGGAACCGGAAGAATACTATTTCATTATAGATCAGATGCCCATACGCATCGAAGTGGAAGATATATATTTTATTACTGGACTCTCCCGGAGGGGGGAGCCAGTAGACTTGCATGATAAGCCTTTGGGAGGGCTAACCGTGGAAGATTACGTCCATATGTACTGCGTAGAGGGTTCCAAGAAAGTTGGAACTCAAATTTCTATCAAAGATCTACGGGACTTGCACATGAAAATCCTCCTTTTTACCATTGGGAGAGTAGCAAGATCAACTTCTCTACACCAGGCATCCAGGACGCAAATGAGTATAGCAGTGGAATGCTTAACTCATGTATATGATTGGTGCACAGCTCTACTGATGAACATGAAGCAACAATTGACTTCTATTCGAAAAACAAAGACAAATTTTTTTGGATATGGTACAATTTTGATGACATTCTTCTTCAAGAAGATTCCAGCGCTGAGACCCAGAGTGATCTCTACCATCAGCAGCCCAAGAGACCCAAGCACTGCTCGCTGGGCAGACATGATGAAGAGATTGGGGGGAAGTGAAGTTCCCCAGACCACTTGGGATGATGAGTTCTTCCAATGATGGATAGAACAAATCATCGCTGTGGATGACTATCCCTATGCCGAGATGGACTTTCGTGGCGATCCAGATCTTGTCCTTCCACCAGGCGCGGCATGGGGCACAGTCGGTAAGTTTGCAATTTTTTGACTATTAATTTTTTGGATTTTTTCAATATATATGAAAAAATGAAAAAACAAAGATGTTTTTGATTGGATTCAAAATGTCTTACAATTCTATAATGATCATGAAACAGATATTGGACCAGTTCAACCTGAGGGATACCCACGACATAAGCGTCGCAGAGGCGAGGCGGATACAGTAGACTCAGACAGAACGCTCCATGCCGTACAGAGGAACTTGGAGGGGTTAACGCGCCAAGTGCCTATGGCTGCAGTGGAGGATCTGCCCGAGGCCATCCAAAGGCAGGTAGTAGGAGTACCTCGCGACTGGGTACGGTTATTCCACCGAGTTTCTACCGCGATCGTGTTCTATAGGAACACAACTTCTGGGCAGGGACCTCAGGAGTAGATAGATATGATGTATCAGATGACTGTATTTTTTTGAGACTGAACACGATCGGGGGCATAAGCCCAATTTTTTGTATGACTTATGGATCCAAATTTTGTATAGTTTTGAACACTCTGATGATAGATATACAGCGATGTTTGATGTGATGTGACAAATGTATCAAAATGTATGATGTTTTTGATGATTAAATTTTATTGTATGGAATGATTAATGTGCCAATCAATTGCTTGATTAGCTAATGAGTCTGCCATCCAATTTTCAACTCGAGGAATATGAATGAAAGTTAAAAATTGAAATGATCTTTGTAACAAACGTACCCTCAAGAACAACCGGAGTAAAAATGGATCTCGAACCCGATAAGTATTGTTCAACTGCGACACCACCAGCTGAGAGTCCAAGAAAACTACCAACGAATCAACACCCAAGAATATTTCCTCCGAGAGTAGATAAACAACTGCAGTGTATTCTGCTATGTTATTGTAAGTAGGACCAATGCAGACCCCTCTTGATACTAACAGCTGACCGGATGGATAATGAAGCACCCAAGCCGCGGAAGATAAGTTCCGGGTCTGTCTACTAGCACCATCGGCGAAACCAAAATGACTCATAACATCCGACACAACCTGCCAAAGCAGATCAAAAACATCACCAACCCATCAAAGATCGAAAAACAACCAGATATGTACAAAGAAAAACTACTATATACAAAATCAACATGCCAGGCCGAAGCCTAGGCATAATACTTCTTCAAATAGAGCCCATTTCTGGGCTCCGGCAACTCGTTCCCTTCAAAATCAACCAAGGTATATGCTCCTTTCTTAAGGAATTTTTTAACGATAAAGGGGCCATACCACATAGACTTAAACTTTCCTACCCCCAGGGCATCTTTTTCTTGGGCATAGACCAACACAAGGTCACCTTCCGAAAAAACCCTAGGCTTGACCGCCTTATCGTACTAAACTTTAACTTGGTTTTTATGCGCTTCATTCATCGTGGCGGCATCCCGACGCTGCTCATCAAGATGTTCCAGATGAAGGAGCCGTTCTTCAAGACTAGAAGTGTCAGGAAGAAGTTCAACAACTAAATTAAGAGAAGGAATCTCACATTCAATGGGAAATACGGATTCCAACCCGTGCACTAGCTGAAACGGAGTAAAGCCAGTTGCAGTTTTCACTGACGTCCTGTATGCCCAAAGTGCAGGATATAGCATAATATGCCAGTTGGATCGAGCTTTATCAATTTTCCTTTGAAGAATTGTCTTCAAGGATTTATTCACGACTTCCACTTGCCCATTGGCTTGAGGATAATACGGAGATGAATGCTCCTGCCGGAAACCTAATTTTAGAGCCAACTCAGCCATCATGCTATTCTGAAAATGACTGCCATGATCAGTGAAAATATCTCTAGGAATACCAAAACGAGCAATAACCTGGTTGAAAAGAAAAAGAGCTGCAGTCTCACCATCATTCCCAAAAGTAGGCATAGCCTCGACCCACTTCGTAAAGTAGTCTACTGCTACAATAACGTACTTGTGACCTTTAGCCGAAGGCGGGTTACAAGTAGTATAATCAATACCCCACTTTGTAAAGGGACCGACAGTAATGACTGGAAAAAGCGGAGCTGGATGAGCGCGCATTTTTCGAGTATAAACTTGACATGGATGACACTTTTTGACCGACTCCATACAATCCTTGAAAATCGAAGGCCAAAAGTACCTAGCACGCAAGATATTTTGGGCTGTAGCAAGCCCAGATAAATGACCACCACAAGCTCCACTGTGGCAATCATTCAGCACAGCCTCAACTTCTTCGAGAGTGCCATGCAACGTCTCGGGGATTGAATCAACTCGACAATATACAAAGCATCACCAATAATCAAGGAATTTTTGTAGCCATGCACGCAACTTACGACGCTCTTAGCTTCATCTTTCGAAAAGGATGGAAAATTGTACCGAAGATACACAATGATATCTCCATTGAAGGGATCCATGGAGGATAAGAAATGAATGTTCATCCGGGAAAGGATTCATCATAAATCATCTCCTCCCCACAGGGAAACTCGGAGATCAATTCCGCGAAAACCAATGATTTCTTGGACTTGGCAGACATAAACTCAAGATCAAATTCCTGTAAAATCACAATCCATCTATTGTATTTGCCCCCAATCACTCGCCTACTGAGGAC
Organism: Pinus albicaulis; assembly: GCA_034641835.2. Lineage (NCBI taxonomy): Eukaryota > Viridiplantae > Streptophyta > Pinopsida > Pinales > Pinaceae > Pinus > Pinus albicaulis. The sequence goes on from JAXQQM020075547.1 coordinate 102,790, forward strand.
AAAATGAAATGGATTTGCTGCTACCAAAACATAAGTTTTTCAAAGAATAATGTAATGTTGGAGTCGCTACACAGCATGAACTGCTGCTAAAGCTAACTTTTCTATCTATAAAATTTGAATTGTGTCCTACCAAACCTCCTCGACTAAGATAGTGATAACATGTTCTAAGAGTATCATCTTCCCGAACCGTAACCATAACACAAGAGATCTCCGCCTACCAGAAAGAAGGAAACTCGCTATAACTCCAGTGGACTCAATAAAAGAGTAGAGGTCAACGCTTAAGGAGTAGAGGTCAACGTTTTTTCAAAGCATCGAATGTATTATAGTGTTATCCCAAAGAAATGAACTCCTTCAACAACTTCATAAATCCTCTGTAACTTCAGCATAATTTACGATAAATCTCCGAAGAAAATTATACTTTCCTTGTAGACTTTGAAGTTGACGAACAGAGGATGGGGGAGGCAACCGAAGTATTGCCTCAAACTTGAAGGGATCTACCCTAATCCCTTCCCTAGACACAATAAATCCTAATAACCGACCGGATGTAACCGCGAAAACGCACTTGTTCGGATTCAACCTAATCTTATAGAAACGACACCATTCAAATATTTGATGGAGGTGAGCCGGATGATCCATCCTCTTTCGAGAATGAGAAGCTAAATCATCCAAATACGCCTCGATAATATTTTTGATGTCGTGGAAGGCATATGACATGGCCCGCTGAAACGTAGCCCCAGCATTTTTAAGACCAAAAGGCATCTTCTTGTATGCAAAAGTACCCCAGGGACAAATAAAGGTAGTCTTATGCTGATCTTCAAGACGGATAGTAATCTGATTATATCCAGAAAAACCATCCATGAAGGATAAAATCTCATTATCGGCACACTCGTCACTAATCTGATCGATAAATGGTGTGGGGTAATTATCTTTGGGACATGCTTTATTGAGGTCTCTGAAATCAATGCAAACTCGAATTGTTCCTTGTTTTTTATCTACGGGAACAGGGTTTGAAACCCATTCAGTCAAAGGAATAGGGAAAATGAATCCCGCCTTAAGCAGCTTCTCCACCTCAGCTTTGATAGCTGCTGCCTTCCTAGGATTGACCGGACGAAGTTTTTGCCTCACAGGCTTAGCGTTTTCGTAAGTCTTGATCTCATGCTGGACAATAGATGGATCTATACCAGGCATTTCCTCATAAGACCAAGCAAATACATCCCTATACTCTTTAAAAAGCTCGGTGTAAATCTGAATCTCTTCACGGGAACATTCAGCTACGATGAAGACATTCTCAATAATACTGGGATCCCGGGAAATGTTCACCGGGATAGTAGGAGAAATCACAGCCATGTTCCCTTCAGCATAAACCTGTGTTGGTGCTAAAGGGTTCAGGACTGGGCGAACAGGACCAGGAGATGGAGGACTTGGAAAACTCGTTTCAACTTCGCTCAAATCAGGTAAAAAGTAAGACTGATGATGCAAATCATCCCACGGTCTATGTATACCAGTCATAGATTCCAGGATGGCCTCTTCAGATGGAAGAGTGGTATCAACGCAATCCTGGGCAGAAGAAGAACTAAGTGCCCAAGCCGGAGCCACATCTCCATCCAACTCTTTCGGTGATAGAGGAGCTGGGATGGATTCTGCAGAGTCAACAATAGAATGATAAGCAATCTCAGCTGCAGACATTGGAAATGCCATTCCTTCCACTTGACCTTCCGCTAATGTGGCAGTAGGGGAAGGTAAGGTCCAAGGGTCTGAAAAATAATGAGTTCTGAAGAACTCTCTTCGAAGAGGAGCCTTGGAGGATGAAATTGCATTTATATGAATCGTAGGAGGAGGAATATCGAAAGTACCCATCAAGGAAGAATACTTTCCAACCCCTAAATTCTCAACAGGCGCCTTAGTATTATCCAACTTTGGAACAGATGAGTCAGTAGACGCATTCGGGTCTACAGGAGGACAGTCCAGTTGGTCCACTGTAGCAATCCTCCCTTCGTGAGGGAAAAAAATAATTCGAAATAATTAGGATGCAATGGCATCCATCTCATAAATCTAGTTTCTTCCCAACAGAAGGTTGTAGTCCAAGCTTGCATCAACTACCTCAACCTCTATATTCACAGTTTTTCCCCCAACATAGATAGGCAAAGCTGGGACAATACCATGCGGTCTGTGAGAATGACCATCAAACGCAGTCAGAAGAGTGGTAGATGGAACATCTTTGGGAGATCCAATCGTCTTCCAACATGTGAGAGACATCACGCATGTGGAAGCACCCTCATCAACAACCGTCCGAAAGATATTGCACTTCCGGTACGATGATTTAATATGAAAAGCTATATGATGGGGGAGTCTCTTCTTAAAATTAGTCATATCAAATGTAATCAGAAGAGAATATTTTGGATCAATAGCCCCAATGGCAGTGAGAAAAGCACTGCGCTGAGCCGGACAGGATTGGAGCACCTCTAAAGCCGACATGGCACAAGGACTCTGCGCTAGATCTTCCACAATAGAGTAGTTCTGGGCAGCCCTAGCGTTTGGATTAATCGTCGAATGCTTAGTGGATGCTTTGGGCATCCGAGGTATAGGCTCAACAGTAGATCTCGTAATATGAAGCGGCTCAGTAGCATCAGGAGCATCCTTAGATTTCGAAGACTCTTCTCTGCCATAATCACGGGATCTCGTAGCGACATCCATGTGAGCACTCATCATGAATATGTTTGATGGAATTTCCCCTTCCTCGGTGCCCCGAGAGGAAGCCCCAGGATTTTGATTCGCGCCAACAACTAGTTGTTGCCCTTGGGGAAAAGGGTTTGTTAACACAACCTGGGAACTGGAAGAACCCTGCTGAGCTAACAAGCACTGCGCATCTTGAATTTTAGGGAAAAGGTGCATAAGATGGTCTCCAACACACCGCTTGCATGGAAAATTCACTTTCTTTTTATCCTTTTGACCCTCACCAACATGCTCGTTGGTTTTATTTGCATTACCCTTCCCATTCTTGCCCTTTTTCTTATTATTTTGTCCCTTCTTCTTCTGGATTGCTGATTTTCAGACCTGGCTTGAACATTAATCGAAAAGATTGGGAAGGCGATGAACTCGAGTACGACCTCGTGACTCGTAAGGAGCATTGTATGGACAATTTTCAAAACCGAGTGGAAGCATGTTAGATGCACCACTATTGATTGACCCGATAAGTCCATCAAAGAGACCAGCTTGTTAGTTTTGATAAATCTGACCCATACATTAAACATTATGAAGGACTCCAGACTAAGAATATATCAATTCAAGCTGCTGGGCCCTAAAAATGGCATGTTCCTCAGAAAATACCCCAGACAGGGATACATCTTTAGAAATGTCTGACTGTAGAGATTTCAGAAACCATTCCAAAAGGAATTCTCCTGGAATATGAGCTTTAATAAGCCTCTTCCTTCTTCGCCATTCCTGAATGTGGTCAGAAATGTGGGTTGCGTCGTCCTGCTTAAAATTAGCTAGGAGTTCAGTCCCGGCATCATATAGGATTGGCAACTAGAAATGGTTTAGAAATGTAACAGCCAGTTCTCCAAATGTAGCAAAACTGCCCCCGGTTAGCTCAATATACCATTTGGCAGCGTTTCTAGTTAGGGTGCGTTGAAACAATCTCAACCTAATCGAATCCTCGATCAGGGAGTTAGAAGAACACCATAAATGGAATGTGGTGATGTGATCAGCCGGATCCTCTCCATTCTTGCATTCAAACTTTGGAATGTCTGAAGGTAGTTTGGTCGGGACCGGAGGCCACCCCGGACTATACCGGATCGGATCATTTGTCAATTTCGACAGATCTGGCAAGTTTAACATTGCCAGAAAAGGTAAATGAGGCGGAACCTGAGGATTCCATCCTTGATAGGATGAATTCCCAACATTCTGAAAAGAATACCCTGGATTTGATGAGGCACCAGGTTGCCAGAAAGAACTCGTAGAAAAAGGAGAAGAACCTCCTCCCAACGCAGAGTTACCAAAGACCGGACCAGTTCCCCCCACTGAAGTATGAAATGAAGAGGAAAGCCCCTGATAGGGGTTCCAGGCATTAGAAAGAGGGGAAAAGGTCTGATAAGCACTCGATGAAGGGAAAGAAGCATTCCCTTAGTGACCAGCGTAAAACTGATTCCCTGCCCCTGCTGTAGTGAATACAGGGTTCCAACCTGTAAAAGTAGTCGAATTCTGACCTCCAGACCAAGGGTTGAAACTCTGGGTCTGAGAAGTAAACGGAAAGGACCCTAAAGAAGGATTCGAACTAGGAATATGTCTAGTTCCGAAGGGGAACCCTTGAAAAGAAGCTGATCCACTAGCCATGGAATACATGGGTGTAGATCCAGCTGCTGCAGCGGAAAAGGAAAAAGAAGGAATCCCACTAGTGGGCATTCTAAAACAAAAGGGACCAGATTGGGAAGCATGTGCTTGGGTGAAACCAGAGCCAAACACAGCAGTACTAGAAGCAATTGAAGATATAGCAATAGTGCCCCCTCCTTCAACGGAAGCAGGAGTCTGAATGCCTGCAGCATTCACAGCAGAAGCCGCGTTCCCAGTCGTGGCCATCGAAAGGTATGTATAATACGGAGGATCTTCTGGTCTGTCTGAATCAGGTCTGATGTATTCAACAACGAACGTATAATCAGAAGGAAGAGGAGATGGAAGTGACACAGAGGGTTCAGGTACTTCCTCTATTTGAACTTCTTCTTCCTGGAGAAATAAAACTCGCGAGGTGAGCGGAGCGCTCCTCTCGGAACCAACACCAGAATCAGCTACGAAACCTTCAGACCCTTGTGGAGGATCTCTCTCCACTGCGTTAGATGCCACAGGGTGGTGCCCACCTACTAAACTACTCCTACGCCTTCTTGAAGAAGGCTCTGAACTCTCGGGAGATAACCCCCGGATTCTCCTCGATCGATGAGGCACTTGATCAGCCACTTTAACAAATTTTAATTAGACTCAAAATATATAAAGCTAAGCAAGCTAGGAGCAAAGAGCACTCACTACAAAAAATAATCCCTGAGATACAATCAAGCAAACAGCCTTCAGGTATTTCCGCTCTGGGTGGTTAGGACCGGACACCAAAATACAATAAAGCGAAATATAGGACCTCCCGAAAGTAGTCTGGGATAATTATGGCCCAGGCCTACTAGCGAAGGTAACAGAAATAGTTACGCTGACCTCCTAACAACAGCCTTTGCCGGCACAAGTACCCAAGCTTCGCAAGGGCACCCCCCAGAAGTACTGCTGAAAGTGATACGACGTCTGCCTCAGGTACCACGGGTATTCCCCCCCGCAGTCACCTATGTGGAACCTAGGAGTGGCAACTATGGGCACCAATCCGTGTTAGAAGACGGGCGGAATGGTCTTGAGGTCAGGTTCAGCAAATCAGAGAGGGGGTATCTCTCTTCTCGGCCTTCACTTCCCCTCGCGCTTGACTCTCTGGAGGAGAGCTTTCCCGATCCACCTAACGGAGTTGGATTTCGCTCAATTAATCAACTTCTATGTTTTGTTTGAGCGGCCTTGGAGAGTTAACTCTCCACTCACCTAATCCAAGGCCCTACAACCTAGCTAGTTGGTGTATGACACTTAAAAAACTTGCTAGTTTCTTTTAAATTATAGCGCTTATTTTAATCGGCTGTTATGTTAAGTCAAAGGGATACGGAAATGAAACTTGTGGTGTTTTGACGCAGAAAAGAAATTAATAAAAACCAAACTACATGCAAATGCATTTATTGTCTTTCGATGAAAAGCAACTTCTACACAGGTTCTACGAGACTAAAAAAAATTATTTTTCTTTTCAGATAACAAACTTCACACTCACAAAAACTATGAAAATGACTAAATGCTTAAGTGCACCTGATGCAAATCACTAAGAGCATGCAAATTCTAAGATGCAAAATTTACTAAAGCAGAGAGAAATTTCCCAAAGATCCTTTAGTTTTATCTCTTTTTGGTTGTCCAGAAAGCTAGTTCCCAAAATCAGAAACTCTTAATATAAAGACACCAAAAACGCTTGAAACAAGAGGAAGAAACCAATGACAATTCCTTTCCAGAATCAAGTCAAAAACCAAAGGGAAGAAACCTCAACAAAGCTTCAAAAGATGCAACGAAACGAAAACAAAAATGCAAAACAAAAGTAAACAATAAAACAAAATGTTTTTTGAGCTTTTGAATTTTATAAACAGAAGAGTTCGAAAAGACCAAGAAAAACTATCAAATCCCAAGCCAAACATCTCTGAATTTCAAGAAAAAACTTCAAAAACGCTCCAAATCTTATAGGGCTAGCTAGTAGCAAGATTTATATGAGCAAAAGAAGACACGAAACTCGATCACTCAGCCTAGAAGAATAGTACAACCTTGCAGCAAACAAAAACTTCAAACAACCAAGAAAGACTCTTCAAAAATTGCAACAAGACCTAGTCAACTGAACTCAAGAAAACCAACCAAGAAATGGGCAAAAATCGAAGTGCAAAGCAAGACACAAAGGTAGGAAAGATTAAATGAGCAGAGGCTCTCTGTTCTGATAAAGCAGAACAGCCAAGAATCCCCAGGAAGAGATCTTGGTACTCGACCCAGAAATGCAAGCACAAGAAACAAGATTTGCCAGATAAGCTAGTTTTCAACCAAACAAGAGAGAGAAAAGACCCAAGACCACTTTCAACACAATCCAGAGGATATAAAGACACTACAGGAACAGGCCTCCACAGGCAGACAAGACTAAAAAGCCAAGAAACCTAACATTTCAAAATTGACCCAGAAATACACGACTTTACAGTTTTGAAACAAGCGTGCATACGCGACTGTGTTAAAGGAAACTCGCATATACGCGACTCCCTTTAACAAAAACTGCGTGTATACACGTCTGTGTGCAGACAAACCCGCGTATGCAAAGGTAAATAATGAAAAATAAAAAATATCAAGCCTGGATAAGGAACCAGGACTTCAGTCTGACTGAGAAAGAGTTAACTGGACTAGAAATAAAAGTTAAAACTGTTGGAAACCTATCAAACAGCTGAAACCACCCAACAAGGGAATCACAAAAATGTGATCCCCAGCGGAGTCGCTAGTTCTGTTTCGGGGAAAATCACCCTAGAGGTTTGTTGGGTCAAAACCTCCACAGATCAAGGCATGCTATTCAGAAGGACTCACACACAACCATACTTGAATGCAAAAAACTAGATAACAACGATAGCAGAACTCACCCGTAGTCCTACGTTCGTCACAGATCACGGGGTCGAACCCCCGGTATCCTTCTTCCTCCTTCAACCTGGAAAACAAGAAAGAACGTGCATGGAAACCTAGTTGTACAGCATATAATTCTCCTAAACGTTAGTGTAATCCATGTGAAATATGATATAAACAATAATAACTTCTTAATAATCAATATTTTCACATATACAAATAGATACTAACACAGAAGTTCAGGAACAAGATGGTTCTTCATTATTACGAACAGCATGTACAGAAGTAAAGAGTGGAGAGATCACCGGAATCCTTCCACGATCTTCGAGTAGACCGTCGTCCGGATCCGTCCCGCCCTTGCCTCACTAAGATACTTTCAAGACTTGTGCACTCGAGATGGCATATAAACGGATGAACATCTCTGGGAAAGTGCAGGAGGCACGGGGAATCAGACTTGAATTAGGGATTCCAACAGAGTATAATATCTATAAAATTTCTCTCTCCCTTAGGCCATGCACATGAGGGGCTTTTATACTCCCTCAAAGTAGTTTCAATCAGTTGGAAACAGTTGGCCACGTGCTGGGGTGGTTGAACTACTGGAGTAAGCATCAACCCAGCCCGAAAATAGGGATTTTTTATATATATTTTTAATAATTTTAATGGCATATGCGGAAAAGTACATGTGGACTCGCGTATACACGCGGAAAAGTCTGGGCATACCCGTGTATGGGAATTTTAACACTGTTTTTTAGTGAATTTTGTTCAAGTCTGTAGGAATGGGTGCCCAAAGCCATAAAGACAATCATGAATCACCTGAGGGTGAAAAATGATGCTATAACAATTACTATTCACTTATTATTTTCTATTCGATGGCCTTTTTCTCCTACTCTGTCTCTGGACAATTCTGCTTCAATTATGCATTCTACTTCTATTCACTGTCTCTGCGTTGTCTATTGCCTTAGTTCCTTATCTGCCTTGCTTCCTCTCTGATTCTCCTTATCTGCCTTGCTTCCTCTCTGCTTCTTGTTTAATGTTGCTCCTTGATTCTCTATTTGCCTTGTTGTTGTTCATATGCTCCTTCTTTGCTACTTCATTTACTATCAATGGCAACATTTCCAACAATCTCCCCCTTTGGCATTGATGGCAATACTCTTCCTCTGATGGTATTATAGAAGCCCTTTGTTTCTTTTCCTCTTATAGAAGCCCTTTTTTGCTTTTCCTCCCCCTTTGACATCAATGGCAAAGAGTTTGATCAAGATCCTTTAAACCGAAAATGCCATGCTCCCCCTGAGATCATTCTGCATCTTCAAACGTAATATGACCAACAATTCATCCTTTTCATATGACCAATGCTCCCCCTTAGCCTGTGCATTCAAAGATGCCTAACAACACCTCACAACCAATTTAATATTTTGTATTTAAGTAGACCTGATCCTCTGCATGGCAAAGACTACTCCTAGTTTATGTTTGAGATATTCGAACGTACAAATGGTTTTGGTAATATATCAAACAACTTTGTTCTTTGAACTGTATCCCAATTTTTTTTATTCATTTTTGTTAATAAGAAGTGATGACTGATGAATGTGTAGAATGTGATCTTATGAGGTCTTTAGATACATTGTATATACTCTTTTTTATTGAGATAAGAGATGTTGTTTGGTTTAAAAAGTCTGTAAGTCCATAAATAAGAAAAAGTGAGTAACATAGTCAGCATTCCCTTCACATTGCTATGGATAAGGCAATAGAGCTTTGCTTCTTGCTAAACCAAGATACTAACCGGGGTCCCATATAAAATGCACCACCACTACTGCTTTTCCGATCGTCAACACTTCCAGCCCAATCTGCATGAGTGTATGCATGAAGAGTAAGATCAGCATTCTTTGGATACCATAGTCCAAAGTCTTGAGTTCCTTGTAGATATTTGAATATTATTTTCACAGCTTGAAGATGAGACTCCTTTGGATTAGCTTGGAATCATCCAACAATCCCAACTGCATGCATGATGTCTGGTCTTGTACCAATGAGATAAAGTAGACTTCCTATCATAGATCTATATTCTGGTTGATTCACCGTGGGGGAATCATCATTAGAACTGAGATTACATCTGGTTATCATTGGTGTACTTACAGGTTTGCAATCTTCCATGCCATACTTCTTTAAGATTTGCTTCAGGTATTTTGCTTGTGATAAGAATATGCCATCTGTTGCTTGTTCCACTTGCAAGCCAAGAAATAATGTTAGTTCCCCAAGTAAAGACATTTGAAATTCTTGCTGTATATCAGAAGAATAATTCTGACTCATAGACTCTTCATTACTTCCAAAAATGATATGATGCAGGAGAATTAGGCAAAGAGAAATACTTTGTATTTATTAAAACTTAGGGGTTTTTAAGTTTTTAAAAGAGCTAGATTTTTATGAATGATGTGAGTGGGTTTTATGTATTTTTAATTAAATATTGTAAAATAATTATCAAATGTTTGAGAATATGAGAGAATCTGGTCAGTTGAGGATGTAAAGGGATGAGAGATTTTTCTAAAAATTAATTTAGAAATTAGTTTCATTAATTATGGGTGAGAGAGGATCCTTAGGGATTCAAGAGTGATTTTAGGATTTTGTTGAGAAGTTGAAGGGATTGAACTTAAATTAGATCATTTTAAAATTGTATATATCATCAAGCCTCAAAGGCATTGAAAATCAGAGAGAGTGTGAGTAGAGAGCAGGGGTTACTATTTGGAAGCCTTCGGGCAGTTTGTAAAAGGGGCCAATGATTTGGAAATCAGGCCAAGGAAGGAGATTATTATGTAAGTGCCGTGTGAATTAAAATAGAATTTAATTTTCTGGAAATTACGCCTTCTTTCTGAGTTTAGATTGTGTGAATGAATTGGGATTCAATATAAATTTACTTGGTGTATGTTGCTGGTTTATAAGAGAAAACTATAATGAACACTCTTCCAATGATAGTAATAAATTGTTGCGTGTTTATAAGAGAAATTCTATAATCAAAGTGCATTTTCAGTCTTGGACAAGATGAGTGATTTATGTATTAAGAGATTGCCAGCATCGATTTTAAATGAGTATCGATTTATGCTTTGAATCGAATTCAATTTGGATACGCTGAGGAGGGCGGACAAAAAAAGGGGATCGATAATCTTGGAAAAGGGTCGAATTGAATTTTAAATTCGGTTTGGTATTGGTATATTGTCTTTTTTAAGTCGACTTGAAGGATGGCGCAGTGAATTATAGGCTGGAATCTCAAAGACGTGGATCTGAGCGATAGCATCGTCAAAGGGGGACGATTTTTCCGGTGAAATAAAGTCGGAAGGTGCAGAGTTCTTAAAACTCTGTTTATCTATTTTAACATGGGTAAGAACTGATCTGTTTTAAAAGATGAGTATCCAGAAGCTGTAGCGTTGTAGCATTAAATATTGGGTTATATCCATTGAATTGAATTGAAACACATGGTCTTTGTTGACAAATTACATGCTTCTCATCTGTGTGAAAATTCCATTGAGAATCGATGAGCTGTTTCAATAAGAATCGATGAGTTTTTTTATAAAGGGCGCAAGTCATATTACAACGACTAATTTATTACAACGACTGATTTATTGATATAATTTATGTTAAACTCTGTTTGTGACACAATTTCATTTGAGATTAATCCTGAAGGGAACGTAGTTCAAATTTGTTTGAAAAGGAGCACATGCAGAATGGGAATGTGAATCCAAAGGGCAAGTTACAGCGTTGGATGTGGATGCCGTAGTCCACACGTGGAAAATTCACAATAGAGCTGTGGAGCAAATAGCCAATCGAATTAATAATTGATGACCTAGATGCATGCTTTATGTGATGCGCTGGTAAGTTTTGGTTGAAGGTTATTCAGTTTTTAAATAAAATCTGATTTATGTGAACTGCCACAGTGAAAGATCGCGCGCAGGAACGGGTATTAGATCAACGATGAGGCGAATGGTAAGATAATGAATCGGATATATTGTTCATGTTGAAGCATTGGTTGAAAGTTAAATCATTAGATTGAAGTGGTTGCATGATGCTAAAGGTCAAACTGTGAAATCGAAACATCCTTATATGTTGGCAAAGTTGACCATATCTAAATTAAAGTTAACTTTTGAATAAAAGGGCCATTGACATGTTAACAACTGTGTAAGTTAAGAGGGGGAGTGATTTAAAGAGGTTTTCAATTGGTGTAATGAAAAGAGAGTATTCTTTAATAAAAAGAATTACTATGGTTCAAATCACACTTAACAAAAGGAGATAGCTTCTACATTTAAGACTAGTTGATCATGGTTTCATAACCATGAGATTATAAATGAAAGCTTTGCTTATGTAATGGCTTATTGATCACAATGAAATGATTTTATTATACAATGATTTTGAACCATATGTTTGAAGAGCTTCCGCATACAAATGGTAGTGTGTGAATTTTCCAGGTATTAAAGTTTTATTTGGGAAATTTTTTGGATGCATTTTTATGTGCATAGTATTGGGAGAGATTTTGGGTATTGCAGGGTTTCCCTGCATCATGATATCATCAACATATACAACCACAATCAATAGTTTGTCATTTTCAGTTTTTGTGTATAATTTTCTATCAGCAGACCCTTTTGAAAATCCTTGTTGATGAAGATATTTGTCAAGACGATAGTACCATGCCCTTGGAGCTTGTTTGAGACCATATAGAGCCTTTTTAAGTCTACAAATAAGTTTTTCATCATTTCCCAAAATGAATCCTTCTGGTTGTTCTATATAAACTTCTTCTTCTAGATCACCATTGAGAAAAGAAGATTTAGCATCCATTTGATAAACTTTGATTTCTTTGAAGCTTGAAAATGCAAGAAAAATTCTTATTGCTTCAAGTCTGGCTACAGGAGAAAAATTTTCTTCAAAGTCTATACCTTCTTGTTGAGCATACCCTTTGCAAACAAGTCTAGCTTTATTTCTTATAACATCCCCATTCTCATTTAACTTGTTTTTGAATATCCATTTAGTTCCAATGAAATTTTTGTCATGAGGTCTTGGTACTAATTCCCAAGTGTGATTCTTTTCAATTTGATCAAGCTCTTCATTCATGGCTTGAATCCAACATTCATCTTTGCTAGCGTGACTGACATTGTGTGGTTCAATAGTGGACAGAAATTCCAGATTGCTAGAAGATCCCACAAGAGTCCTTCTTGTTTGTACACCTGATCCCTTTTCTCCCAAAATTTGAGATTCTGGATGATTCTTTTGAACATATCTAGATGAAGCTTTTTTAGATAAATCATCTTCGGGTTCTTCATTGGGTTCACTGTCTATATCATCCTTATTTGATGTAGAAGGATATGTGTCATCATCATCTTCATCTGTTGTTTTCTTTTCTTCTTTTGGAGCTACAGGAGACTCATCAATAACAACATCAATACATTCAACAATCTTCCGAAGTCTTTTATTGTAACATTTATATGCCCTACTCCTAGAGGAGTAACCAAGAAATATTCCTTCATCTACTCTGGGTTCAAACTTGCCAAGTTTTTCATCATTATTCTTGATAAAGCATTTGCTTCCAAAAATTCTAAAATGCTTTATAGTGGGAGGATTACCATACCAGAGTTCATATGGAGTTTTATCACTATTTACACAAACATGTGCCTTGTTGAGAATGTTTATTGTTGTATGTGCTGCTTCTCCCCAAAATGTGTCAGGTGTTCCGGAATCATCAAGCATAGCTCTATCCATTTGTTGAACTGTTCTATTCATTATTTCTGCAACACCATTTTGTTGTGGAGTGCCAGCTACAAAAAACTGTCTTTTTATGCCATGTTGTTCACAAAATTCAAGGAATTCATCTGATGTATATTCTCCTCCTCGATCAGATCTGAGACACTTGATTTTTAGATCTAATTCATTCTCAACCAGTGCTTTGAAGATCTGAAATTTCTCAAATGCTTCATCTTTGTGTTTAAGCAGCCCAATCCAACACATTCTAGAGAAATCATCAATGAATAAGATATAGTATTCTTCACCACGTGGTGAATTTTTCCTCATAGGTCCACATATGTCAGTATGAATGAGTTCAAGAGGCTTACTTGATGATCCTTCCTTGGCGTAAAATTGTACTCTGGTTTGCTTACCGAATTGGCAAGATTTGCATATGATATTTTTAGGTAGAGTAATATTGGGAAGATCACGAACAACTTTAAGTTTGCTTGATTTTTTGATTTGAGAGAAGCTTAGATGCCCCAACCTTCTATGCCATAGCCAATTTTATGAAGATTTACTCAAATAACATTGTTCTTTGCAGTTCTTCAATACATACAGGTTGTTTGGAGTTCTTTTTCCTTTTATAATTGCTTTACCTGTATCAAGATCACGTACCACACATTCTTTTGAACTAAAGACAACTTCAGTTCCTTGATCACACATTTGACTTAAACTTAACAAGTTATGCTTTAATCCATCCACATACATGACTTCATTAGATTTCACCTTTTCTTTTAGAAAAACAGACCCTTTTCCCTTAATGACTGCAGGAGTATCATTTCCAAATGTAACATTCTTTTCCTTTTCTAGAGCACTATATGCAAGAAGTTTGTCTTTATCACCTGTCATGTGTCTTGAGCATCCACTATCAATTTACTTCATCTTCTACAAATAATGCTATGCCACAATTTTCAACCTGTAATTCCTTCTTTTTCCATACTTTGGAGCTTGAAGGAGCATGTTCTTTTGGTTAAACTTTTATCGTGCATTCAGATTCTTCTTGGCCAAAGTTATTGCAATAAGCACATTCAACTTCATTTTTAAGAGGAGAAAAGTTGTTATAAGTATTCTTCTTTGTTTCAATATCAATCCTTTTCTTTCTTGCTTCTCTTTTCATGATGGTTTTATATGCAACACATTGAACAACTTTATGACCAAAATTGTGACATGAGAAACATTGTCCATTGAAGAAGAAATTTTTGCGATCATGAAATCTTCTACTTGAATTTACCTGTTGATTGTTGTTTCTTTGAAAGATATTCCTGTTGGTGTTCTTTGAATTGAGATGATCATGCTTTACCTGTAATGATTCTTTATTCCCTTGCTGAGTGGCAGAATGTTGTAAACCAACTGTAGCTGCTTTTAGATAATTTGGTGTTGAAGCCTGAGAAGATTCTCCGGTATATCCAAGACCTGTCTTTATAAGAGGAGAACGTTGTACCTTGATAATCTCATCTAAGGTTTCAGATCCTTTATCAAATCTAAGATTCAGAGTCTTTACTTTCTCAAGTTCTTTTCTTAGACTTACTACTTCACACTCTAATTTCTCATTGTGTTTCTCTTTTTCTTCAAGCTGATTTTTCAGAGTTTCTATGGTTATTTTACTCTCTTCTAAGAAAATTTTGAGTTTATTGTTTTCATCAAGAAAATCATTGTCTTCTAGAGCATCCACAAAATTATCCTTTTCTTCTCTAGATTATTTTTCAAATGCCATGAGAAGTCTAAGATCTTGTTCACATTCTTCCTCACTATCAGATAACCCATCACTGTTTTCATGAGTATATTAACTCTTTCTAGTGCTGAAACGATTCTTATTCCTTCTTGCTACTTCCTTCCCCTTTTTATGTGTTTCTTTATAAGGACACTTAGCAGCATAATGACCAACTCTTCCACAATCAAAACATTTGAAAGGAAGCTTACCTCTAAACCGTCCTGTGCCAAGTTGAAGTTTCTTTACAAAGTTTATCTCATCTTCTTCTAAGATATATCCTGATCCTTCTATTTTTTGTACTTCCTTCCCTTTTGTAGAAGTTCTAAAGACTGCTTCTTTGACTTCAGATGGTCCTCCTCTTCTCATTTCATATGCAGTTAGTATGCCATGAAGTTGCACCACAGTAAGATTTTGAAGATCTTGCTTTTCTTCAAGAGCAGAAACTTTTGACTCAAATTTTGTCGTTAGTGATCTTAAGACTTTCTCAACCAAAGTAGATTCGGTTATTGTTTCTCCCAGATTTCTCATACGATTTACAATATCATCAAGACGTAAAAAGAAATTGGCAATGCTCTCCTCATTATCCATTTTTAGATTCTCATATTTAATTCTGAGAGTTTGGAGTTTAGCACTTTGTACCTTTGCATCACCTTCATAACTTAGAATGAATTTGTCCCATATTGCCTTTGCAGTATTCAGTTGCATGACTTTGACAAATTCTGATTCAGTTAGACTTCCCTATAGAGCATTGACCGCATTTGCATTTGTTTCATAATTATTTCTTTCCATCGGATCTGTTGGTATTGCAGCTGGATATTGATATCCTCCTTCAACAATTGCCCATACCTCTGCTACCAGAGACTGAAGATAGGATCTCATCCTTGTTTTCCAGAAGATTAAATCGTTTCCGTTAAAGAGTGGAGGCCTAATAGATTTTGTTCCATCTTGATTTCTCATCTTGCTTGATCTTCCTTCTAGTGGCTAAGCTTTTTCAGAAGGACCTGCTCTGATACCAATTGTTGGAAAAATACTGAGAGAGGGGGGTGAATCAGTATTTAGAGTTGACTGACAATTTTTAGTTTTCCTTTCTTTTAAAACCATATGTTACATTACTGCATCCAACTTGTATGTCCAGAGATCTTATTATGTCTTTACTTAGATCATTGCATCATTCATTCATCAGATAAGCAGTAAGCATGAACAGAAATAACAGAACAAACCATCAAACATAAGCAACACATATGAACACCAGGATTTAAGGTGGAAACCCAATTTGGGAGAAAAACCACCGCTGATGTAATCTCAGTCTTCAATATTTATTATAAATAATACTTCTTACAATTTTATGCTGGTGCAGACTCATACTAGCACGTAGACACCCATCTGCAGAAGGCTACAACCTTCTCTCATTTACTAGCCTCTCCTGGAAGGGAGCTACTACCCCCTGCTCTCGTTTACCAGCTACCACTGGAAGGGAGCTACAACCCCCTCACTGAAGGCTTTGACCCTCAGATCTACTGCGGACCACGTTTCATCCACTTCCACACACCATACCTTGCAGGAAACCAGATTTATTTATTTTCTTCAGAGGTGCATTCTTAATTCAGATCTCTCAGCAATCTGTTACCCATTCCATACAGATATACTTCAGAGTGAAGTATTCATTCACAACCCTTACTCATGCATATGTTCTTCATGATTTCGTCAGTCGATTAAACCAGGAATTAATCATCATCTGATCTAGAGATCTTGATCAATCATCATATTCACCGGTGCACCATAGATTCAGATATATCAGAGTTTATTCATATAGATATCTCTAAAAGAGATTTGTTTATTATCAACCCTTTCGCATGCACACAATTCTTCATAATTCTCATCACCTTATATAGTTTTCACCTTTATTAAAACCTTGGGTCAAAACCATTCAATTGCTAATGGTATTCCTGGACGGGGTCAAAATAGATAATCCAGCGGGGTTTCCATAACTCACACTGTTCTATTGAACTAATTTAATATTTTGAACTTAACTTTAGGATTAAGGTTAACCCTTCGCATTTTAATGCTTTCAAACAATATGGTAAACGTTTGACCCCGGGCCCACAAATATGGTCAATAGCCAATCAAATACGCGCATGGTACCATAGGTAAACTTCGTGCAAGTCCAGCGTCCGATCACCATTCGATAGCAAGCTTCCAGATCAACGACATATATGCATATCGCTCGACCTCCGATGCCGAACGTTAACGTGTGATGGTCCGCCGTACTTTGGTTATTCTTCGTGCACCTTCCTCATACGACCACCGTCCGATGGCTTCCCTCCAGATCAATGGTGCACAACAATATCACTGGGTGTCCTGGGTCGAACTATAACGCGCGATGGCGCACAGTGACAAGCGGTTTTCCGTGGGTCTCCTTGCCACGTGTCGAGTGATTTATGGAATCGCTCCCAGCTCTTCAAATACCTCTCACTCCACATAGGTGGTGCGATGAAAACCATAAACCGCCTTCACTGTTCACTCGGTCATGATTCCGCTCTTCCATGGAGGGTTTCGTCGCCTTTTCAATGTATTATTATAATTAAGTTTCGCTTTAAGGTTTTGCCTTTTATTACAGTTCCATTGCTAAGTTTAACGCTTTGTTCACAATTTCGTTTGAGTCTTTTAACATACATTCTTTACACCGGTTGCTGCCTTCCGACCTTGACACAACACAATGTCACTCTGTCTTCAATTCTGCTATGATATATATAATATATCAACCTTCCATTGTATGTTCAGAGTACTATCCTGTCATAGTTCCGCTTCTAACTGCACTTTCAAGTTCTTGATTCCGCAAGCTGATCACTATACTATGGTCCATCGCGATTATAACCTTTGCTACATTCATCATATCTTTGCAACCATTAATTCCTTCAATGGATTTCTTACATATCACAGATTACCATTCAGTTATTCTTTTCTATTCGATGGCCTTTTTCTCCTACTCTGTCTCTGGACAATTCTGCTTCAATTATGCATTCTACTTCTATTCACTGTCTCTGCGTTGTCTGCTACCTTAGTTCCTTATATGCCTTGCTTCCTCTCTGCTTCTTGTTTAATGTTTCTCCTTGCTTCTCTGTTTGCCTTGTTGCTGTTCAGATGCTCCTTCTTTGCTACTTCCTTTGCTATCAATGACAACATTTCCAAAAATCTCCCCCTTTGGCATTGATGGCAATACTCTTCCTCTGATGGTATTATAGAAGCCCTTTGTTTCTTTTCCTCTTATAGAAGCCCTTTTTTGCTTTTCCTCCCCCTTTGACATCAATGGCAAAGAGTTTGATCAAGATCCTTTAAACCGACAATGCCATGCTACCCCTGAGATCATGCTGCATCTTCAAATGTAATATGACCAACAATTCATCCTTTTCATATGACCAATGCTCCCCCTTAGCCTGTGCATTCAAAGATGCCTAACAGCACCTCACAACCAATTTAATATTCTGTATTTAAGTAGACCTGATCCTCTGCATGGCAGAGACTACTCCTAGTTTCTGTTTGAGATATTCGAACGCTTCCCTGGGTAGAGGTTTGGTAAATATATCAGCAACTTGTTCTTTGGAGGAAACATACTCCAATTTTACTTTTTGTTCAAGCACTTGTTCATGTAAGAAGTGATATTTGATGGGAATGTGCTTGGTCTTGGAATTCATAACAGGATTCTTTGAGATACTGATGGCACTTGTATTATCACACATAATGGAGATAGGAGGTGAACATTTGATTTGAAAGTCTTGTAAGGTCTGCATCATCCAATGAAGTTGAGTGCAACATGATGCGGCAGCCACATATTCTTCTTCTGCTATGGATAAGGCAATAGAGCTTTGCTTCTTGCTAAACCAAGATACTAATCGGGGTCCCATATAGAATGCACCACCACTACTTCTTTTCCGATCATCAACACTTCCAGCCCAATCTGCATCAGTGTATGCATGAAGAGTAAGATCAGCATTCTTTGGATACCATAGTCCAAAGTCTTGAGTTCCTTGTAGATATTTGAATATTCTTTTCACAGCTTGAATATGAGACTCCTTTGGATTAGCTTGGAATCATCCAACAATCCCAACTGCATGCATGATGTCTGGTCTTGTCCCAATGAGATAAAGTAGACTTCCTATCATAGAGCTGTATTCTGGTTGATTCACCGTGGGGGAATCATCATTAGAACTGAGATTACATCCGATTATCATTGGTGTACTTACAAGTTTGAAATCTTCCATGCCATACTTCTTTAAGATTTTCTTGAGGTATTTTTCTTGTGATAAGAATATGCCATTTGTTGCTTGTTGCACTTGCAAGCCAAGAAATAATGTTAGTTCCCCAAGTAAAGACATTTCAAATTCTTGCTGCATATCAGAAGCAAGTTTCTGATCATAGACTCTTCATTACTTTCAAAAATGATATCATCAACATATACAACCACAATCAATTTTTTTTCATTTTCAGTTTTTTTGTATAAGTTGCTATCTGCACACCCTTTTGAAAATCCTTGTTGATGAAGATATTTGCCAAGACGATAGTACCATGCCCTTGGAGCTTTTTTGAGACCATATAGAGCCTTTTTAAGTCTACAAACAAGTTTTTCATCATTTCTGAAAATTAATCCTTCTGGTTGTTCTATATAAACTTCTTCTTCTAGATCACCATTGAGAAAAGAAGATTTAACATCCATTTGATAAACTTTGATTTGTTGGAAGCTTGAAAATGCAAGAAACATTCTTATGGCTTCAAGTCTGGCTACAGGAGCAAAGGTTTCTTCAAAGTCTATACCTTCTTGTTGAGCATACCCTTTGCAAACAAGTCTAGCTTTATTTCTTATAACATCCCCATTCTCATTTAACTTGTTTTTGAATATCCATTTAGTTCCAATGACATTTTTGTCATGAAGTCTTGGTACTAATTCCCAAGTGTGATTCTTTTCAATTTGATCAAGCTCTTCATTCATGGCTTGAATCCAACATTCATCTTTGCTAGCTTGACTGACATTGTGAGGTTCAATAGTGGACAGAAATGCCAGATTGCTAGAAGATCCCACTATAGTCCTTCTTGTTTGTACACCTAATCCCTTTTCTCCCAAAATTTTAGATTCTAGATGATTCTTTTGAACATATCTATATGGAGCTTTTTCAAATAAATCATCTTCGGGTTCTTCATTAGGTTCATTGTCTATATCATCCTTATTTGATGTAGAAGGATATGTGTCATAATCATCTTCATTTGTTGTTTGCTTTTCATCTTTTGGAGCTGCAGGAGACTCATCAATAACAACATCAATACATTCAAAAATCTTACGAAGTCTTTTATTGTAACATTTATATGCCCTACTCCTAGAGGAGTAACCAAGAAATATTCCTTCATCTGATCTGGGTTCAAACTTGCCAAGTTTTTCATCATTATTCTTGATAAAGCATTTGCTTCCAAAAATTCTAAAATGCTTTATAGTGGGAGGATTACCATACCAGAGTTCATATGGAGTTTTATCACTATTTACATGAACATGTGCCTTGTTGAGAATGTTTACTGTTGTATGTGCTGCTTCTCCCCAAAATGTGTCAGGTGTTTCGGAATCATCAAGCATAGCTCTAGCCATTTTTTGAACTGTTCTATTCATTCTTTCTGCAACACCATTTTGTTGTGGAGTGCCAGCTACAGAAAACTGTCTTTTTATGCCATGTTGCTCACAAAATTCAAGGAATTCATCTGATGTATATTCTCCTCCTCGATCAGATCTGAGACACTTGATTTTTAGATCTAATTCATTCTCAGCTAGTGCTTTTAAGATCTGAAATTTCTCAAATGCTTCATCTTTGTGTTTAAGCAGCCCAATCCAACACTTTCTAGAGAAATCATCAATGAATAAGATATAGTATTCTTCACCACGTGGTGAATTTTTCCTCATAGGTCCACATATGTCAGTATGAATGAGTTCAAGAGGCTTACTTGATGATCCTTCCTTGGCATTAAATTGTACTCTGGTTTGCTTACCGAATTGGCAAGATTTGCATATGATATTTTCAGGTAGAGTAATTTGGGAAGATCACGAAAATCTTTAAGTCTGCTTGATTTGTTGATTTGAGAGAAGCTCGGATGCCCCAACCTTCTATGCCATAGCCAGTTTTCTGAAGATTTACTCAAGTAACATTGTTCTTTGCAGTTCTTCAATACATACAGGTTGCTTGGAGTTCTTTTTCCTTTTATAATTGTTTTACCTGTATCAAGATCACGTACCACACATTATTTTGAACTAAATACAACTTCAGTTCCTTGATCACACATTTGACTTACACTTAACAGGTTATGCTTTAATCCATCCACATACATAACTTCATTAGCTTTCACCTTTTCTTTTAGAAAAACGGACCCTTTTCCCTTAATGACCACAGGAGTATCATTTCCAAATGTAACATTCTTTTCTTTTTCTAAAGCACTATATGCTAGAAGTTTTTTTTGTCACTTGTCATGGGTCTTGAGCATCCACTATCAATGTACCATTGGTTTTCTTCATCTTCTGCAAATAACGCTATGCCACAATTTTCAACCTGTAATTCCTTCTTTTTCCATACTTTGGAGCTTGAAGGAACATGTTCTTTTGGCTGAAATTTTCTCTTGCATTCAGATTCTTCATGGCCAAAGTTATTGCAATAAGCACATTCAACTTCATTTTGAAGAGGAGAAAATTTGTTATAAGTATTCTTCTTTGTTTCAATATCAATCCTTTTCTTTCTTGCTTCTCTTGTCATGATGGTTTTATATGCAACACATTGAACAACTTTATGACCAAAATTGTGACATGAGAAACATTGTCCATTGAAGAAGAAATTTCTGCGATCATAAAATCTTCTATATGAATTTATTTGTTGATTGGTGTTTCTTTGAAAGCCATTCCTTTTAGTGTTCTTTGAATTGAGATGATCATGTTTTACCTGTAAATATTCTTTATTCCCTTGTTGAGTGGCAGCATGTTGTAAACCAGCTGTAACTGCTTTTAGATAATTTTGTGCTGAAGCCTGGGAAGATTCTCCAATAAATCCTAGACCTGTCTTTATAAGAGGAGAACGTTGTACCTTGATAATCTCATTTAACGTTTCAGATCCTTTAGCAAATCTAAGATTTAGAGTTTTTACTTTCTCAAGTTCTTTTCTTAGGCTTACTACTTCACACTCTAATTTCTCATTGTGTTTTTCCTTTTCTTCAAGCTGATTTTTCAGAGTCTCTATGGTTATTTTACTCTCTTCTAAGCAAATTTTGAGTTTATTGTTTTCATCAAGAAAATCACTGTCTTCTAGAGCATCCACAAAAGTATCCTTTTCTTCTCTAGAATATTTTTCAAATGCCATGAGAAGTCTAAGATCTTGTTCACATTCTTCCTCACTATCAGATAACCCATCACTGTCTTCATGAGTATAGTAACTCTTTCTAGTGCTAAAACGATTCTTATTCCTTCTTGCTACTTCCTTCCCCTTTTTATGTGTTTCTTTATAAGGACACTTAGCAACATAATGACCAACTCTTCCACAATCAAAACATTTGAAAGGAAGCTTACCTCTAAACCGTCCTGTGCCAAGTTGAAGTTTCTTTACGAAGTTTATCTCATCTTCTTCTGAGACATATCCTGATCCTTCTGTTATTTGTACTTCCTTCCCTTTTGTAGAAGTTCTAAAGACTGCTTCTTTGACTTCATATGGTCCTCCTCTTCTCATTTCATATGCAGTTAGTATGCCATGAAGTTGTACCACAGTAAGATTTTGAAGATCCTGCTTTTCTTCAAGAGCAGAAACTTTTGACTCAAATTTTGTCATTAGTGATCTTAAGACTTTCTCAACCAAAGTAGATTCGGTTATTGTTTCTCCCAGATTTCTCATACGATTTACAATATCATCAAGACGTAGAAAGAAATTGGCAATGCTCTCCTCATTATCCATTTTTAGATTCTCATATTGAATTATGAGAGTTTGGATTTTATCACTTTTTACCTTTGCATCACCTTCATAACTAAGAATGATTTTGTCCCATATTTCCTTTGTTGTATTCAGCTGCATGACTTTGACAAATTCTGATTCAGTTAGACTTCCCAATAGAGCAATGACCGCCTTTGCATTTGTTTCATAATTCTTTTTTTCCGTCGGATCTATTGTTATTGCAGCTGGATATTGATATCCTCCTTCAACAATTGCCCATACCTCTGCTCCCAGAGACTGAAGATAGGATCTCATCCTTGTTTTCCAGAAGATTAAATTGTTTCTGTTAAAGAGAGGAGGCTTGATAGATGTTGTTCCATCTTGATTTCTCATCTTGCTTGATCTTCCTTCTAGCGGCTAAGCTTTTTCAGAAGGACATGCTCTGATACCAATTGTTGGAAAAATACTGAGAGGGGGGGTGAATCAGTATTTAGAGCTGACTGACAATTTTTAGTTTTCCTTTCTTTTAAAACCATATGTTACATTACTGCATCCAACTTGTATGTCCAGAGATCTTATTATGTCTTTACTTAGATCATTGCATCATTCATTCATCAGATAAGCAGTAAGCATGAACAAAAATAACAGAAAAAACCATCAAAAATAAGAAACACATATGAACACCAGGATTTAAGGTGGAAACCTAATTCGGGAGAAAAACCACCGTTGCTATAATCTCAGTCTTCAATATTTATTATAAAGAATACTTCTTACAATTTTATGTTGGTGCAGACTCATACCAGCACGCAGACACCCATCTGCAGAAGGCTACAACCTTCTCTCGTTTACCATCCTCTCCTAGAAGGGAGCTACTACCCCCTACTCTCGTTTACCAGCTGCCACTGGAAGGGAGCTACAATGCCCTCACTGAAGGCTTCAACCCTTAGATCTACTGCGGACCACGTTTCATCCACTTCCACACACCATACCTTGCAGGCAACCAAATTTATTTATTTTCTTCAGAGGTGCATTCTTAATTCAGATCTCTCAGCAATCTGTTACCCATTCCATACAGATATACTTCAGAGTGAAGTATTCATTCACAACCCTTACTCATGCATACGTTCTTCATGATTTCGTCAGTCGATTAAACCAGGAATTAATCATCATCTGATCTAGAGATCTTGATCAATCATCATATTCACCGGTGCACCATATATTCAGATATATAAGATTTTATTCATACAAATATCTCTAAAAGAGATTCGTTTATTATCAACCCTTTCGCATGCACACAATTCTTCATAATTCTCATCACCTTATATAGTTTTCGCCATTATTAAAACCTTGGGTGAAAACCATTCAATTGCTAATGGTATTCCTGGACGGGGTCAAAATAGATAATCCAGCAGGGTTTCGATAACTCACACTATTCTATTGAATTAATTTAATATTTTTAACTTAACTTTAGGATTAAGGTTAACCCTGCGCATTTTAACGCTTTCAAAAAATATGGTAAACCTTTGACCCCGGGCCCACAAATATGGTCAATAGCCAATCAAATACGCGCATGGTACGATAGGTAAACTTCGTGCAAGTCCAGCGTCTGATCACAGTTCAATAGCAAGCTTCCAGATCAATGGCATATATGCATATCGCTTGACCTCCGATGCCGAACGTTAACGTGCGATGGCCCACCGTACTTTGGTTATTCTTCGTGCACCTTCCTCATACAACCACCGTCCGATGGCTTCCCTCCAGATCAACGATGCACAACAATATCGCTGGGCATCCTAGGTCGAACTATAACGTGTGATGACGCACAGTGACAAGCGGTTTTCCGTGGGTCTCCTTGCCACGTGTCGAGTGATTTATGGAATCGCTCCCAACTCTTCAAATACCGCTCACTCTGCATAGGTGCTACGATGAAAACCATAAATTGCCTTCACTGTTCACTCGGTCATGGTTCCGCTCTTCCACGCAGGGTTCCGTCGCCTTTTCAATGTATTATTATAAGTAAGTTGTGCTTTAAGGTTTTTCCTTTTATTACAGTTCCATTGCTAAGTTTAACACTTTTTTCACAATTTCGTTTGAGTCTTTTAACATACATTCTTTTACCACAGTTCTGCCTTAGGCATGACACATATGATATAACTCTGTCTTCAATTATTATGAGTATATGTACATGTCATCTTTGTCTGTGTTGAGTTCCTACTGTCATGCACGTTCTGCCTTCCTATGCACATTCAAGTTCTTAACAGATTCCCATGGTGATCCACAGGTAGAGGTTTGGTAAATATATCAACAACTTGTTCTTTGGAGAAACATACTCAATTTTACTTTTGTTCTAGCACTTGTTCACGTAAGAAGTGATATTTGATGGGAATGTGCTTGGTCTTGGAATGCATAACAAGATTCTTTGAGATACTGATGGCACTTGTATTATCACACATAATGGAGATAGGAGGTGAACATTTGATTTGAAAGTCTTGTAAGGTCTGCATCATCCAAAGAAGTTGAGTGCAACATGATGCGGCAACCACATATTCTTCTTCTGCTATGGATAAGGCAATAGAGCTTTGCTTCTTGCTAAACCAAGATACTAACCGGGGTCCCATATAGAATGCACCACCACTACTTATTTTCCGATCATCAACACTTCCAGCCCAATCTGCATCAGTGTATGCATGAAGATTAAGATCAGAATTCTTTGGATACCATAGTCCAAAGTCTTGAGTTCCTTAAAGATATTTGAATATTCTTTTCACAGCTTGAAAATGAGACTCCTTTGGATTAGCTTGGAATCATCCAACAATCCCAACTGCATGCATGATGTCTGGTCTTGTCCCAATGAGATAAAGTAGACTTCCTATCATAGATCTGTATTTTGGTTGATTCACCGTGGGGGAATCATCATTAGAACTGAGATTACATCTGGTTATCATTGGTGTACTTACAGGTTTGCAATCTTCCATGCCATACTTCTTTAAGATTTGCTTGAGGTATTTTGCTTGTGATAAGAATATGCCATCTGTTGCTTGTTGCACTTGCAAGCCAAGAAAAAATGTTAGTTCCCCAAGTAAAGACATTTCAAATTCTTGCTACATATCAGAAGCAAATTTCTGACTCATAGACTCTTCATTACTTCCAAAAATGATATCATCAACATATACAACCACAATCAATAGTTTGTCATTTTCAGTTTTTGTGTATAAGTTGCTATCAGCAGACCCTTTTGAAAATCCTTGTTGATGAAGATATTTTTCAAGACGATAGTACCATGCCCTTGGAGCTTGTTTGAGACCATATAGAGCCTTTTTAAGTCTACATTTTTGATCATTTCCGAAAATGAATCCTTCTGGTTGTTCTATATAAAATTCTTCTTCTAGATCACCTTTGAGAAAAGAAGATTTAACATCCATTTGATAAACTTTGATTTGTTGGAAGCTTCAAAATGCAAGAAACATTCTTATTACTTCAAGTCTGGCTACAGAAGAAAAAGTTTCTTCAAAGTCTATACCTTCTTGTTGAGCATACCCTTTGCAAACAAGTCTAGCTTTATTTCTTATAACATCCCCATTCTCATTTAACTTGTTTTTGAATATCCATTTAGTTCCAATAACATTTTTGCCATGAGGTCTTGGTACTAATTCCCAAGTGTGATTCTTCTAAATTTGATCAAGCTCTTCATTCATGGCTTGAATCCAACAATCATCTTTGCAGGCTTGACTGACATTGTGTGGTTCAATAGTGGACAGAAATGCGAGATTGCTAGAAGATCCCACAAGAGTCCTTCTTGTTTGTACACCTGATCCCTTTTCTCCCAAAATTTGAGATTCTGTATGATTCTTTCGAACATATCTAGATGGAACTTTTTCAGATAAATCATCTTTAGGTTCTTCATTGGGTTCACTATCTATATCATCCTTATTTGATGTAGAAGGATATGTGTCATCATCATCTTCATTTGTTGTTTTCTTTTCTTCTTTTGGAGCTGCACGAGACTCATCAATAACAACATTAATACATTCAACAATCTTCTGAAGTCTTTTATTGTAACATTTATATTCCCTACTCCTAGAGGAGTAACCAAGAAATATTCCTTCATCTGCTCTAGGTTCAAACTTGCCAAGTTTTTCATCATTATTCTTGATAAAGCATTTGCTTCCAAAAATTCTAAAATGCTTTACAGTGGGAGGTTTACCATACCAGAGTTCATATGGAGTTTTATCACTATTTACACGAACATGTGCCTTGTTGAGAATGTTTACTGCTGTATGTGCTACTTCTCCCCAAAATGTGTCAGGTGTTCCGGAATCATCAAGCATAGCTCTAGCCATTTGTTGAACTGTTCTATTCATTATTTCTGCAACACCATTTTGTTGTGGAGTGCCAGCTACAGAAAACTGTCTTTTTATGGCATGTTGTTCACAAAATTCAAGGAATTCATCTGATGTATATTATCCTCCTCGATCAGATATGAGACACTTTATTTTTAGATATAATTCATTCTCAACTAGTGCTTTGAAGATCTAAAATTTCTCAAATGCTTCATCTTTGTGTTTAAGCAGCCCAATCCAACACATTCTAGAGAAATCAACAATGAACAAGATATAGTATTCTTCACCACGTGGTGACTTTTTCCTCATAGGTCCACATATGTTAGTATGAATGAGTTCAAGAGGTTTACTTGATGATCCTTCCTTGGCATTAAATTGTACTCTTGTTTGCTTATCGAATTGGCAAGATTTGCATATGATATTTTCAGGTAGAGTAATATTGGGAAGATCACAAACAACTTTAAGTCTGCTTGATTTGTTGATTTGAGAGAAGCTCAGATGCCCCAAACTTCTATGCCATAGCCAATTTTATGAAGATTTACTCAAATAACATTGTTCTTTGTAGTTCTTCAATACATACAGGTTGTTTGGAGTTCTTTTTCCTTTTATAATTGCTTTACCTGTATCAAGATCACATACCACACATTCTTTTGAACTAAAGACAAATTCAGTTCCTTGATCACACATTTGACTTACACTTACAAGTTATGCTTTAATCCATCCACATACATGACTTCATTAGCTTTCACCTTTTCTTTTAGAAAAACAGACCCTTTTCCCTTAATGATCGCATGAGTATCATTTCCAAATGTAACATTCTTTTCCTTTTCTAGAGCACTATATGCAAGAAGTTTGTCTTTATCACCTGTCATGTGTCTTGAGCATCCACTATCAGTTTTCTTCATCTTCTGCAAATAACGCTATGCCACAATTTTCAACCTGTAATTCCTTCTTTTTCCATACTTTGGAGCTTGAAGGAACATGTTCTTTTGGCTGAACTTTTCTCCTGCATTCAGATTCTTCATGGCCAAAGTTATTGCAATAAGCACATTCAACTTCATTTTTAAGAGGAGAAAATTTGTTATAAGTATTCTTCTTTGTTTCAATATCAATCCTTTTCTTTCTTGCTTCTCTTGTCATGATGGTTTTATTTGCAACACATTGAATAGCTTTATGACCAAAATTGTGACATGAGAAACATTGTCCATTGAAGAAGAAATTTCTGCGATCATAAAATCTTCTACATGAATTTACCCGTTGATTGATGTTTCTTTGAAAGACATTCCTGTTAGTGTTCTTTGAATTGAGATGATCATGCTTTACCTGTAAATATTATTTATTCCCTTGCTGAGTGGTAGCATGTTGTAAACCAGCTGCAACTGCTTTTAGATAATTTGGTGCTGAAGCCTGAGAAGATTCTCCGATATATCCAAGACCTGTCTTTATAAGAGGAGAACGTTGTACCTTGATAATCTCATCTAAGGTTTCAGATCCTTTAGCAAATCTAAGATTCAAAGTCTTTACTTTCTCGAGTTCTTTTCTTAGACTTACTACTTCACACTCTAATTTCTCATTATGTTTCTCTTTTTCTTCAAGCTGATTTTTCAGAGTTTCTATGGTTATTTTACTCTCTTCTAAGAAAATTTTGAGTTTATTGTTTTCATCAAGAAAATCATTGTCTTCTAGAGCATCCAAAAAAGTATCCCTTTCTTCTCTAGATTCTTTTTCAAATGCCATGAGAATTCTAAGATCTTGTTCACATTCTTCCTCACTATCAGATAACCCATCACTGTTTTCATTAGTATAGTAACTCTTTCTAGTGCTAAAACGATTCTTATTCCTTCTTGCTACTTTCTTCCCCTTTTTATGTGTTTCTTTATAAGGACACTTAGTAGCATAATGACCAACTCTGCCACAATCAAAACATTTGAAAGCAAGCTTACCTCTGAACCATCCTGTGCCAAGTTGAAGTTTCTTTACAAATTTTATCTCATCTTCTTCTGAGATATATCCTGATACTTATATTTTTTATACTTCCTTCCCTTTTGTAGAAGTTCTAAACACTGCTTCTTTGAATTTAGATGGTCCTCCTCTTCTCATTTCATATGAAGTTAGTATGCCATGAATTTGCACCACAGTAAGATTTTGAAGATCCTGCTTTTCTTCAAGAGCAGAAACTTTTGACTCAAATTTTGTCGTTAGTGTTATCACTCAGGTTTTCCTTGAAGTTGTAAGAAAAGGAAAGTATACCCGAGGTAACCACAAACCAACCTTCAGATGCAGAATCTAGCCAATCTGGATCCAGAGAGGGCTCTCTCTTTATAATTTATCTTTGTTCTACGAAAGTTTTAGGCTAGTTATAAATCCAAGAGTTTGTTTGAAAATGGTGGAATTCGCCAACTAAGGGCAAGGTTGAATATTTTCAGGACATTGGGCTATGGAGTCGAAAGGATGGCTTTACTGGATTAATCTTCTACACACAAGATAGCTTTGCAG
>JAXQQM020070940.1:0-82995 GCA_034641835.2 Pinus albicaulis
ATTATACTAGCAATTGCACCATATGTTGCAAAGGAAACGCTGTAAAGCAGTAACATAGTAAAGAGTAGTATAGAGGAAATGATCTCACATGATAGGTTCTGAATGATTCTGTAAGAAGAGAAAAAGCACCCCGTATTCGTATAAGAGCTAAAGGAGGTCATGTTATGCAAATAGATACAATGAGTAAAAGTAGCAGAAATGCGATCGCAGATCAATACCCTAAAACACCAAGAGAAAATGAGATCTTTGTTCACTCAGATAGCAACATAAGCTCCATTTCGCAAAATGTTGAAGTTCATTCTAAAATGGATGAAATTCATTTTAATCGTTGTGAAGAACTGTCTCCGACAAGCACTGCTTTAGAGGTTTCTGAGCAACCCAACCCTATATCTATTCTTGACTCTTCTTCTTCATTCTATAAAGAGGATTCATTTGTATCACCTACACAGCAACATAAGCTCCATTTCGCAAATGGATTATGAGGTTACGAGTAAAATGAGTGATATTAGTGCAGATTTTGACTGCGCACTTGATAATGGAAACCATTGTCTATTTCAATCAAACGGCTCAGTAGATTCACATACGAAGTTGAGGAGAACATTGGAGTTCAGAACAGAACCAAAGGTAAGATTGCAATAGTATTTTTTCATACAATAAAACATATTTTCCATTTAAGAAATATTGATAGCTTTTTTCCAACACTGATTTGTAGTTGTCTTATGTGTAGACATCAGGCACAAAGAAAAAAATGAAGAGCCTGCACATTTGATAAAATCAAAAAATGTTGGAGTTCATTTTGAAATGGATGAAATTAATTTTAATCGTTGTGAAGAGCTGTCTTCAACAAGCACTGCTCAGAAGGTTTCTGAGCAACCCAGCCCTAGATCTGTTCTTGATGCTTTTTCATTCTATAAAGAGGATTCATTTGTATCACCTATCAAGAAATGCTTAATCATATTTAAAGGTAATTTTCTACAATACCCCATACTAATAAAAATTGTTTGAATTATCATTGGAGCAAAAATTCTATAAATTTAAGAAAAAATTCAACAAAACTTCCACAGCATTCAGTATTTCAGGGGATAAAAATAAGGAAAAAATGAATTTATCAAAATTAAATAGAATTTCTTAAAAATGCCCATGGAATTTCAGGTTGTTAAAGAAAAAAAAGGCCAGAATTAGTGAAAGTAAAACAGGGATGCTTTACAGAATTAGTGAAAGTAAAACATAGATGCTTTACAGAATTAGTGAAAGTAAAACAGAGCTGCTTTAAATTTCCCCGGTGAATAGAACTTCAGGGGATGAAACAAGGCAACAGCCAAAATTCATGATATCGTGAGAAGAGATTCTTTAAAATCCCCCGCCAGACAAAATTTCTTGAATAAAAATGACATATATTAACTTGACATTTGTTAAGAAACAAATGCCTAAAAATACAAATAAACGAAAAACTTCATTGTCAATTTGTCTGCATGAACAGATAGAACAGTCATCATTCCTTAGCGTTCAGAATTTTAGGGGATAGAAATAAGGAAAAACTGAAGTTATCAAAATTAAACAGAATTTCTTAAAAATGCCCATGGAATTTCAGGCTGTTAAAGAAAAAAAAGGCCAGAATTAGTGAAAGTAAAACAGGGATGCTTTACAGAATTAGTGAAAGTAAAACAGAGATGCTTTACAGAATTAGTGAAAGTAAAACAGAGCTGCTTTAAATTTCCCCAGTGAATAAAACTTCAGGGGATGAAACAAGACAACAGCCAAAATTCATGAATTCGTGAGCAGAGATTCTTTAAAATTCCCCGCCAGACAAAATTTATTGAATAAAACTGACATATATTAACTTGACATTTGTTAAGAAACAAATGCCTAAAATTACAAATAAACAAAAAACTTCATTGTCAATTCGTCTACATCAATAGACAGAACAATCATCATTCCTTGACATACTAAATACAGTGCTCTGTATCTTCTCTTCACCTGTAATTTCAAAACTAATAGTATGTTGCTTGGGCTTCACGAACCAAAACACAGAGAGACCAGAGATTAAAAAAATCTCAATCTTTGATGAGCCATCAACTTGAATCTCACAGAAAAATTATTCTTCTCCAAACAAAATAATGTAGTTGTACACATATATCTTCCATCATTCTGGAATTTCTTATTGATAAGCATTGAAATCATTCCATGATATGGAATTTGCTCTTTTGTGATTAGGAATATGGAACTTGGGCTCCTTGGGGATGGTTGGAAGCTTTGATGATCTTTTGGGAATGAAAGGTCTGTCAAAGAAGGGCATTAGTTGAGCACGCGGAACCAACTCCTTTCTCAATCTCTTGATCTCCTCTTCTTCGGCTAACTTTTTCAATCTCTCCTATTCTAGTATTTCTTGCTCCATGGCTTTGAGTCTTTCTGTAATAATGTGGTCAAATTCAGCACGGTCAGCTACCCTTATTTCAGTGTGAAGCTTCAGATCCAATGTTTTAATGCTTTCTTTAACAGGGGGCTTTATCAAACACTCTGGCTCATCTGTTGTCCAAGGCAACCCTTGTGCGATTGGAATTCAAAGTTTTTCCTCCTCATCAAGCATCTCCCAGAGCTTCTTCATGAACTCTCTCTCTTTCGTGAGGCCTCTTTGCTCCGTTTGGCGCTTGAAAGGTTGTGCAGCGGTGACCTTAAGTTGCTTATTCCATCGCTGCATACCATTTCTTGCTAGAGATCGACGTCCACTGGAATCCAATCTCCCTCTGTTGCGTCTTCTTCTGCTTCCATAACTGCTTCCACTTCTTCCACTTGAACAAACACTTCCAAGTATCATGGTTCACAGCAGAAGGTGTATCTTCAGAAACACAGAACTTGAAATCAGCATAGCTTTCAAGATATGAATCACTATTTGACCTCTTGACTTCACCAAAGCTTTCATTAGATGGGCTATTACTAACCAACTTCTCAGCCGAGGCCTGTCCCTGCATTCCAGGAAGTGCCCACTTCACAACCCTACTCACTCTAAACTCTTGCTTCACTTGTCAAAGAAGGGCATTAGTTGAGCATGTGGAACCAACTGTTTTCTCAATATCTTGATCTCCTCTTCTTCGGCTAAATTTTTCAATCTGTCCTGTTCTAGTATTTCTAAATATTGAATAACATGTTCAAGGATCATTTTCGCGCTTTAGCTTTTGGCCAAACACAAGCAATGATTTCAAAACTTTCACTTTATTAAATCTTTGATAGAAATGCGAAGGAATGTATAATGAAGCCTGGGATGCTTTGTATTGGATATAATGAAGTAGCTCTAACATGTTGCAGTGATCTACCATTATTAGAGTTCTTTTCTCCAGGTCAAACTTCA
This sequence comes from Pinus albicaulis, assembly GCA_034641835.2. NCBI lineage: Eukaryota > Viridiplantae > Streptophyta > Pinopsida > Pinales > Pinaceae > Pinus > Pinus albicaulis. Next base: position 3,347 of record JAXQQM020070940.1, read on the forward strand.
TAGTAAAAATTTCAAATTTCCTATTCTCCCATAGTCGTATTGTAGTTGCAGAGTAGCTATCCTTAGCAACAATGACTAAAAGGTGTTGCTGCTGCTGGAGTTTGTTTTCCTGTTTTTCAGGAGACAACAGTCAATCTTCTTCTAATTCTGCACAGCCTCCTGCTAATAATAATGCTCCGGCTCCAGCACTTGTAAGAGAAGAAGCTCTCGATCTAAGGCAGCAAGATCCCCAAACCAACCTTCCGACATCCACTGTTCTTGATGTTTCTCCTTTTTCTAATTCTGCTCCAACGCAGAGTGAACAACCCCTACCCCATGAGGCTCCAGCAAGTGGTGATCCCTCTTGCAGCACTTTAATGGTGCCCCAACTTACCAAGAATATGGAAGTTCATATTGCAGATGGTGCAGAAAATGACAGCATCAATATTGAAGGCATCATAGAGGATATATCTGAGATTTTCAAAATTATCAAGGTAAGATGGATCTCCGTTTTTCAAATCCAACTGAACAGTTGAGTTGTATTTCGAGGTTATTGTTAACATGCCTTGACACACCATCTTGATTTTATTTTTAGACAAAGTCCTCGGATAAAAAACCATCCACTGACCACTATTGGCCAACTACCTCATTTTTCTCCACACTAAAGGAGATCCTCTTGAAGGCAACCGATGACGCTTTGGCTTTGGTGCGTATTACACCTCAATCAACTAAACCTGAAATCTCACCATATTTTTTTTCTAAGATTCCTCCAAAATATTTTTGTTCTAAGATTTTGAGAGTAAATATATTGAACTGGGAATGCAATTAATATTTTATCTAATGTTTTTTCCCTTTCCTCGTTTTTAGAAAGATATTATTCCATCTGAACATTCTAGCAAAGAAATGAAAATGGTTGAGAATCTCCTAAAAGGAATAGGGCAGGCACACTGGGCTGTTGCGGGTCTTCTTGTTGTGGCAAATATATTGGAGAGATTTGAAATGGTATCTGTAAACCAAGATGAGTGTTTGTTACTTTTAGAGGAAATGAGTAATATGGCCCAACATGTTAAAGATCTTAAACTAAGACCTGCATCAAAAAAAGGGATGGAGGACTCAATAAAAAAAGCAACAGAAATGGTCGTGGAAGGAGCCCTCATGTGCTGTAGTCAAATTAACTCTGCAAAGTTTTCTAGGTGAGTATGTTTGAAATGATTACTGTATGTATGTCTATATCCATGATTACCCCGATGACTTTTTCATTTTTTATATTGTTATGATCCCATCAATACACACATAGAATTGAATGAATTTCTTAATCAAATTTTACCAACAGGTTTTTCTCAACATCTGTGAACAAGGAAGAGCTGGTTAAATTTCAAGAAAAGTTACAGAAAATGTACAGACGTATGGAAAATCAAATTTTTATATGCATTTTGGATGCCATTGAGTGTGCTAATGTGCGTCCCCCCGTTAAAGAATGAGAGCGATCATACCCTCAGTACACAGGTATATTGTGATAATCGTGGTAAATTTTGCTTGAAATATTGAAGTATTAGTAGGGTGTTATGGTTTGTAAGAGTTTTGCAATATGCTTTATGTTTCAGTTGGAACTGAAGAACAACTGGAGGAAGTCATTGAACTTCTAGAGTGGGAAAGCCAAAAAAATGCAGTAGCAGTTATGGTGCATGGCTTTGGGGGGATGGGAAAAACCACCCTGGCTGATGCAGTATTTGCACGACTTTACATAGAAGGCTATAAATATTCTATGGTTAGATTGTTTGAAGATATAAATGCAACTCCAAATATAATAGAGTTGCAAAAATGTATATTGAAATATTTTATGTTGGGAAGCAAAGAAGAAGAACAGAGGTCAGTGATAGAAAATATTCATACATTTGAAGATGGACGACGAGAAATTGGGCGCATGTTAGAGAAAGAAGTAGCTTTCATTTATATTGACAATGTTTTGGGACAAGATCCACTGGAAAGCCTTTTGCCGAGGGATATGGGAAAGGCCAAAAGATGCAGACTGCTCATCACAGCAAGGGATAAAGAAGTGCGGAAAGGGTGTTCAATGGACAACGAGAGTGTCAAATTCTATGATGTGAAATACCTTCCAGATACAGAGGCGATGAATTTGTTGAAAGAAGAACTACACTATGGGAAGAAGGATGACAGGGAGCAACTCAGTTTTGATCAACTCCAACATATAGTAAAGCTCTGTGTGGAATTCCCAAGCTTTTGAATGTCCTGGCGAGATATATACGCTTTGAAGAGGGAGGCCAACAAAAAGATTTTCATCTATTTATGGAAGACCAAAAGAACTGGAACCTTCGTATAGATGCAGGGTACCTCTTTACCTATGTTCGTCTCCCTAAAAGTGTGAAAGATCCATTCCTTGACATCTGTTCATTTTTTAATGGAGATGATTGGGATGAAGTTACCAATATTGTGGGAAATTCTAATATGGATGTGCTGGAAAAGAGAGGGCTTGTCAACAAAGATAAAGACATGAAAGTAACAGTGCATGATGTCATTTTGACAATCGGTGCACAGAAGGCAGAGGGAACGAGATTCACATTCAAATATGCAGATGAAATTGTAAATATTTTAAAGAAGGTACGAAATCTGTTAACTTGTAAAACATGTGTAGGTAGAAATATATTTCTAGACAATCTACTTTGTCTCTGATTCTCAGGATTGACTTAATTACGCTTAATATTGTCATGCAGGATCTTCAAAGGATCAAAGGCATCTCGTTCAGTAAAATTCGCCATAGCTTCTCTATATCTGCAAGAAAATTATACTCTATGAGTGGTTCATTAAGAATTCTTGCACGCAATTTCTTTGTAGAACTAATGTCGTATGTCGCAGTTTCTTTGTATAACTATTTTCGTATGTGGGTTGTCTTTTTTTCCCATTACTGCCAGGATATTTGGAGGACCCTGTGCTCATTCCTCTATTAGTAACTATATTCTTGATACATCTTAATCAATCCTGCGTTACTGATAAGAGTGATAGAGCAACTACAAGAAGCTGTGGAAAAAATATCTTAGGTTTTGGACATTTTGTGACCAATTTCTTCATTCAGAAGAATTTGAATTCATTGGTCTCTACTCAGATTTTATTGCTAACTAAAGATGGTTCTGCTAGTTCTACATGCTCGGTGCTCTGTCAATGATCTCGATAATAAGAGAGCAGTGCCTAATATTAACAACACAAGGACTTCCATCTCTAATGGTGAAACCAACAACATTCTTTGCCGTCACAAGAAATACCTTCTGCCGCTAGCATTTCATGTGAAAAGAGTGGCAGCTGTGGAACGATGTCCTCTAATCCATTCCATAGTGTCGCAAAGACATTGAAAGAATGTGACTGCATGGTGCGGTAAATTATTGTAGGGTATCCCATTCAAACAACTCCATACAAATTGGTCACGCCATGATCGATAATGCCATTCCATGCATATGAGGGTCAACTCTTGCTTCACTTCAGTGCAATCGGGAGTAGATCTATCCAATGGCCTAGTCGTGTACCCTTCTATCACCACAGTTTCCAAGTTAGGAAGGCACAACAGGCTTTCAAAGGCCTTTAATAAATGCTTCACTCTTCCTCCTCCATGTTGTGGAATGGTGCCGATTTCTTCTTCAAGTAGTTCATTTCTCAGCCTCCGAGGGGCAGAGGACATATTCTGGGGTTAGGGTGTTGATGAAATAGGAAATTAACCCTTCCCACACCCATCGAAATCCTTCAGACCATCTTGATAACAATGAATTTTCTCTTGCATACTGCCATTACCGAGGCCAAAATGTATATCTGTCTGACAACCTTCATCAATCTGAGTCCAGTCGGTACCCACTTAACCAAATTGCGTATCATCATGTTTCCCTTCACTACAGTACCCATTTCTACCCTCTTCCCCACAATGAACCTCCTCATGTTTCTCTTCCCTACAAAATCCATCCATGCCCTTCTCGCCACATTTTTTCTTTTCATGTTTCCAAAACCCATTAATGCCCTTTTTTGCGTATTGAATTTTCTCATTTATGCTATCTTCAATGCACATGGTATCTCCATTTTTCTCAGCAAACCCACATATTCCATATAAATTGAATTCAAATTCATGATGTTTATCATCGTTTTCAATCTCAAGATTCACATTAGAGCCTTGGGTTTTGCAGTCCTTACCTCTTCCCGTATGTTCTTCTTCTTCCGCACAATCTGAAGGTGTTAACTGCAGATTCTCCTTGCAAAACTCCTGAGAAGCCCTCAATTCCTTGGAACCAACACAAGCACATTTCCTAGATTTATCTCCATCTGCCTTCCTTTCACTGTATTTTCATTCACCGGGTTTCTTCTCAAGCCGATCATGCCTCTTTGCAACAAGGAATTTGGGGGTTGAGCCTTGAAATTGACCGAACCCAAATCTGGGTAGTTAGCAGCACATCTCCTAGATTTACGTGAATGAATTCCAGAGGCATTAGCCAACAAGGGTGCTTTTGAATGATTGGATTTCAGAGACCTACCAGAGCTTTGCAACAAGGAATTTGGGGGTTGAGCCTTGAAATTGACCGAACCCAAATCTGGGTAGTTAGCAGCACATCTCCTAGATTTACATGAATGAATTCCAGAGGCATTAGCCAACAAGGGTGCTTCTGAACGATTGGATTTCAGAGACCCGCCAGAGCTTTTGACAGGCCCATTAGATGTTTTCACACAAAAATTAGGATCACGGTTCTCTCCAGCAATGGCAGCAGAAGGAGAATTGAGCCCACTGTTAATATCCTCTTCCTGTGACTTTTTCTTCTTATTTCGAGGACTCAAGGGATAAATGAAGGAGGAGATCGGAGTTCCTAAACCCTCACTGAGTTATGATGTCGTGTGGAAACCCTTATGGAGATCTGTTCATTGTATAACTGATTAAAAATAACCGTGTTTAATCCTAAGGTAGAGATTATTTGAATCGTCTCACACTAAAATCAAGGGTGCATAATAGTACACGTAACCATTTAGCAAAGTTGTTTTCAAATAGGTATGCTTTACAGCGTAATTATATATATATGTTTAAATATAATAATAAAATATTAAATTAAATTACTTAAATTTTTATTTTTCTTAAAATTTAATTATATTTTTGGAATATTTTTTATGATAAATTTTGCTCAAAATTTAGAAAATATTTTTAATAACTGTAAATTATTTAGTTTGTAAAGTTTCACTATCATTGGAATGAGATATTTTTCATTTTGTAAACTGTTCATTTAGAAGTGTTCGGCATCGATTTTGAAGCTAAAAATAGAATTAACAAGTAAAAAAACTATTTATTTAGAAGTGTTTGGCATCGATTTTGAAGCTGAAAGTAGATTTAACAAGTAAAAAAACCGCAAGGGATCTATTTACATTACTGTGTTTTTTTAGGATGTTGATTCGATTTATTCATTAGAAAGTGCATTTAAGTAACAATAAATCACAATTTTGATCAAAATTATAATGTTGACTCCATTTATTTATTAAAAAGTGTATTTTAGACAACAATAAATCATAATTTTGATTAAAATTATATTGTGTGATTTCTACCTAAAACACAATTTCTTCTATTATTATTTAGACAATTACATATTTAATAATTCAATTTTAATTTTATTAAAAATAACGAATCACCTTCATATTAATAATAAATTATTTTAAAATAAAAAATTATTAAAATATGAAACTAATATATAAATTTTATAATACTAACTTACCTTAAAATAAAAATTGAATATATTGATTAGGTCTACATACTCCCAAAAATTGAGTAAAATATTGAATAGATTGATTAGATCTACATACTCCTTGAAAGAAATTATTTTATGCCAAAAATTGATTATTTAAATCTACATTATTACCTCAACTCGTTAACTTAAATCATAAATGTTGGTGTGGGAAATTGGAGAATTTGCTTTCCAGAAAATTGTTTTCGTTAGACGAATGGAAAAAAAATATTCGTTTTCTTCCATAATAATGTAAAGTTTGTCTTTTTGGCCAACCGGATGGGTCAAAGACATACAATGTTACGTTGTCGGCACCATAAACCGTCACTGATGAACTACATTGCGTATGATAGTCAATCTTTCATCCTTTTGACAGTCCATTGTTATTATTATGATCATTGTTAAAGATTGAGGAGTTAGGTCGGGATCCAGATCCGTTGCTCTTTGTATCCTCCTATATAATCCCTCCCTATTTTTATAGATTCATCAATCATTCCCACTCTATCGAAACCTTGGCCGAAACAAAAGGAGTAAAGGAGTATGGATCAGGATTGTAGTGCAGGCCTTTCATTAGGTTTGGCTGTTGGTGATGGGACAACCACCAAGGAAAATAATGAAATGTACATATCGAAAAGAAGTATGAATGGGCCTCCTTTGCAGCTAGATCTATTTCCGTTAGCCCCTCACTCGCGCCACGACACTTTGCCCTGGGATAACACCTCACTATCGATTGGTATACTGCTGCGCCCCTGTTCAACACTTCTTAAAAGTATCGTTAAGAACATATTGAATTTTTTTATTCAATGATGTTTTTATTGATATGCCAGCTGTTTTAATAATAATTGTGCATCATAGTAACGATAATCGTCATATACAGGAAGCGTTGGTGCTGGTAGCAAGAGATTAGTGGGAGAAACGAAGGATATGATCCATCCGGTGTCTGTGTCATGGCGATCTCATGCCAACCATTTCCCAGATGCAGGCACCATCAATGTGTCCTTATCCAACGTCGACACCGTGGATTCCAACGCGACCGAGTATCCCCAGATCAAACGGAAACGGGGTGATGGCGAGGAGTTGGAGAATGATCAATATTGTTCGACGGTACTCAGTGATGTAGAAGAAGAGGGATGTTCCAGGAAGAAGCTTAGGTTGTCCAGAGAGCAGTGTGCTCTTGTGGAAGAAAGTTTCCAAAAGAAGAGGGCACCCGAACCTGTAAGTCTCTCTTCACAGTATTCACCAACTTTTTATAGTTTGTGCTTTGAGGTGATTTCGGGTGCTGTAACTTCTTCTTCCTCTCTGCAGAAGCAAAAAGAAGCCTTAGCCCTCCAGCTCAATCTTCGTCCTTGACAAGTTGAAGTGTGGTTCCAGAATAGGCGTGCAAAAATAAGCCTTAGCCCTCCAGCTCAATCTTCGTCATCGACAAGTTGAAGTGTGGTTCCAGAATAGGCGTGCAAGGTGAGCACGTGTCCTTTATTGGAAATTCACTTGTTGGAATCATCAACTACATAATTTTACTTTTGAACACTCACTTGGAAATTAAAATATCAACAAATTTAGCATTCGGAAAATTTTTGATCTTAGTATTCACAACTTTATATTTTGAAGGCAATTTTTTATTGACAGATTTTCTGTTACAAGTTGTAGAAGTTTTTGATTGCTTCTAAGCAACAAAGAGAATGAAGATTCCCTCAACAACATAGAGTTTTCAAACTCAATTTGCAGAATGAACAAAAACAATTTAGCACAAGTTTTCTTGATTCATAAAAGAATAAAAGAAATACAAAATTAGTAATCTGATTCTTCCTTCTTCATAGGGATTTACAAAGTATTACAATGGACTGTAAAACAACAGTGCTCACAAAACTTCTTTGTCCTCAAATCCACACATACAGTGCTTACAAATTTATTGTGTATTCAGCCTGCGGGCTACAACAATTTCTCTGTTTCTTAAATAACGTCTTAATACATAAAAAACGCATTCAAAGTAGAAACTTTCATTACAAAAGCCTTCGGGCTCTTTTCATTTTATAAGGCATGGTTACAATAAAAAACATTTAAACCGACCAATAAAGTCAGATCTCAAATTTCATGAAATCCATTTGAAAAACTTCATTGCATCCGAAAGTCAATTGGTGATTGGCATTTCAGCGGCCAAAAGGTTATGACCTTTGCACTTTACGATTGTGATTCTGCGATTGTGATGGCACGGGGCCCATATTGCATTGGCAGTCGTCTTGCGATCTTGCGATTGCGGTCTTGCGATTTGTGATTGCGATCTTTGCGATTTGCGATTGCGATTGAGGTGGGACCTCATCGCATTACAACATAGGCGAACACGGTTCATAGTCCTTTACGTATGATCAACTGAAACTTGCGATTGCGATTGGAGCGGGGTCCACATCGCATCGGAGATCGATAGTTGTGCAATAGATATGGAAGTAACTCTGCGATGCCACGATTGCGATTGAGGTGGGACCTCATCGCATCGCCGAAACTCTTCAGTGTGCACATTAAAATACCTTGAAATTTTACGATACGATATTGTTAAAACTATCATCGCATTGCATCTCTGCTTTGTGATGCAGCGAACTTATGCCACCTTAGTCATTAACTCCGCCGATATATTGGTAAGGATTTAAAGCCTGATTCAACCTGTAATCAAAGCTTTGCACTGCTGGCGAGACTTTGAGTCTGAGCCTTAACGCTTCTTTCTAAGAAGTCGACTACTGCCTTAGATAAATATCAAGGGGCCGATTCTTATCTGCTTTGCACTTCACTTGTGTGAGCTTTCCAATCCTTTTGCAATTACTGCTGATTGATACCAGTAGTTAGAATTAATTTCCAACACTCCCCCTTAATTTCAAATGCTGGGTTTTTCTACATACCCAGGCATTCCCTGAAATAATCAAGGCTTTTCTGCACTAGTGGCTTTGTGAAGATATCTGCAAATTGATCCTCTGTTCTATAGTGTTGCAAAAATATCTCACCATTGTTAACCAATTCACGTATGAAGTGAAAATTGGTGTCAATGTGGTTTGTCCTTTTATGAAAAACAATTTTTTTAGACAATGCTATCGTCAAACTATTGTCACAGTAAATGGTTGTGTCGTTTTCTTGTTCGTGACACAAGTCTCTGAGAACTCTTCTCAGCCATACTTATTGACATGTTCCTGCTGTTGCTACCACATATTCTGCTTCTGCTATAGATAAAGAAACTATCAGTTACTTCTTGGAAGCCCATGAAACTGCTCCTGATCCAAAATGAAACACATATCCTGATATGCTCTTTCGATCATCAACACTTCCAGCCCAGTCACTGTCAGTGTAACCTGTCAACATGAAACTTTTAGAAGACGAGTATAATATACCAAACCCCTTCATTCCATTTACATACCTTAGAATTCTCTTGGTTGCCTGCCAATGAGGTTCTTTCGGTCTTTCCATGAATCTGGGGATTAAGTTAACAGCGTGCATAATGTCTAGCCTAGTTGTAGTTAAGTACATAAGGCTGCCAACTATGCTTTTATACAACTTTGGATCAAAATCCTTACTGCTATCTTCTATACTCAATTTCAACCCCATTACTGTTGGAGTCATAGCTGCTTTGTTGTTCTGCATGTTGAATCTTTTCAACACTACTTCTACATATTTATCTTGAGAAATGAAAACACCATTTTCACTTTGGTCTACTTCAATTCCAAAAAAATATCTCAAGAAGCCCAAGTCAGTCATTTCAAACTCACTTTTCATGACTTCTTTAAAATCAACAATGAGAAAAGCATCATTGCCACTAACAATTAAATCATCTACATATAAAAAAAAAATAAGTATCTTACCGTCATTCTTCTTTATGTAGAGTGTGGGTTCACCATCACACCTCTCGAACCCATTCTCAATCAGATAAGCATCTGTTTTGTTGTACCATGCTCTTGGAACTTGCTTCAGCCCATAAAGAGCCTTCTTCAGTCTGCATACTTTATGCTCTTGGCCTTCAAATTCATAGCCCTGAGGTTGTTCAACATAAACCTCTTCTTTTAACACTCCATTCAGGAATGTAGATTTAACATCCATCTGATAAATCTTCCATTTTTTTTTTGCCGCAATAGACAACATTGTTCTGACTGTTTCCATCCTTTCTACTGGTGGAAAGGTTTCATCATAGTCTCTCCCTTGTTGCTGTTTGTAGCCTTTAACAACAAGTCTAGCCTTGTGCCTTTCAATCTTGCCTTCAACATTGCTTTTGGTCTTATAGACCCACTTAACTCCAATGGCATCTTTGCCTTCAGGGAGGTCCACTAACTCCCATGTTTTACTCTTCTCAATTACACCAATTTCTTCATCCAGTTCTTCAATCCATTTATCGTCATTTACAACATATTCAAAATGAATTAGGTCATAAACATGACAATATAAAGAAAATAATTAATTTAAACCAGTACTGTTACTTACCTCTCCTTGTTCATAAATTTCATTCAGATTTTTGAATCTTGGTCTTCTTGGTGTGCTTGAAGTTTCATTCAAACTTGAGGGCATTTCAGATCCCTACAATAATCTTGGAGTAGCACTTCCTTGACTTCTCAAGGCTGTTCGAATTCCAGCTCTTGGTCTGGTTTGTTGTGCTTGCGGTGGTGGAGGAGGAGCCACTGAAGAAGGGTTAACAACAACTGTTCCTTATTCTTCTTCTTCATGATACAAAGTTGTCTTCACGTTTACAGTCTTTTCTATACTTCCATCCCAAGCTTCTTCTTCACAGAACTGCACATCTCTTCTTACTATCAATTTCTTGGTAGATGTATTATAAAGTTTGTATGCTTTTGACTCATCACAGTAGTCAATAAAGACACACTTCTCCCCCTTACTATCAAGCTTCTTCCTTAGTTCATCTGATACATGTGCATATGCTACATAGCCAAATACTCTCATGTGAGTGACAATTTTCTTTTGTCCACTCCATGCTTCTTCTAGAAATTTGTTCATGACAACTTTAGTTGGGCATCTATTCAAGATGTAAACTGCACAAGTGACATCTTCAACCCAATACTCACACGGCAAGTGTTTTTCCTTAAGCATACTTCTGACCATGTCCAGAATGGTCCTATTTTTCCTTTCTGCATCACTGTTTTTCTCAGGTGTATACCTCGCGGTGAATTTCTTTTGTATGCCATTCTCTTTGCAAAAACGTAGAAAGTCCTTGGAGATATACTCTCCACCTCTATCAATTATGAGCATTTTGATATAATTCCCACACTGCTTCTCAACAAGATTTTTGAAGTGGCGGAATTTCTCAAACGCTTCACTCTTCAGTTTTAACACATACACCCATATGTTTCTGGTGTAATCATCAATGAAAGTTAAAACATATTTATTTCCAGCAAATGATGGTATTTGCATCGGTCCACACACATCAGAGTGAACAATTTCCAAGGGTGCTTTTGCCCTTATACTCCTTTCTGTTGGAAAGCTTTCTCTGTGTTGTTTTCCCAAGATGCAGCCTTCACAAAGGTTGTCCGGCTTCTCAATCAATGGAAATCCCTTTACCATTCCATTTATGTGCAACAAATTCAAGCCTCTGAAATTGAGATTTCCAAATCTCAAGTGCCACAACCAATTTTCATCTTTCACTTCTTCTTGAAAGACTTCTTGTGTTACAGCTCCAATAATTCTTCCTTCCTTCAAATTTGTCCTGAGTTTGAGAGGAAACATTCTATTGCTGGTCATCTGCACCTCTACAATGATATTCTTACTTGGAGGTATGTCTCTGATTTTACACACATCATCTTTGAAGAACACATTGTAACCTTTGTCAATGAGTTTTCAAATGCTTAAAATATTACATTTCAAACTAGGTACATAGTATACATCTGGCACAATCCTTTGTTCTCCATTTCTTGTTAGGATACTGACTCTGCCTTTACCTTTGACAGATATCTTACTATCAGTTCCTGTTGTTACCTCAGATTTCACATTTTCATCCAGATTGGAAAACATTGCTATGTTTCAAGTCATGTGATTACTACAACCTGACTCTAAGAACCATACATCTTCTTGTTTGTCTTGTGCAATGCTACATGTTAATAACACAATCTTTTGGTTCTTATCTTCTTCATTTGCAAAATTAGCATTTTGCCTATTTTTCATGTCATTTTTCTTTTCTTACATTCATTGGCATAATGGCCTAATTTATTGCAATAATGACACTGGACTTGAGATTTGTCATACCTTTGTCCATGAGCTTGTTGTTTCCTTGAACCTTCATCTTGGTTCTGATTGTAGCTCCTTCCACTTGTGCTAGCAGGATTATTTCTGCCTTTGTTTTGGCTTCTTCCACGACCTTTGGTATTTTCTCTGCCTCAACCTCTACCTAGGCCGAATGACATCTAAGTCTTGAATGCTTGCACCAAAGAGGAATCTATTCCTCTACTCAGTCTGTGTTCATGAGACATTAGAGAAGAACTCAGTTCATCTATAGTGAATTGTGAGGGATCCTTTGTCTCTTCTATTGCTGCCACAATAGCTTCAAACCTTGAGGTTAAACTTCTCAAGATCTTCTCTACGGTCCTTATTTCTTCAAGAGTTTCACCATGAGATATTATCTGGGATATCAACCCAATAACATCAGTGAATAATGAATCTATTGTATCAAATTCCTTCATGCTGAGTGTTTCAAAGTCTCTCCTCAACATCTGTAACTTTCCAGTCTTCACCTTCTCCATGCCTTGATAGGTAGTTTTGAGAATATCCCATGCCTCCTTATACTTTGTTGCTGCTGCAATCTGTGGAAAAGCACTCTCATGTACTGGTTGAAAGAGATAAAAGAGGGATTTGGAGTCCTTCTTCTTGTTGCTCTTCAACAGGTCTCTTTCTACTACTGTCAAAGTAGCCAACACTACTGCATCTGCAGGTTCAGGGTAGCCATTTTCAACTATCTCCCATAATCCCTGAGAAGCAAACAAAGCTCTCATAGTTATGGACCAATAACTATGATTCTTCCCATTAAACTGTGGAAGTTGGGAATTTTTCAAACCAGTTCCAACATCTGCCATCCTAAATATATAAGTGAAGAAAATATACTAACTGTATAATAAAACAAGCAAAAAATTTCTCTGTTGGAGAAATCTGCTCAATAAGCTTCTTACAGCTCCTATAGTGGAAAAAAAATTATGTTTTGTCTCACTAAGTGCCTAGACTATCTCCGATACCATGTAAAAGTTTCTGATTACTTCTAAGCAACAAAGAGAATGAAGATTCCCTCAACAACACAGAGTTTTCAAACTCAATTTCCAAATTGAACAGAAAAAATTTAGGACAAGTTTTCTTGATTCATAAAAGAATAAAAGAAATACAAAATCATCAATCTCATTCTTCCTCCTTGAGAGGGATTTACAAAGTATTACAGTGGATTGTAAAACAATAGTGCTCACAAAACTTCTCTATCCTCAAATCCGCACATACAGTGCTTACAAACTTGATGTGTATTCAGCCTGCAGGCTATAGAAATTTCTTTGTTTCTTAAATAACGTCTTAATACATAAAAAATGCATTCAAAGTAGAAACTTTCATTACAAAAGCCTTCAGGCTCTTTTCCTTTTATAAGGCATGGTTACAATAAAAAACAATTAAACTGACCAATAAAGTCGAATCTCAAATTTCATGAAATCCATTTGAAAAACTTCATCACATCCTAAAGTCAATCGGTGATCATCATTTCAGCAGCCAAAAGGTTATGACCTTTGCGCTTTGCGATTGTATTTCTGCGATTGTGATGGCGTGGGGCCCATATCGCATCGGTAGTCATCTTGCGATCTTGCGATTGCGGTCTTGCGATTTGCGATTGCGATATTTGCGATTTGCAATTGCGATTGAGGTGGGACCTCATCGCATCGCAACATCAGCGAACACGGTTCACAGTCCTTTGCGGACGATCAACTGAAACTTGTGATTGTGATTGGAGCAGAGTCCACATCGCATCGGAGATCAGCAGTCGTGCAACAGACATGCAAGTAACTTTGCGATGTCGCGATTGGGATTGAGGTGGGACCTCATCACATCGCCAAAACTCTTCGGTGTGCACATTCAAATACTTTGAAATTTTACGATGCGATAGTGTTAAAACTATCATCGCATCACGTCGCGGTTTTGTGATGCAGCGAACTTATGCCGCCTCAGTCATTAACTCCACCGATATATTGGTAAGGCTTTAAAGCCTGATTCAACCTGTAATCAAAGCTCGGCACTGCTGGTGAGACTTTGAGTCTGAGCCTTAACTATTCTTTCTAAGAATTCGGCTACCGCCTTAGATAAATATCAAGGGGCTAATTCTTATCTACTCTACACTTCACTTGTGCGAGCTTTCCAATCCTTTTGCAGTTACTGCTGAGTGATACCAGTAGTTGGAATTAATTTCCAACACAAGTTAATCAAAATGTTATGAATTTGTTTTCAGGATGAAGCTGAAGCCAACTGAAGTTGACTACGAGATTCTGAAGAGATATAATGAGGCACTTGTAGAAGTGAATAAAAAACTTCACATGGAGCTGCAAAAACATAAAGCTCTCAAAATGTCGTGGCCACCTCTAAGGCCTGCATCAACGTGTCCCTCCTATGAAATAATTTCAGCCGCTAAGAAGGACAGCCACTTATGTTTGGAAAATTCTTCATTTTTAATCAGCGCTTTCGGGTGATGATTAGGCGGGTATTCATTAGAGTTTCTTTCCTACTAAATCAATTTCAAATCCATCCATTGCATTTGTAATGTCTTGTAATTCACCTTCGGACATCATGCACTTTGTCAAACATTTTAGTTTTTTGCTAAAAGTTCATCTTCTGTATTTAGATGAAAACTGCTAAGTCTCTGCTAATTTATTTAATTTAGATAGGTCACGAAGAAAGGAAAATATCGCTGCACCAATTGGGAGTCTATAAAATGAACATAATATTTTAAAATAGGAAAGCTTTATGTGATCATGTCTTTTGGTTTCTTCAAACAAAAATTTTGTTTCAGTTCGTTATCAATTTATATATGTTTAATAATTGTTTTCATTTATTATTATGTTTAAGAAAATACAAAGTACAACTTCTCAGATTCATGCATATGGTAAAAAATTGTTATCTCTAAAGCATCACTTGTTAACTAGTTAATCTGCACATTAATGTTGATTTCATAACAGCATTGACGTTGTAACATATACTTTACCAATTCTATCATAATTACCATAAATAAATAAATACAAATTTATCTTGTTAAAGTTAACTACTCAATCATCATTTTTAAGATGATTACATTATAATTATCTTTCTATTGAAATACTTGTTCTAGGGTCAATTCAACATATATATAAATTATAATCATCTCAGTCTAGATTAATTATTTCACCATCATACATTATACATATATTTATACTTTTAGCCTTTGTTAAAAGTTATCATGCCAAATCGATAGGTTTCGGGTAATGTAATCAACTCTGGTATAAAGTACAATATTTAACTTTGCAGAATGATACAGTTGGTTTATATGTATCCATTGATTTTAGATATACATTGGGTTTGATTCCCAATCACCTTATCTAGGGTATCGAGCATGCAAACATTAATATGAAAGTTTAATTCTTTAATTGACAACCGCATTCCACCATCAGCATTTAATGAATTTCGGGATAGGTTTATGGCAACAACTGTTGTTTGGTTTATGTGACATCTGAGCCACTGTTCGATTTTCCCACCTCGTAATCTGCAAGGTCGATATCTTCAAGAATTTTCTAGGGTACACAACCGTTTTGTCACCCTCAAACCCTTGAACCGGTTTTCATTTTCGTTCTTCTTCAGGGAAGAGTTCAACTCTGCAACCCTTTCTAGTTCCAAATGTTATTATTCCTTTTTGGTTAGGAACGAGGGTTTATCCCTGCGTTCGGATAGTGCCCTTCCATGGCAATGTAATTTAATTTCCAATCCTTGAATATTGTTATTCCTTTGTTTGGGAACGAGGGTTTATCCCTGCGTTCCAATAGTGCCAGTCCATGGCAATGAAATGTTAACAGTGGACTTCTAATATGTATTATTATTATCTTAATTTTTAATTCAATACTGTATTTTTATAACTCCGAGAGTTACTTGAACTTCTGTAGGATATTGGATAATTTCTTCCTACGGTATTTAAGCTAAGAATGAAATATTAGAGAATAATTCATTGGTTAACATTTGTTCTTCTTTCCTCTCTTATATTGTTAAATACAGATTTGTAATTCTATTTAAGCATTATAGCCAGGGTTACACATTTCTTTTCTAATTTACTGTTTATTTCCTTCAGTTCAATAGTATTTCTTTATTAAAACAATCTACAGAAAATGTCCAGACCATAACTTTCCGTGTAATATCATAGCTATAGAGGATGATCTACCTAGAACCTTCGTCAGAGGGGTCGGGGTTTACAGTCCTCTTCCTTTTTGTATTTAGCTATCTTAACACTTTTTTATGGAATTTTTTTGTTAACTTTAACATACCATAATAGGAATTTATAGTAATATTTCAACCGAATATTTAGAATTAAATTTTACCAACTTCAAATGTCAATTACAGTAATATAATATACTTATCTGTTCGCTTCTCTGTGACTGATATTTTATTGCGTCCCGTCCACGAGTGAGGCTATTATGTCCTCCATCTCTCCCCCGTGCTCCAAGTCTATGACTCATGGTTAACAAGAAAACCTGGAAGAGATCTTAGGACAATCCGGTCCAATCTCCAATTCTAGTATCCACAGAAAAACTGAATATTGCACTAGTACCACTTGTGCAGAATTTCTCTCAATAATTTCTTCCTTTTTCCTTTCAGAAACTAAGAACCCCCAAACCCCACTGGGACTCCATATTTATCCTCAGAGGTTGGGTAACTATTCCAACTGAATTATTTTCAACCAATCCTCAGATCTTGAAATTATCTTTTTTCACTATTAGTCTTTCACTTATGGAACTAATTCCATATTCATTTTTCTTTTTTTGTTATTCAAGAAATTAAATTTATGTCCACAAAATTTCTTTTTCAATATAATAAAAATAATTGTTTGCAAAACTTCTAACAATAGCTTAACAACTAGTTAAAAAATAAACCAGTGGTTACAGAAGCGACCTTTTCTTTCAATGTTTCATGTGCGAGTGAACACCTTCCCTGGTGTTCGCGTTCTGCTCCAGCAAATAGATCAGGATAGGCTTCCCAAACAAAACCTTCATCCTTCCAGGTAGCTTCATCCAGGCCAAAGTGCTTCCAATGCACTTTAACCTGGGCGATGGCTCGTTTCCAGAGCATGATTTCCCTCCGATCGATTATACTGTGAGGTTCGACCAGAAATTCTCCATTCGGCTCGACCTAAAACACATATTTTTAATCAGTTTATTTCCCATAAGTCTTCAATCAATCTGGTATACATATTCTACCTGAATATTTTTCTAGTGAATTATATGTTTTGAATCATGTATATATCTTTTCAATACTGATACATGAAATACGTTATGCTCTCTAATATGACTGGGTAAAGCCAAACGGTAAGCCACAGGTCCTACTCGTTCCAATATTTGGAATGGACCATAGAATCTGGGGGCTAACTTGGCACAAGATGCCCATCTCAGAGTGCTTTTATTTAGCTTGATCCTTACATACACATGATCCCCCACTTCAAATTCCCGATAGGTCCTTTTCTTGTCCGCATACATTTTTTGTCTGTCCTGTGCTACCTTCAAATTTTGTCAGATTTTCTTTACTTCGATTTCCATTTCAGCCAACATGTCAGGTCCAAGAATCAACTTGTTTTTTGGGCTGCTCGAATTAATAGGAGTTCTACATTGACACCCATATAATGCTTCAAATGTACTCATATTGAGTGACTCTTGATAGCCATTGTTGTATTCGAACTCCACTAGATGTAGGTACTCCTCCCACCTAGTTCGTTGTTGCATTACATACATACATAACATATCTTCCAAAATTTGGTTCAATCACTCTGTCTAACCATTGGTCTGCGGATGATACGCAGTGCTGAAGTTAATATGAGTTCCCAATCTAGTGAACAGTGTTTTCCAAAAGGCTGATGTAAATTTTACGTCCCTATCAGAAATGACAGTCTTTGGAATACCATACAATCTAAATATTTCTCGCATGAACATATCTGCTATCTCCATGGTCTTGTAAGTGGAGTGTACTGGTATAAAGTGTGTTGATTTACTCAACTGATCCACCACTACCATGATTGAATCATTATGCTTCTTGGACTTTGGTAGTCTGATAATAAAATCTAGTGAGATCACCTCCCATTTCCATTTAGGTATTGGTATAGGCTGCATCAGTCCAGCTGGATACGGTGCTCTACTTTTACCTGCTGGCATTCTATACATCTGTTTAGATATTCTACAATATCCTTCCTCATTCCTAGCCATAAATAATATTTCTTCATTTTTGTTAGCATCTTTTGATAACCAGGATGTTCGGAGTAGTTACTACGATGGTATTCATGCAAAATCAGTTCTTTCAACTCCATCCTGTTAGGAATGAAAAATATTTTTCCGAATTTTAGCACCCCATCCTTATCAATTTCATAATCTGTAGATTTTCCTTGGTCCTTGAATTCTTTTTCTTGCTTCCACATAAAATTATATTCAGGATCTTTATCCACTTCTGCTTTGGTTTGCTCTAGCAATCTGTACTCATCCTCATTTTAATATATTTCATAAATACCATGCAATCTCCTACTTAAGGCATCAGCTACTCTTTTCTCCTTACCTTTTACATGTTTCATATTGATATCAAATTCACTTAGGAAAGTGTTCCATCTTGCCTGGTGAGAATTAAGATCAGCGTGTTTAAAGTAACTGGTTAAACTACTATGATCAGTTTTGAGCACAAATCTTTTACCAAGTAGATAATGCCTCCATACCCAGAGTGCATGCACCACTGCGGTTAAATCCAAGTCATATGTTGAATACCACTATTCAAGTTATTTTAATTTATGATATTCATATGAAATTACCTTGCCTTCTTGTGACAAAATCGCCCCAACACCTTCTTTGCATGCATCCATGCAAACTTCAAATTCTTTATTAGGATATACTACTCTTAACACAGGTGTTGCTTTTAATAACTATTTTAGCTTTTCGAAACCTTCTTGACACTCCCTTGTCCATTTAAATACTTTTCCTTTCCTTTGCAATGAAGTGATGGGAAAAGAATCCTTGAAAAATATTTAATAAACCGTCGGTAATAAGTGGCCAACCCTATAAATGATCGTATGTCTGCCACATTTTGAGGTACCTTGCATTCCACAATTGTTCTGATTTTCTCAGGATATACTGCGATGCGTTCAGCCGTGATTTCATGTCCAAGGTACTGTATTTCTTCCTTGGAGAAGTCACATTTGCTGAATTTTGCATATAATTGATGCCTTCTCAACATTTCCAGCACTATTCGCAAGTGTTGTTTGTATTCCTCTACATTCTTAGAGTAAACTAAAATGTCATCAATAAAGATCAACACAAATTTATCTAGATAAGGGTGAAATATACCATGCATTAATATCATTAAGGTTGCGGGTGCATTGGTCAACCCAAAAGGTAGCACCACAAATTCATAATGCTAGTACCTTGTATGGAAGGCAGTTTTATGTATGTCTTCATCCTTTATTCAGATCTGATGATATCCCGATCTCATATCTGTCTTTAAAAATACTGTGGCTCCCTTTACCTGATCAAATAGATCATGTATTCATGGCAACATATATCTATTTTTAACAGTTAATTTATTCATCTAATGGTAATCCATGCACATCTGCATAGTTCCATCCGTTTTCTTCACAAATAATACAGGTGCTCCCCAAGGTGATACACTTGATCGTATATATCCCTTATCCAATAATTCCTGTAGCTGCATTTTTAACTCAGTTAATTCTGGTATGCTCATTCGATAAGGTTCTCTTGAAATTGGTGACGCTATCGGTAACAATTCTATCGTAAAATCTATATCCATTCTAGGTGGAAAACCTGGTATTTCTTCTGGAAATACATCCTTGAGCTCCTACACTATTGGTATAGTTTCCAAAACTAGAGTCTTCTCTTTAGAGTTAGTAAAGCCCACCTGAATAGCGTACAGTTGACATCCTTTCCTCATGCATCTTCCCGTTTGAGATGTTGTGATTGGGCACAGTTGTAAGGGCTTCTTTATTCCTTGTATTTTCTGGCGAGTGCCATCTTGGTTTCCATAGTAAATAAATTTATATTTGCAGTCTACCAGTGTCCAATGCCTTTCTAACCAATCCATACCAAGTAACACATCATAAGATCCCAATGGAAAAATATTCAAGTCCACAGTTAGCTGTTGTTCATTAATTTTTAGTGCATAGTTCGATATTTTAACACTAAATTTTCTCTTAGCTCCCGTAGCTAACTAGAGTAGCCATGATTTTCTAAATTTCTAACTTGATAATTTATAGCATTCTACTATTTTTGGACTTATATAGCTTAAAATTGCACCAAGATCTACCAAGATAGAAACAGATTGGGATAACAATTTACCTTCCAGCTCAATCATTGTGGGTTGATAGTCAGCTTATCGATCCTCCAATGCAGCATTAATCCTGGCTATGTTTCTGGAAACATCACCCACTGTTGAGGCTTCCTGTATATTAGCTACTATTTCGCTCCTTCATCGCTGAGGACAGTTTCAGTAATAATGAGCCTCCCCATAGCCCCAACATTTTAAAGGTGGTTTCTGATTCTGCGTTTGTTCCAGCTTACTAGAAGATTCTGCAGGTTTATCATCTGCAGGCCACCTTACCCTTTGATTATTTTTACCAAACTGCTTACTAACTAAACTCCTCATAGTACCTTTAAAATTACTGGTTTTATTTATTTTAAAACCAAAGCTACCTTTATGTTCCTTCTTTGTCTGTCAGCTTTTATCTTGCTCCACCTTGGCTTTTTCTTGCTGGTATCACATTCTGGCCTTTTTGATAGCCTCATCCATCATTTTAGGATTTACTAACTCTATATGCTCTTTCATATGAGTCGGCAAACTGCTTAGGAATATTTGCGCCTTAGCTTTTTCATCTCACAAGTAAGGTACATAACGCAATAATGAAGTAAATTTAGTGATATATTCATCCATTGTCATTTTTCCTAACTTCAAATCATGGAATCCCTTTGATTTCTCATCATAAAAGCATTCGGTTAAGTACTTATCCTTAAAATACTGCTGAAATGCATCCCAAGTTACATCTTGGTCATCTATATTACGAACATTTTTCACTTCCTCCAACCATAAGGTGGTTTTCTCCCTTAGATGATAAATAACTAATATTGTCTTAAGACTACTACTGTATTCATATACCTGAAAATATTTATTCATATTAATCAGTCATTCTTCAACTACTTCCTCATCCACTCCATCAAACATAGGGGACTTGATTTTCCTGAATTCACCTTGAAGCTCTACCTTCTGCCTTTTTACTTCCTTTGGATCTGATACATTATCAGATTCAGCTTCATTGTAATTTCTATTTCAGTTACTATGCTACGATTGTCTCCTGACAATTCTGTCTGTATCATGATCTCTGGTTTGCTGTTCAATTCTTTCCTGAAACTATCTGTCAGTACTGGGCTTTTCATTTTCTTGATTTTGTTTAACGGAGAGACTTTTCAATATCCTCTCATGTTCTTACATTAGTCATGCATTATCATTTCGCACCTTTTCCATTTCTTCTTGTATTTTCCGTACAATATTTAAGAGGATACTAGTTTGGTGTTGTTGTTCCTCTAATAAGTGACTTGTTTGCTGGTGTTGTTCTACCCCCAGTTGTATCCACATTTCTTGGTTTAATTCAAATCTAGGTTGTGTCTCCCCAACACTTGGAGGTAGTTGTTGTTTCGTTGTCCTCCTCATCTTATCTTGTTAAACTCTTCCTCTTTATCTTTGTGCATTCATTAATACACAACTTACAACGTTAGTTGACCCTTGACGGTCCCAGTTTTACAACGCTACTTTGATACCACTTGTAACATATACCTTACCAATTCTATCATAATTACCATAAATAAATAAATAAAAATTATCTTGCCAAAGTTAACTATTTAATCATCATTTTTAAGATAATTACATTATAATTATATTTCTATTGAATTACTTGTTCTAGGGTCAATTCAACATATATATAAATTATAATCATCTCACTCTAGATTAATTATTTCACCATCATACATTATACATATATTTATACTTTTAACCTTTGTTAAAAGTTATCATGCCAAATCTATAGGTTTCAGGTAACGTAAACAACTCTGGTATAAAGTACAATGTTTAACTTTGCAGAATGATACATCTGGTTTATATGTACCCATTGATTTTGGATATATGCTGGGTTTGATTCCCAATCACCTTATTCAGGGCATCGAGCATGCAAACATTAATATCAAGGGTTAATTATTTAATTGTCAACCGCATTCCACCATCAAGATTTAATGAATTTCAGGATAGGTTTATGGCAACAACTGTTGTTTGGTTCACCTAGCATCTGAGCCACCGTTCGATCTTCCCACCTCATAATTTGCAAGGTTGAGATCTTCAAGAATTTTCTAGGGAACACAACTGTATTTTCACCCCCAAACCCTTGAACCAGTTTTCATTTTCGTTCTTCTTTGCGGAAGAGTTAAGCTCTGCAACCCTTTCTGGTTTCACATGCCTTTAAGGCTATGGTGGAAGTCAACTCAGTTTGGTTTATCACAGAGATGTTATGTGAATCCAGCAATTTCATTTTCTAATATTTGGATTATCTTTCCTTCAACCAGCATGGGACTGTTGTTTTATTTCGGCCCCTTTTCTCAGCTGGGTGAACCTCAAATGTCTACTCAGCAGCTTCTCGCAATTGTGAATTTTCCAGTCAAACTCACAGGTAAAATATTGAATCATTCTCGAGATTTAGTTATGATTTTTGCAGTTAATTATTGTCTCATAGAAATTATTTCAACGTAATCCAGATCAAAATTTTCTTTATAAATACTTACTGATTGTTATCTCTGGTTAATGTGTAAGGTAGATTCTACTACCGCAAGTCCTGCAATGGCTCGAATACTTGTAGATTCCACCTTGTCGGCTCTATAAAGGTTTAAATGTTTGCTACGCCTTGCTAACACAACAGGTAAATACCTTGAAGAATTACACCAGCATTCTTCATAATTTTTTAGTTTATAATTCTCGCCCTTTCTTATATACAGACGAGGATTATCATTGTTATTAGTCAACCAGCGACTAAGTGCTTCTTGTTTACACAGTCATTTACCTTATGAAGCTATGCTTCCAAATTAATATTATAGGGGGTTTACACTTGTATAAGAAATGAAATTCAATGTCTTTTATTTTTGGTTCCAAATGTTATTATTCTTTTTTGGTTAGGAACGAGGGTTTATCCCTACGTTCGGAAAATTCCCTTCCATGGCAATGTAATTTAATTTCCAGTCCTTGAATATTTTTATTCCTTTGTTTGGGAACTAGGGTTTATCCCTGCGTTCGAATAGTGCCATTCCATGGCAATGAAATGTTAACAGTGGAATTATAATATGTATTATTATTATCTTCATTTTTAATTCAATATTGTATTTGTATAACTCCGACATTTACTTGAACATTTGTAGGATATTGAATAATTACTTCCTACGATATTTAAGCTGAGAATGAAATATCAGATAATAATTCATTAGTTAACATTTGTTCTTCTTTCCTCTCTTATATTGTTAGATACAAATTTTTAATTCTATTTAATTATTATAGCCAGGGTTACACATTTCTTTTCTAATTTACTGTTTATTTTCTTTAGTTCAACAATATTTCTTTATTCCAACAATCTACAGAAAATGTCCGAATAATAACTGTCCGTGTAATATCATAGCTATAGAGGACGATCTACCTACAACCTTCGTCAGAGGGGTCGAGGTTTATAGTCCTCTTCCTTTTTGTATTTAGCTAGCTTAACACTTGTTTATGGAAATTTTATATTAACTGTAACATACCATAATAGGAATTTATAGTAATATTCCAACAGAATATTCAGAATTAAATCTTACCAACTTCAAATGTTAATTACAGTAACAGAATATACTTATCTGTTCACTTCTCTATGATTGATATTTTATTGCCTTCCATCTGTGAGTGAGGCTATTATGTCCTCCATCTCTCCCTCATGCTCCAATTCTGGGACTCGTGGTGAATAGGAAAACCTGGAAGAGATCTCGGGACAATCCGGTCCAATCTCCAATTCCAGTATCCACAAAAAAACTGAATATTCCACTAGTACCACTAGTGCAGAATTTATCTCAGTAATTTCTTCCTTTTTCCTTTAAAAAAAAAAGAATCTCGAAACCCCACTAGGATTCCATCTTTATCCTCAGATGTTGGTAACTGTTCCAACTGAATTCTGTTCAACCAATCCTCAGATCTTGAAATTATCTTTTTTCACTATTAGTCTTTCACTTATGGAACTAATTCCATAATCAATTTTCTTTTTTTATTAATCAAGAAATTAAATTTTTGTCCACAAAATTTCTTTTTCAATATAATAAATATAATCTTTTGCAAAAATTCTAACCATAGCTTAACAACTAGTCAACAAATAAACTAGTGGTTACAGATGCGACCTTTTCTTTGAATGTTTCATCTGCGAGTTAGACAGTACAGGTAGGAAACATATGCTTATTAGAATATTTATTATAAAATGATTAATAAATAAAAGGATACTTAATTTCAAATTTGTAATTGTATAATCATGTTGTGGAAATTTATAAAATTATATTTTTATTAATCGTATTAATTATTTTCGTAAGAAGATTTAAAAAATAATATAAAGTTATTTAGTTTAATAAAATGAAGACTATTCTTCGAATATGTAATTAAATATCATGATTATCTCCAAAACAAATAACAAATATTTATGACTGTTAAAATTATTATATCAAATTATTATTGAATATAAGTTTCTTTTAAATTTTAAATATAAATTTTTAAATAAACTTTAATAATATTATGAAATAACATAAAAAAAAAAAATTATTTACTTATTATTTATCATAAAATGACAAATGATAATATTATGATAGTATTATGAGTATGAATATTTATATTTATACTAATTTGTATTAAATTCCAATTTTAAATAAATTTTTAATTTTCATATGTTTTTATATACATGTTGAAAATCTACATAATTTAAAAAAACTCTCAAAAATTTGAGCTTTTTCAAAATAATAAATAACTTTTATGTTATTACTTACAAAAATGTTACTTAGTTAAATTTAATGCTTTTGTGATTCATAATGTAGAAAAAATGTTTTCTGATTAATCACATTGTTAGGATTAGGTCGATGTTTCGAACCAGCTAATGTGGTTCATCCTCAGGACAAGGAGGAGAGACAATCGATCTCAAAGAATAAATAGCCATTGAAAACTATCAGTTAAAAACTAGCCATTAAAATTAATGTTAAGAATTAGTAGTTGGAAAATTAGTTAGTTAGTTGAAAATAATTTAATTAAAATTAATTAATTAAAAATAAAATAAAATAAAATAAAAAATTATAATAAAGGGGTTTATAAAATATATTATGTTAAAAAGGTGGTTTATAATAAAAATATATGATAGGAATGGGAGAAGATCTTAAATTAATAAATAAATTAAGATCAAATCAATTAATCAAATAATTAATAATTGAGAAACAAATATATTAATAACTCAATTAAAGTATATAACATCTAAAAATAATAATTAAAAAAAAAAAAAGAGTGAACTAAGGAGGGGCCTACTAATTCAAAAGTAAATAAAAATAAAGAGAATTAAAGATATAAATAAAAAGAGGGTTTCATTAATTAATTAAATAAATAAAATAAAATAAAAATACTACTACTAATAATAATACTAATATAAATAACATCTAAAAATAATAAATAAATAAAAAGAGTGAACTAAGGAGGGGCCTAATAATTCAAAAGTAAATAAAAATTAAGAGAATTAAAGATATAAATAAAAAGGGGGTTTTATTAAATTAATATATATATATATATATATATATATATATATATATATATATATATATGAAATAAAAATAATAATAATAATAATAAACGGAAATTACATGGTGAAGGTTGGGATCCAACTCTTACTCAACTTCCAACCATCATCAAGGTTGAGATTCGTAGCATGTTGCTCAATTTCGATCGCCTCCCTTAATTTCCTATGGTGGAAGTGATCTACCCTTGCAATGACTTTAGAGTATTCAATACAAACATGGTGGTGGGATTTTTCCACGTGTTCAGCAAGAGTTGAGGTACTAGATTGATTATGTCTAGGGTCTGCAACATGCTCCTAGATTCTTTTCCTAATGGATCGACCTGTCTCCCCTATATAGGGAGTTCCGCAAGAACAAGGAATCATGTAAACCCCCTTCATGTCCTTAGGGTCAATAAGGTCTTTAACGGACCTAAGAGAATTTCTAATAGTGAAAATAGGTTTGAAAGAAGTAGAGATATTATTTTTCTTAAGAACATGGGCCATCTTGTCTATTGTCCCTTGGATAAATGGGAGGTGGACTTTTGAAATAGGATCAACCCTAGTAGATTTTCCACTCAAACCTTTATATGCCTTTTGAAAGACTTTAAGACCTTGAGATCTACTATAACCATTGTTTTCAAGGACCTCAAGAAGCTGATATTTCTCTGATTCTAAGGAATTGTTGTCAGAGATTCTAAGAGCCCAAGTCGCAAGAGTACACAACACACCAAATTTCCGAGTAGGGAAGTGATGGGAACTAGCATGAAGATAATGTTCCGTGTGAGTCTTCTTGTGAAAAACCCAGTGTGATATGGAACCATCCTCATTCCTTGAGAGCAGGATATCAAGGAAAGGGAGACAACCATCTACCTCCACTTTCATCATGAACTTGATGGAATCAGAAAGCGAGTTGAGGTGCCTAAGGAACAGATCTAACCCTAATATTGAGTATAATTTGATTACAAGAGGAAACACAGTAGTTTTTAATATCTATAACTATTAAATAATGTTAATACTTATTCATTGCATTTCAGCATACACATCTAGTGGTTCATGACACTTCTCAACTTATTTGTTTATATAGATAGTACCGAGTGTGTATGGTCAATGCTTGTTGTGTTATATTATGGAACTAGAGTCAAATTTCACTTTGGAAAGCTCATTTGATAGATATAATTATTGCATTTAACTCCTTTTGGAGAGGACCAAAATTGATCTAAATGAAGTATATTAGTGTTGTTGTGCTAATTCCTCTTTCAGATTCTGTAAACAACGTCTTATATGTGCTTAAGAGTTCAACTTATCTTGCAAGTTATTGAGTCTCATGAGTATTTTTCATGTTAATTTTATGAACAATTTACATTCCTTTTGGTATATTTCCTGATTTCTTTTGTCCATCTAGGCGCTATCATCTTTAGGATCTAGGATGCTTCATCATGTCTAGGATCTAGGATTTTATTTAGAGACATTGGATTGATGTTATTACGCTACAGTGAAATCAAATGGATGTCCTACATGAAAAAATCTTCCATCAATCCTCTACGAGATGAGAGGAGGACATAAAAGTATGATAAAAAAAATGTCACATGAGTAGCCTCATTCTTTCTGATATAAATGATTTTTGCATTATTTGGAGAGGCTACAATTTTGTCTGAATGAAACTTTTCATAACAGAATCTGGTAAAAAAATTCTTCCAAAATATTTTATTATGAGAGTATTTAAATCTTTTTTTTTTGTAAATGTGGTATTGCTTCTCTATTCATTCATATAA
Source organism: Pinus albicaulis (assembly GCA_034641835.2). Lineage (NCBI taxonomy): Eukaryota > Viridiplantae > Streptophyta > Pinopsida > Pinales > Pinaceae > Pinus > Pinus albicaulis. The sequence continues at coordinate 30,916 of JAXQQM020070940.1, forward strand.
ACAAAAAAAACAGGTTACATCATCAGATTCTATGCTTGGTAGCCTCAACCCAGCCAAAGGAAACCAAGTCTATTGGCCACCTCAACCCAGCCAAAGGAAATCAAGTCTATTGGTCACCTCAAAGAGTTAAAAGCCAACCAAAATTGAAACAATTTGATCTTCTCTCTAAATGCCTTATAAGCTATATTATCTACTATATATTTTGACATACTATTAAAAAAGTAAATGTTATCCGCCCACTTCATATTTCAACAAAAAAATATAGACTTCTGGAATTACTCATGTGAGGATTCAATAGGTGTAGGATCCTTTGTAGTTGATCCAACCATATCTACTTGATGCATGCTTTGGAGTTGATGTTCAATACGACCAAGATGAACATTCTTGTGGTGTACCTAAAATTGTATTGCTTGAATGTATCTGTGCATATCTACCAATATGGAACCTACTTTTGAGTCACCTGCTACCTCTTGAACTACTATAATGGAATTTTCCATTAGAAACTTCATTTTCCAATACAAGTGGATTTCTGGTTTGAACATGGACAATATTCCTCTAGTATTCCCACTATCAATCACCATAGGTTCCATTTCATCATCTGGAATGTCATCCTAAACTTTGGTTTCGAAGTCTCTCTCCCAACCTGAAATCAAGCCTTTTACCTGTCCTGGTGTCCCCACAGCAAAGGCATGCAGTAAGTTTTCCATGGTTTTCTTACCAGATTTTCTTCCTTGTTTAATGGGTCCCACCTTCTCCTTGCCTTTTATTTTCCTATGTTTCCATTTGCACCTCTTTTTCATGAATTTTCTCTACTTTTCTATGCTTTCACCATTTTCATGTTTGGTGGGTCTCCAAGAAATTGTACCTTAACCCGAATCCACATCGGGGTTCCCACCCAACATGTAGAGACTAGAAAGTGAAAGAAGCTAGGAGAATCTGTACAAAGAAATAGAACAAAATCATTCTATATAGTTGGACTAGAAAAAAATATCCTCCTGTTTATTGAGTGTCAGGCATTTCCACACCTCTTCTATTCATTATTGCCTTTCATCTGCTTGCATTCCCTATTCTCATGTCTCTGCAAGAGTTCCTCTTCATATCCGGTCCCCAACTCAAAAAGAGATAGTACAGAGTCATGAACCTAACACACTCAATAGTTAATAGGATGAAGCATTGTGTGCATGGCTCTATTTTCTTAATTATATGAGAATTCTTCTTCGCAACAAGTTCCTAGCTCAAGGATTTAGAATGCATTATCATTGAATTTGCACCCTCAACACACAAAAGGAGACAACCCAGAATATGAAGGGAAATGCCTCATGCCCTAGCTAAATAGAAATGATATCCACTAGAATCCGAGAACTGCTGATGAATCCTTCGTAATTTTCCACCCTCTAGGTTCTTGAATTTAATAGACCCCATGATATTCAAATAAAAATTACAGACCATACTTGCAGAGTCGTAACAATGACATGCAAAATTGTAGAAAAAAAATTGATGGTAGGGTGAGTCAGGACTCAGGGTTTCTTGGTGCATTTGTGGGTGAGGCCATACCATTCTTCTTCGATCACCATCACCCACCCCTACCCCTGCATTTATAATTAGGAGGGAGAAAATAATACTAATTTTCAAAGCTATGTGAACTTGAATGACAGGGTCACAAACTCTGAGGGATGCCTCAAGAGATAACGGGACACAAACATTCATAGAGGAAAATTGACAATGGAAAAACTGACAAGACCATTGAGACTTGGTATCTATTTTGGAACCCTCCCCCCGTTAGAAATAATCAAAGGTGATTCCCTTTTTGGGGTGAAACCCTCCCATATCAACACGAGAACATAACCAAGAAATATTTGATCCCACTTTGGTTCGATAAAATGACAACTCTGCATATCATTCAGAATATGCCTCCCTCCCATCTCAGCAACAAAAAGGACTACCATTCTCATAAAAAAGTGAGAGAAGGAAACGTACCAGGTAAACTGTTGGTCACTGGACGAAGTTTCCTTCCACTATTGTAATTCCTCTGCTAGCTGCTCCACTAACCTTTTCACTCTCACTAACATCAAATAGTTAACCAACCTTCTACAGAGCCTTTTCTCCTTCGAGATTTAGCTCTCATCCCAAGTTTTTTTCGGACATCACCTGCCATCTTATGTCTATATATTGAATGCCACTTTAATGTCGCATGGGTAAATCCACCCACATTCGCTGACTCGTGTCATCTTCATTCTGTCACATGGCCTACATGACAGACTGCCACATCACGCCTCCCTTGACACCCATGACACCCCGAAAAGGGAACTTGGTTTTGGTTGTTGTCTTTGTCAACAATTTCTTACAGAGTTTCAAGGCCTCTATCCTACATTGATCTTTCCTAAAGCCTATCTAGGTACTTGCCTTGATGTTACCCCGATTTCACTAGTTGGTCTACTAGTGCACTACATGTTCTACGAATATGATAGGATATCATATAAATTATGCCTGGAATCAAATCCTTTATTTCCTGTATGAGCATTGATGTGTGCCAACTACGACTAGTTTGTTCCCACCTGACTCCCTCGTGAAGCTTTTGGAGGATTCCTGTAACCAAAGTTGAGTCCCCTTCAGTTACTAGCCTATTGTATTGTTCTCTTCTTGATATAAGGATACCATGTTTAACTGCGTAGAGCTCTGCTGAACATTATTACTTTCATATCCAAATTCCATTGCATAAATTCTCCCTTACTTGTCCTCATGAGTCTCTGAAAATTCTACTTGCACCCTCCTGCCCCGGGTTTCCTTTAGAGGCTGAGTCATAGTTTACTTTTAGGAATCCCTGTGGGGGTGTCAATAATTTATCCTACAATTGGATTTCCATCGGATTCATTTTCCATGAAGCCATAGAAATAATTTGTGATTTTAGATTCATCTTTTTTAGTATATGATCGTCTTGGGTGTTCACTTTCCAATCATCATGATTCCATTTATCTGCGAGAATGGTTTCTCTGATATTATCAAAAAAAAAGTTTCCATTTTTCATTAACCGCTTGGGTCTCATCTCTGAACATTCACTTGTTTCTTTCCTTCCATATTTCCTGGAGGAGGAGCCCTAAGGATATCTACTAAGCCCTATTTATTGCTCGACATTAGAATCCCCCTTTTCTCCAACTTTCTATAATGAGTTTGATGCTTTCTCATTATATATCAGTCTGTCCAAAGAGAAAGGTGAGGATATTCCAGAGTTGTTCAACAACTTGACACTTGTTCAATAGATGTTCCATCATTTCAATATGTTTGTCATACATCCGACATGTTTATGGCCCGGACATCCCTTGTTTCTGAAGCTGATCCCAGGTTAGTATCCTTTTGTGACTTACTAACCATAGAAAGAATTCAATTTCTGGCCATTGATTCCTAGACCATATTTTTTTCCAGAGGTGGCTGACTTGAGGTTTTATGTTTTTTGTTTTGATATTATATCATTTTTTAATAATTAACATCCATTTCGTTCTATATCCCCATCGCATAATATCCTCCCTTGTTGATATTGTTAATTTTCTTGAGTTTAGCTCCTCCCTATAAGATTCCCATTGCTCAGTGTCTGGAGCGTTATGCCATTTTCCATTTTTTTCCATTTTTTCCATTGACATTCTCCCCTCCATCCCATATATGACATACTATTTTTTTATTCACTTAATTTGTGAATAGAAAAATCTCCACTAGATCTAGTATACTGAATAACTTCTCCCTTTGCTTCCAGGAGTATTCCAAAAACATAGTCATGTTTCCTCCTCTAATTTCCCATAAGATATGATCCTTGGTTAAATATGCGTTTGAGGTTGCTAAATTCTAAATTGTGGATCCTTTTTAGTATTTTGAACCCTCAGAATTCCTTTCGTAGATTTTGGAATTACATATTTCCTTTCCCAATTCTTTTTCCATAGGTCCATGCCTCTGTGTATCTAGTGCCACCATAGCTTTTCACCCATCACTTAGTTGATCCTATACAGGTATATGAATCCCAATTCGCCTGCTTTCTTAATTTTAGTTATTTTTTCCAAAGAGAGTAGGGAACATTTTATCACTTGTTGAGATCCTTGCCACATACATTGCTTAAATATATTGACAATATCAGTATAGCTCATTTTTATGGCTTCCAATCCATATAGTTGGTAAATATGGATAGACTGTTGAACAACTTTAAGAAGGATGACTCGACTAGGAGAATTCAGAGCATAGAAGGACCAATTTTGAAGACGAGATTGAATACGGTTAAGAATATTTTTCCAACAGGATAACTGGAGGGAGTTGAGGCTGAGGGTGATTCCCAAGTATTTTTTTTGACAGGGATCCTTTACAGAATCCAAGGGTTCTTGCAAAAAAACCTTGAGATTGGATTTCGGTATTGAAAAAAAAAATACGTTGGATTTATCATTGTTTAAGAGGGTTCTTGAAGCATCCATGAATTCATGGAGAATAGAGAGGATAGATTCATCTTCTTTAAGTGTATCTTGGCAGAAGAGCATTATGTCATTTACAAACTATTGGTGGGTTAGAGTGATACCATCTCCCTAGATATTGAGGTCTTTTAGGTGTCCTCCCGCCACCTTATTTGTAATATATCTCCCTAGACCTTTTGCAGTGATGATACAGAGGAAAGGGGATATTGAATCGCCTTTTCTGAGGCCGCGAGTGGCATTGAATGGATCAAAAGGTGAACCATTTAGGAAAATGGAGAAAACATGGGAAGAGATAAAAGAGAGAATCCATCTCGGATCAAAATTGAAAGCCTGTAGATTACTTTAAAGGTAGCTCCAATTAAGCTGGTCATAAGCTTTAAGCAAGTTAATTTCCATCATCATACCTTTGGTTTTCAGAGTTTTAAATGATTGAATGGCTTCCTAGGCAGTGATTATACCATCTAGGAATTTTCTTCCTTTAACAAATCTAGTCTGTTCGAGGGATATCAAAGCAGGGAGGATAGGCTTGAGGTGGTTGAAAATTATTGTAGAAAGGATGTTGTATATTACATTACATAGCACAATAGTTCTAAATCCAACACATTCATATGAGTGGTCCTGTTTAGGAATTAATGCAAGAAAGGTGAAGTTTACTGTAGGATGCACCTTTCTAGTTGCACGATTCCTCCACTAATTCCAAGATGTCTTCTCCCATGAATGGCCGGGTAGCTTGATAAGATTAGACTGTAAATCCATCTATTATAGGTGATTTATTATTATTTTACTCTTTCACAACTTCTTCCACTTCTTACAGTGTGACCACCCGTGGTTGAGAAAATTTTTAATCTCGGCTAACTATTTGAGGAGTGTGTCATTGTATCCTTTATATTGCCTCAATTATTTTTTGCTTGGGCCAGGAGGTTCCTAAAATGTTCCGCCAGGAGTTTATCCATGTACTGATGTTGCACAGGTCGATTACCCCCTACATATTTAAGGGAAAAGAACTAATTATGTTGTCTTCGTTGAATCACTGACTTGTGAAAGAAGTTGGTGTTTCTTTCCCCTTCACAGAGCCACTGAGTTCTAGATTTTTTTTCCACAGAATTTCATTTTGCTTCCTACATTATTCTAGTTTACATAGAATATTTCCTTATTCAAACACTAGGACCTCTAATTTGCCTTATATTATCACTTTTTGCTAGACTTGTTTCATACAATCTTGCAGATGTTCTATATCTTGGTGAATATGTCCAAACTCAGTTTTGTCCCTTTTTTTTATTTTTTATTTAAGTATTTAAGCGGAGTTGGAATTTATGGATCATGTTCCTTCCCTGAATTCTTCTTGTTTCCCACCATTATTTTCCATTTTCTAAGAAGGTAGGGTCTCATAGCCATAATGCCTCATATTTGAAAGGTCTCATTTTATTTCCCCGCTTCATATCTATTTATAAATGGATTGGCCAGTGGTCCTCTCTTAGACTTGAAAGAATGGTGAATCATAAAATACATAACTGGTTATAAGGTCTTCGGAAGCTAAGAACCTATCCAACCTTGAGACTACTTGATGCATGCTTCCTCTTATATTGTTCTAGGTATATTTTTCATTGATGGTCAATATATCTACTAGTCGCAAATCAATTAGCATATCCCTAAACATCTACATTTCTCGCTCCTCTCTTCAAATTACTCCTTTTTTCTCTTCTAGGAAGGTGTCATCTTTAAATCTCCTCCTATTAGCCAATAATTTTCATTATCTAAATTCTTCAGCATTCCTTTGCTCTGAATGAATGTTTCCTTTTCTCCTCGAATATGGGGGCCATAAACAGATGAGATGAGTGCACATTCCTTTGTTCTGATTTGTGTGAAACAACTTGTTAGAATATGAGGTAGCCCTGTCTACCCTTCTACCCTAAATTCCGGTGGATTCTAGAGGATTTTTATTTCTCCCGCGCTTCCTCTACCATCGACAACTTCTGCTCCATATTTAGGTTTTATATAGGGAAATATTTCTTCTAATATTTTTTTAGGTCTCTATATTACTACTGTAGCCCCTTTTTATACCCCATTAGTCCCCATATTGTTATCATTATGCCCCATAAAAGCCAACTATTGTTATTTTTGTGCTCTTACATTATTATTGTTAGGTCGTCTAGGATTATATTGTGATCCCATGTACTCGTATATATAGAAAGGAGGTTTTTTCATTTGTATCATCCAAAAATTGTTCATTTATTTAATTTACATGTTGTTTCCCCCTCGAATTGGTTGATTTTTAAGGTGTTTACCTCTCTCTTCTTCTATTTTGGGAGCTAGTTTCATAACATTTGGTATGAGATCTTTGGATTCTAGGGTTTCGTTGCTATAAACAGGACATCGGGGAATTTTTGATATAACTTGTTTTCTATGGATTTTCCGAAGCTAAAAAAAAAACCATTTGTGAATAAATCCTGAGGAAACTTGTGTTAAAATTTCAAATATTAGTTCGCAATGTTTTCAGAGATATGATCTATGGAAGTTAGGGTTTTCCACACTCCTAAATTTCATCTCAAAGAGGCGACCTTGGGAAAATCGTCATAACTCTCTCTCTGAGCATTATATTGAAATTCTGTAAAAAGTGGTCAAAATCACACAGACTGTAGTTTCCTTTCTATCAATTTCAAAGTGGTAGGAGGTAACAATGACACGTGGAACGTCGTACAATATCGCTCTAGTGAATGAGTCCATAATTAGGCCTTCGTGGGAGATTGGGCTTAACTTTGACTTGAAGAATCAAAACTAGGTCAGACTTGTGGCATTGGAAAGAAGATTTAGAGGGATAATAAAATATCGACGATCCGAAATTATAGAGATACATCATTTTCAATATTGATCTCCTTGAAAACAAGAAAAAGGTGTCTATTTTTTTCAAATTGCATAAGTCTTGTTTTAAAAATGAGTTTGAAGTGATTCCAAGGGCTTATGAAGGCTTAGATATCAGTATTGGTTTCTAAAATTCCCCCTAAAAATATTTCAACACCCATTATGCCCTCGAAATACTCTATTATGAGGCATGAAGAGGAAGAATTGAAACATGATATATCAAAATTACAAGACCAACTGCACCAAATTTCGCTCTCGCAAAGAGAAAAAAAATGAAATGGAGGTTTTGAAGAAAGGCATGGAAGCTAAGATGGATAGTTTGAAGAAAGGCATGGAAGCTGATATGGATGCTTTGAAGAATCACATGGAAGCTAATATTGATGACATGGAAGCTAAGTTGGATGGCATCGATGAAAAACTGAAAGGAAACATGGAAGACATGAAGAATGATCTAAAAGAGGACATGGAAGATTTTAAGGAAGGTTTGACAAAGTTGATACAAGAAATTATTCCTAATGGCGAAAAGGTAGTAGAGGAAACTCACGATGAGAACAAATTAAATGTTAATTGTGATTCCATAAACGCTAATGTTGGATTGAAGACCCACCATATTCCAAAGATCGATATGGGGAATTTTGATGGAAATGATCTCATAACATGGATAGAACAGATGGAGAAATATTTTGATCTCCATAATGCACAAAACACCAAAAATGTAAGCATTGAAACTTTGTATTTAGAAAAAAATACATTTGTATGCTATTGATGGATTTTCTCTTGTAAACAAAATGTCACTTGATCAATTTTTATGGAGGAAATGATAGCAGATTATGAGGATACAAAGGTCAAGACCTTCTTTAGCCAATTGATAAATCTCAAACAAAAGGGTTCAATAATGGAGCACATTGAGGACTTCCAAAAATTGAATATAAGGGTAATTGATATTCCGAAGGAACACAAGATTGATGTCTTCATAGGGACTTTAAAGGATAACATCCAACATGAGGTTCACCTTTGGGAACTTGATTCATTGGAGACGGGATTCAGGTTGGCAATAAAAATTGAAAGAAAAGGTGACAAGGAAGCCTACCACTCACATCTATAAAGATGGAATTGTTGCTACTCCTAGACTTCCACAACCTACAAGGTTGACACCCCAACAATTGGAAGAAAAAAGAGAAAAATGGATTTGCTACATTGTGATAGAAAATATGCTAAAGGTCATAAGTATGATGAGAAGAAATTATTTTACATATATTATTAAGAGGAGGAAAAAAATAAACAAAAACGTTCAAAAGTAGAGGATATACACTAGGAACCAACCCTAGAGAAAGAAGAAATGAATCCAACCATATCCTATAATGAAATTGTAGAAATTACCACTCCTCAAACTCTCAATATAGAAGGACATATCAAGAATAAATATTTAATAGTGTTGATTGATTCGGGTAGTACCCATAATTTTATTCATTGCAAGGTAGCCAAGGAATTGAATTGATTCCTATACCTAGTACAAGAGTCTCAAGCGATCGTTGCAAATGGAGGAACTATAAATTTCTTTGGAAAATTCCATAATATCAAGCTAAGCATGGGGGAATATGTATTTAATAGTCCAATTCTTTCCATTCCAATGGGAGGTGCTAATTTTGTACTAGGAGTACAATGATTACAATCTTCAGGGACAATAGCTTTTAATTTTCAAGAAATTTTCTTAAATTTTTTTCGGAAGGAAACGAAGTTGAATTACGAGGTATCATAGGGAAGCTTAGAAATATAGTAAGATCCAATGTTCTAAAAAAGGTTCTGAAGAAATAAAAACAAGGTGTAATTGCACAATTATGCTCACTTGATTTTACAACATCAAAATCATCTATTTCTCCGGATCTCCAGAATAACCTTGAACAATCATTCCAAGGTGTTTGAAACTCCCAAAGGAATCCCAACTATTCGTGATCATGATCATGCTATTGATTTGATTCCAGGAATTATTCCTCCAAACATTAGGCCTTACAGATATCCTTATGGCCAAAAGAGTGAAATTGAACATATGATTGTAGAAATGTTAGAGCCTCACATAATACAAACTACAAAAAGTTCTTTCTCTACTCTAGTAGTATTGGTGAAAAAGAAGGATGGATCATGGCACATGTGTCTGGATTATAGCGAGCTCAATAAGATCACTATTAAAGATAAATTTCCCATTCCTGTGATTGATGAATTATTGGATGAATTACATGGAGAAATTTATTTTACCAAGTTGGATCTTCATTCAGGATATCATCAAATTAGAATGAAGACTGAAGATGTTGTGAAAACAACATTTTCAACTCATGAGGGTCATTATAAATTTTTTTTCTTGCCTTTTGGCCTTACCAATGCACCTTATACATTTTAAGGGTTGATGAATTACATTTTCAAACCATTCCTTAGAAAATTTGTGTTAGTATTTTTTTATGATATACTAATCTACAACATATCTTGGAAGGATCATGTTCAACATGTTGACAGGGTGCTCAAACTATTAAAGGAGAAAAAATTATATGCAAAAACCTCCAAATGTTTCTTTGGAGTACAAGAGGTGGAATATCTGGGTCATATTATATCTCAGGAAGGTGTTAAGGTAGACCCTAAAAAAATTAAAGCCATTAAGGAATGGAAATTCCCTGCAACCATAAAGCAGTTTGGAGGATTTCTCATGTTAACAGGGTATTATCACAAGTTTGTTAAGAATTATGGGAGAATAGCATCACTTATAAATACATTATTGAAGAAAGTTGCATTTTCATTGACTCGTGAAGCAACTAAGGCCTTTGAGAATCTTAAAGTGGCAATGTTCCTAGAACCTATCGTAGCTATGCAAGACTTCACAAAAATATTTATTGTGGAATGTGATGCCTCATGGAATGGAATTGGTGTTGTTTTAATGTAAGAATAAAGACCCATTTCTTTTGAAAGTCGTCCAATCAAAGGAAAGTATTTATAGAAAGCTATTTATGAGAAGGAAATGTCGGAAATACTAAATGCAGTAAGGAAATGGCAAACTTACCTAATAGGAAGACACTTAAAGGTATAAACTGATCATGATAGTCTTAAATACTTTATGGAACAAAGACTATCTTTAGAAGATCATCACAAATGGGTCACAAATATGGTGGGTTATGACTTTGATATCATCTACAAAAAATGGAAGCTAAATTTTGTTGCAGATGCACTCTCAAGAAAGGATGAGGAGGTGGAAGCATTGATTTCTTCCATTTATATTTTCCATCCATATTGGATATCCAAAGCAAGGGAGGACTGGAAGAATGAAAAAGAATTGTGGACACTCATTCAAAAATTGCAGCAACATCCTAGTACATCTCATACATTTAGTTTGAAAAATGATTCCTTATGGTACAAAGATTTCTTATATCTTTGTAAGAATTCACAACTAAAACAAAATATTATTTTGGAATTGCATACCTCTCCCATAGGAGGACACTCAAGATTTTTAAAAACTTACCACAGGGTGAAGAAAGATTTTTTTTTGGATGGCCTTAAATATGATATTCAAATTTTTTTAGGGGAATGTTTGGTTTGCCAACAAAATAAAGTTGAGACAATTAATACCTTGGGTTTTCTAAAACCTTTACGCATTCAAATTCAACATTGGGAGGAGTTTTCAATAGATTTTATCACATGTTTACCTAAGTCCAAAGGAAAGAGTGTCATCATGGAGGTATTTGATAGAGTTATCAAGTACGCACACTTTTGTGCATTATCTCATCCATTAAAAGCAAGTATTGTTTCTACTACATTTATGGAAACAACTCAAAAGCTACAAGGAAACCCAAATATTGATCTAAGAAACAGAGATACCATTTTCACTGGAAATTTTTTGATGGAATTATTTTCTTTTTTGGGTAATAAACTAGCTTATAGCTCATCTTATCATCCTCAATCTGATAGAAAAATTGATATAGTGAAAAAAAATTTGGAAGTATATTTTCATTTTTTTGTATGTGATAAAAAAACAAAATGCATCAAGTGGTTAGCTCTCACTGAATGGTGGTATAACACTTCCTTCCATACTGCAACAAAAATGACCCAATTTATGGCACTTTATGGATATCATCCACTGTCCATCACATCATATTTAAGAGAGAAAATTTCCAACAGTGGAAGATCCCATCGAGCATCAACAAAAAGTTCTCCAACTCTTAAGGGATAACCTAAATTTGGCACAAAATCAAATGAAACAACAAGAAAATCAACATCACAACAAGAGAATTTTTGATGTAGGAGACTGGGTATTTTTACGGCTACAAAAATACAAAGAAATGTTTTTGAACCAAGCTAACAAGGATAATAAAATATCGCTAAAGTACTATGATCCTTACAAGGTGTTGCAAAATATTGGTACTAAAAAATTGGAGCTTCCTGCTTATTCTCGAGTGCACCCAATTTTCCATGTTTCATGCTGAAAGAAGGTTATAGGTGACAAAAATCCTCTTCAAACAATTATATTGCAAGAACTTAATGAGGAAGGAAAAATAATATTGGAACCTGAAGCAGTCACGGAAACAAGAAGTCGACAACTACGAAATCGTTCAATTTCAGAGTAACTTATCAAGTGGAAGAACTTACCCACTGAAGATTCCACATGGGGAGATTAGAATTTTATAAAAAATCATGCAGAGCTACTCAAGCGTTATGGATAAAATTTTTTGAAGGAGAGGGGCATGTTAGGTCCCTATAGTACTAGTGTAGTCCCTTATTGTTGTTAGTGTAACCCCTTTATTGTTATTGGTGTACAAAAATATTCCCAATATTGTTATTATTTGTAACACCCCTAGTTTTATGTTTTCAAATTAGACATTTGACCTTCAGTCAAAAGGGGAGTGGACCCCAATGGATAATTATTGTGTGTATGTAATTAATCATTTAATTATGAAAAAATAAATAAAATATTTCTGTGCATATTGATCAAATGAGATTTTTGAGATCACTTGCCTAATCCATGAGGTATGGAAAGAGGCTAAGACTTTCCCCAAAAATATTTCAAAAAGCCTTGAGAGAATTTATTTCTAATTTAGATTTTTGAGGAAAAATCTAAAATTCCCCAATGATGTGGAGAGTAGCTGGGACGAGGTAAAAAACTGGAAAAGCATAAAGAAGCTTTAAAGTCCCTAAATAAGGGAAGCCTAGGCAAACCGGAATAAAATCATCCGAAGATTTTGGAGGCAGAATTAGAAACAGGCTTTGGGGAGAGCATAAGCTTAAATAAGCTACACCAGAATAGATTGGGGTTGGTCTCTTATGGGAGAGGATCTCAGCTCGGGGGTGAGTTATGTGGATAAAAGAACTCTAAGGTTGGTAGGAATGGTCACCACGGAATTGGTATGCACACAAATTTTATGAATGATTGAATTAGATGCTATTAGCTAATATTGATAAATGATGTAGCTGTTATGTTGAATTTAGTTTCTGTGTTATCTTATTCCTTACATTTCACAGAATTAAATAGAAGAAATACAATCTTCTAAATTTCTGTATGGTAGTAGGGATAAATCCTAGGGAATACTATCAGCCAGAATCTCTAAACCATTGTTTGGTTTAAATATGGAGATAGTAAAAATGATTCCTTAGAATAATTAAAATGTAATTTTAATCTGCTTCTATAAGGAATAGTTACCTGAACATAAATATATAGATTCCTCTATTAATATATAATTGTTGTGATAAGTTTATACCTTGCATATATATATATATATATATATATATATATATATATATTAAGAGAATATTAATCCAAAGTCAACAAAATAATTAGTTCAATTAAACTATAAGTTACACCAGAAAAGAGTATTGTGCTGTGAATAAGTATAATATATATATATATATATATATATAATTCTACTACATCAGACGATATGCTGGCAATGAAAAATACAAATTCTATTTAGAATAAAATTAGCTGAGAGCTGTAGGAAGAAGGAAGACATATTAGTGGTATTATATCATTATGGAGTTCTCGTATCTGTAGAATCAAAGTATTTTACTTATCAGAGTAAACAAAAAAATGAAAGGTTATTCTATATGGTGAAAAAGAAAATACCTCCACTGATTTAACAAACAATCATTGTAGAAATTTATTGTTATACTAAACCCCATTATGAAGTTATTACTGGTTATACTAAATAGAAATTCATTGACATAGCTAACAGCGAACCAAAAGTGAACCAATTTCCCTAAATCAATTTTTGATATATACAAGAAAGCCTGATTTAAAGTTATTGACTAAGTAGTAAAATGCTCTGTTTTTACGAGAACACATGTGAATTTCATCCCGTAAATATAAGTATAAATATAATTAAATTAAAAACTTAGCCGAATATATTCATAGAATTATTACAGGAGGATATTAGAAAAATAATTATTCCGAATATTAAAAATGATTAAAAATATTTCTGAATAATTATATAAAAGTCCTAATAATTTTGGCAGACTTTGGAAATAACCAACACTAGAAAATGAACCATTGAATAATTTCATTAAATAGCCTGGTGCCAAGATTCATGTTAATGAATCTCTTAATTCTTGTTCGAATAGATTACAAATTAAACTGTGTACACTTTCCCGAGAAATTTCTCAAGGTATTTCTCTCTAGCAACTAATAATAGACTCTCGAGACACATTATTTCACATAAGAAATTATAAAGAGTCGCTCGTACTGACCTGTAACAAATGAGAGCAGTATTGGTATCAATGTTTCCACAGAGGAGGAAATTACCTGCGAAACAATCTGAGGCAAATAAGTATTGGTAACTATATCGACAACTATATAAACGAAAGATCTAACAGAGGCTAAGGGAATTCGAATGGGAGTATACGTACCCCATTAACCATAGTGTAAGAATTAAACGTCTCTGTGAGAGAACGCGATGATTTAGACACCGATAATGACTACTATCAGTTGACCATAGAAGTAAAACTATGAATAAGTATTCCATTCGAAGTAGATTCACCTAAGAAATATCTTGCTAAAGATAAATGAAAGTAGAGCCACGGTAATCCTGTCGAAATTTCTCACTGAAGTTGAGCTCAAGTTTAAGAAAATGCCCTCAAAGGATCGACTTCCGTGTGGGAATGTTCATCAAAGATGCCCAACTTGCCAAGGAAAAAACCATCAACCATATAAGGAACGAATAGAGTAAATAGGAAGACATTTCCATGGGAAAACACAAAACAAAAACATAAATTTTTATATCTATGCAATATAACACTAGAACTAAATAGTGAATAGATTAGAAATCGTTGGAAGGAAATTATATAATAGAATGTTCGACGCAGAGAGATAGCAAAGCCATTCTCGTCTGAAATTGAATAAGACAACGAAAAGTATTCACACTCCAAACGATAGCTTACTTACCTAATACAAAACGAATTCATATAGAGGTTGAGCTCTATGGACAAACAATAGAACCAATCAACTGGAAAGAGGAATAGAATGAAGGCGTGAAACTTTTATGGTAAAATGAAACCCTAACCAGTGCATAGATCCCACCATCCACGTTTAAGAATCCGGGAGGATAGGTGTGGATCGAGGCTACGACTCTGGTGTAGATAACGTGTTAAACAAAGATACAGATGACAACCATAAGAATCACATGGAACCAATTTACAGATTTGTTATACAATACTTGATCACATGGGTGAGCGATGTAAAAAAAATAAAATATTATCACTCAAATCGTTTCCTCTTGTCACATAAATGAAACCAGAATTCCACAGTATAATTGACATAAAAATTGATACGGAATTCAGATTTCAAGGCGTAACAATACCTCAATCCTGGTGGTTTAACCAAAAACCACGATAACATCAATTTAATGCAACATCACAATTTTGTTGGACAAAGATCTGTCGGATTTAAAAGTCTGTCATGATGAAAGCTATTATAGTATAGAGCAACTAAAGTTAAAGTCATTTATAGTGGGATGAAACACTATATAGATACATGCATCGATTTCATAACACTCTTATATATAGATCGAATTCTTAATACCAGTATAGAATTCGTTATATGCTCACAAAGGTGATTAATGGTATATTTAAATAGACACAACGTGAATCAAATAATTTTTTAGTGATACATGTATAGAAAAATACGCCAGGAAGATAAATGTAAGTGCCACCTTAGAAACACAACAGGATAAATGTTGGCTTCCGATAGCATAGTCAAAATAATAGTGAAATAAAACAAAATGGTAGAGTTTAAAACAAGAATTTCTAAGGGACCATTTTTAAGTATAATACCTCTAATCTTCAATGAAATGAAAAAAAGGAAAAAGATATACCTGAACATGAAAAACATTTGGGAAAGAAGTATATTTTAAATCAATATTCCTCTTTAAAAACATTACTAGAAGAGTTAAATGCTAATATTGAAATCTATTAGAGGTAGAATTGGAAGAGTCAAATTCTCTCTCCTTTATTAACAACAAATTACATTATCTACCAAAGTACTAAGAGGAAAAAAAATAACATGAGTAAGAACACTTGAAAAAAAAAAAAAATAGGATGAGAGACATGACAGAATGGTATCAGAGCCCATGTTAGAAAAACTGAGCTGTTGTTGTGTTCACTGTATAAATTATTTTTTTGAGAAAAAAAAAATTGTTACTGATGTTTTTTTGTTTAGTGTATAGTGGTAATGGAACTGAAAAGTCAATGGTTGATTGATCTGGGTGATGGGGATAACACGCCAGATCCCAACACTCCTTTGATGGCTATGTTGCACAGGTTGCAACGGGATATGGCCGAGCTAAGAAGCTAGAATGACAGGCTGTCATTAGCCTATGAGGAGTAGGAGAATCTGATAAGAGAACTGACCTCGCGGAACAACCAAGAAGGTGAAGGTTCCGGGAAGAGGAAAGGAAAGTTATCAAATGATTATGAGGAAGATGACACTACTAGACATCAGTATAAACAGAAGAAGGAATTACAGGGTGAATTCCGAAAAATTAAACATCCCTCCTATGATGGGGAGAAGGAGGAAGATGATGAGGCATGACTGTTGAATATGATTAAGTATTTTTAGGTCTATGAGTATGAAATAAATTTGAAGGCCAGATTAGTTGTCTACTAGTTGCAGGTTAAGGCTACCTTGTGGTGGGAGGAGACAAAAATGGTTCATGCTATTGATGAAAAAAACAGCGACTTGGAAAGATTTTCAAGTCAAGTTTAAAAACCGCTATTTGAACGAATGCTATTATGATGATAAAGCAAAGGAGTTACACGAACTCAGATTGGGACAGATCACCATAGATGATTTTTTCACCAAGTTTACAAATCTGTTATTGTATGTCCCTTATATTTGAGAAGAGAAGGCAAAGGTACAAATGTTTTTGAACTGTTTTCCTGCTCTGTACAAGGATAAAATAGAGTTCAATAATCCAAAACTATGGACGAAGCGGTGAGGAAAGCTAGATTATGACACTAGCAGTTTAAAGGAAAGAGTGAACATGGAAAAAGCTAGGTAAACAAGGGTGAATTCAAAGGAAAGAAACATAAACCAGCTTACTTGAAGAACTTTGGTAGGGATCATCAGCGGAGAAAATTTAACAAACCAAAGGAAAGTCAAATTGCTCAGTCCCAAGTTGGTTCAACATAAATAGATGGGGATAATAAGAAGGAAGGAATAGTTCAAATGCAAGAGCCTTTGAAATGTTGGGGTTGCGGAGAACCTCATCTATTGAGGGACTGTCCACATCGAAATATTCATATGATTATGAGAGATCGAGAAAATACCATAGTGAATGATATAGCAATGAATATACCCACTATCAGTGTAGCCTTGGAGAATCGACAAGAAGAACACCAGGCTACTATGGTCGAGATGGAAGGTAAGATTGTTGACCAAACTGTTATAGTTTTAATTGATCCGGGTGCTTCTTTGAGTTACATTAGTCCACAAGTTGTAGAGAAATGCAATCTCAAAACTGAAAAATTTCAGCAGTCTTGGTTTGTCCAGTTAGCCACTGGCACCAAGCGAAAAGTAACTCATAAGTTACCTCAAACAGTAATTAAATTAAATTATTTTTAGACAGAAGTAAATTTAAACATTTTTCCCTTAGGATCATATGATTTGCTGATAGGAATGGACTGGTTAGAAAAAAGAAAGGCTATGATGAATTTTTGGGATAAAACTTTGCATTGCATATATGAGGAAGGGAGACCCTTTATACTCAAAGGAGAACCAAAACCAATCTCAGTAAGACAAATATTAGCTCTGCAATTAAAAATGATAGCTAGAAAAGGATATCAAGTATATGATGTACAGGTTGAAGAATTAGGGCAGCAACCTGAAGAAGACCTGCTAGACACTTTACCAGTGGTAAGAGAGTTTAAAGAAGTTTTTCTAGATGATATTCCTCATCTTCCCCCCAAAAGAGAGATTGATTTTCCAATCGCTTTGGTGCTAGGAGCAACACCCGTTTCTAGCGCCCCTTACCGGATGAGCCCCCCGGAACTCATGGAATTGAAAATTCAATTACAAGAATTGCTCGATAAAGGTTACATCAGACCGAGTGTATCCCCTTAGGGAGCACCAGTGCTGTTCGTGAAAAAGAAGAATGGAACCTTTAGAATATGCGTTGACTACCGTCAACTGAATAAGTTGAGAATCAAAAACAGGTATCCATTGCCCAGAATAGATGACCTTTTTTATCAAGTGAAAGGGCCTTCAATATTTTTTAAGATTGATCTGAGGACTGGTTATCACCAACTCAGAATTAAGGAGGAAGATATTAGTAAAAAAGCTTTTCGAACCATGTATGGTCACTACGAATTTGTAGTCCTACCTTTGGTTTGAAAAATTCCCCTGCCACTTTTATGTGCTTAATGAACAACGTTTTGAACAAGTACTTAGATAAATTCATACTAGTGTTCATAGACGATATTCTAGTTTATTCAAAAAGTTAAGAAAAGCACAAAGAACACTTAAGGATAGTTTTACATACTTTGAAAGAAAATCAGTTATATGCCAAATTTAGCAAGTGTGAATTTTATAGGGATAAAATTCAATATCTAGGCGATATCATTTCTGAACAAGGACTGGCTGTTGATCCTAAAAATATAAAATCCATAAGAGAGTGGCATGTTCCTACTGATGTATCAGTCTTAAGGCCATTTATGGGGATTGCAGGTTATTATCGAAGGTTTCTAGAAAGATTTTCTGCAATCGTATGCCCCATAACTTCACTACAAAGGAATGGTACTAAATTTGAGTGGACTAAAAAATGCCAAAATAGCTTTGAACAACTAAAATTAAAACTCACTACAGCCCCTATACTGAATATTGTCGATCCAGACAAAGATCTTGTTGTGTGTACTGATGCATGTAGAGAGGGATTGGGAGGAGTCTTGTTGCAAGAAAATTCTGTTATTGCATATGAACCTGGAAAACTTAAGAAACATGAAAAGAATTAGAGTGTATATGATCTGGAATTGGCTACTGTAATTCATGCCCTGAGGATGTGGCGACACTATCTTCTTGGAAAAAAAATTACATTGATGACATATCATATTAGTCTCAAGTATTCCTTTTCTCAAACATATTTGAATGCTCGAAAATCCAGATGGCTATATTTTCTGAGTGAATTTGATATAGAAATAAAACATATCAAACAGAAAGAAAATAAAATCACTGATGCTCTAAGAAGAAATGCTTGCCAAAACATAAGCAACATTTGGAGTAGTGCTAGTCTCGATTTAGAAGAATTAGTTAAAAAGGTAGCAGATCAAGATCCCAATTATGAAAATCTGCAATTGAAAATGTTGAAAAAAGAAATGGTCGAGTACACCCAAAATCATAAAGGGTTAATCTTCTATAAAAACAGATTGTATATCCCCAATGTGGAGTCTTTGAAAAAATAAATTCTAGATGGATATCATAAACAGCCATATTTAGGACATCCTGGATATCATAAAATTCTTACAGCCTTGAAAAAGAAATTGTTTTGGCCAGGAATGAAAAAGGATGTAGCAAACTATTTAGCTAGATGCATGGAATGTCAGCTAGTCAAAGTTGAACATCAACATCCAGCTAGTCTTTTGAATCCCTTGCCAATTGCAGAATGGAAATGGGACACTATTTCTATAGATTTTATAACCGGGTTACCCAGAACAAAGTATCAGCATGATTAAGTGATGGTAGTGGTAGATACCTTAACAAAGGCTGCACACTTCATACCTGTAAAATCTAATTTTGGGATAGCTCAAGTAGTGAATGTGTTCCTAAGAGAAATAGTAAGGCTACACGGGGTCCCAAATATGATTATTTTAGATAGAGACGCTAATTGCATAGCCGCCTTTTGGAAAGGTATGTTTGGGGGCATGGGCACTAAATTGAATTTTAGTATTGCTTATCACCCTCAGACGGATGGTCAAACAGAGAGAACAAATCAGATTATAGAGGATATGCTGAGAATGTATGTGATGGATATGCCATCAAAATGGGAAGACTACTTGCATTTAGTCGAATTTTCTTACAACAAAAATGATCAATCCTCCGTCAAAATGAGTCCATTTGAAGCACTCTAAGGAAGAAAGTGTCATACTCCTTTAAGTTGGAGCCAACCTAAAGATAAGCTAGTATTGGGGCCAGATACTCTACAAGAAATAGAAAGGATTGTCAAACAAATACAGAGAAACATCAAGACAACACAAGATCAACTAGAAAAAATATGTTGATAAGAAGAGAGTGCATTGAGAGTTCAAAGTGGGTGATCATCTGTATCTATGTATTAAACCCAAAAAGAGCACACTTTATGCTTGAAGTTGGGAAAAATTGTCTCCTAGATATTGTGGGCCTTTTGAGGTGTTAGAAAGGGTGGGACCAGTGGCTTATAAGATGGCTTTACCTCCTCATGTTAAAGTGCATGATGTGTTTCATGTTTCGTTATTAAAAAGATATGTACATGATGCTTCTCATACTGTTGATTGGAATGTGATATAGGTGGAACCAGAAGGGGAGTTCCTTCTAGAACCACTTCAAATATTGGAGCGTGGAGAAGTTGAATTAAGAAACCGAACAGTAGCAAGACTAAAGGTACAGTGGAAGCACTTTACTCCTGAAGAAGCTACGTGGGAAAGAGAAGCTGAGATGAGGGAAAAATATCCATATCTATTTTCAAAATAAAACTCTATTAGTTAGCTGTTAACACTGAGGACGATGTTTTTTTCAAAGGGGGAATATGTAACACCCCTATTTTTATGTTTTCAAATTAGAAATTTGAACTTCAGTCCAAAGGGGAGTGGACCCCAATGGGTAATTATTGTGTGTATGTAATTAATCATTTAATTATGAAAAATAAATAAAATATTTCTGTGCATATTGACCAAATGAGATTTTTTAGATCACTTGCCTAATCCATGAGGTATGGAAAGAGGCTAAGAATTTCCCCAAAAATATTTCAAAAAGCCATGAAAGAATTTATTTCTAATTTAGATTTTTGAGGAAAAATCTAAAATTCCCCAATGATGTGGAGAGTAGTTGGGAAGAGGTAAAAAGCTGGAAAAGCAGAAAGCAGCTTTAAAGTCCCTAAATAAGGGAAGCCTAGGCAAACAGGAATAAAATCATCCTGATATTCTGGATGCAGAATTAGAAACAGGCTTTGGGGAGAGCATAAGCTTAAATAAGCTACTCCAGAATAGATTGGGGTTGGTCTGTTCTGGGAGAGGATCTCATCTCGGGGGTGAGTTCTGTGGATAAAACAACTGTAAGGTTGGGAGGACTGGTCAC
Source organism: Pinus albicaulis (assembly GCA_034641835.2). Classification (NCBI taxonomy): domain Eukaryota; kingdom Viridiplantae; phylum Streptophyta; class Pinopsida; order Pinales; family Pinaceae; genus Pinus; species Pinus albicaulis. Next base: position 52,006 of record JAXQQM020070940.1, read on the forward strand.
CACAGAAGTGGTATGCACACAAATTTTATGAATGATTGAATGAGATGCTATTAGCCAATACTGATAAATTTTGTAGCTGTTATGTTGAATTTAGTTGCTGTGTCATGTTATTCCTTACATTTCACAAAATTAAATAGAAGAAATACAATCTTCTAAATTTCTGTATGGTAGTAGGAATAAATCCTAGGGAATACTCTCAGCTAGAATCTCTAAACCATTCTTTGGTTTAAATATGGAGATAGTAAAAATGATTCGCTAGAATAATTAAAGTGTAACTTTAATCTTCTTCTATAAGGAATAGTTACATGAACAGAAAGATATAGATTCCTATATTAATATCTAATTGTTGTGATAAGTTTATACCTTACATATATATATATATATATATATATGTGTGTGTGTGTGTGTGTGTGTGTGTGTGTGTGTGTGTGTGTAAAGATAAAATTAATCCAAATTCAAGAAAATAATTAGTTCAATTAAACTGTAAGTTACACCAGAAAAGAGTATTGTGATGTGAAGAAGTATAAAAAAAAAATATAATTCTACTGCATCAGATGGTATGCTGGCAATGAAAAATACAAATTCTATTCAGAATAAAATTAGCTAAGAGCTGTAGGGAAAAGGAAGACATATTAATGGTATTAAATCATTATGGAGTTCTCTTATCTGTAGAATCAAAGTATTTTACTTATCGGAGTAAACAAAAAAATGAAAGGTTATTCTATATGGTGAAAAAGGAAATATCTCCACTGATTTAAAAAACAATCATTGTAGAAATTTATTGTGATACTAAAGCCCATGATGAAGTTATTACTAGTAATAGTAAATAGCAATTTATTCACACAGCTAATAGCGAACCAGAAGTTAACCAATTTCCCTAAATCAATTTCTGAAATATACAAGAAGGCCTGATTTAAACTTATTGACTAAGTAGTAAAATGCTCTGTTTTTACGAGAACACATGTGAATTTCATCCTGTAAATATAAGTATAAATATAATTAAATTAAAAACTCAGCCAACTATATTCATAGAATTATTACAGGAGGATATTAGAAAAATAATTATTCCGAATATTAAAAATGATAAAAAATATTTTTGAATAATTATATAAAAGTCCTAACAAGTTTGGCAGACTTTGGAAATAACCAATAGTAGAAAATGAACCACTCAAGAATGTCAGTAAATAGCCTCGTGCCGAGATTCATGGTAACGAATCTCCAAATTCTTGTTCAAATAGATTACAAATTAAACTGTGTAAACTTTCCCGAGAAATTTCTCAGGGTATTGCTCTCTAGAAACTAATGATAGACTCTCGGCACACATTATTTCACATAAGAAATTAGAAAAAGTCACTCGCACTGACCTGTAACAAACGAGAGCAGTATTGGTATCAATGGTTCCATGTAAAAGATTACATGAGTCTTCAACAAAATAACAAAGTCACCACAGAGGTGAAAATTACCTGCGAAACAATCCGAGGCAAATAAGTATTGGTAACTGTATCGACAAGTATATAAATGAAATATCTAACAGAGGCTAAGGGAATTCAAATGGGAGTATACGTACCCCATTAACCATAATGTAAGAATTAAACGCCTTTGTGAGAGAACGCGATGCGTTAGACACCAAGAGCAACTACTGTCAGTTGACCATAAAAATAAAACTACGAATAAATATTCTATTCAAAGTAAATTCACCTGAGAAATCTCTTGCTAAAGATAAATCCAAGTAGATCCGCGGTAACCTTTTCGAAATTTTTCACTGACGTTGAGTTCATGTTTAAGAAAATGCGCTCAAAGGATTGACTTCCATGTGGGAATGTTCATCAAAGACGCCCAACTTGCCAAGGAAGAAACCATCAACCGTATAAGGAACGAATAGAGTAAATAGGAAGAGATTGCCATGGGAAAACACAAAAAAAAAACAATTTTCTTTTATATCTATGCAATATAACACCAGAACTAAATAGTGAATAGATTAGAAATCGTTGGAAGGAAATTATATAATAGAATGTTCGACACAGAGAGATGGCAAAGCCATTCTCATTTGAAATTGAATAAGACAACGAAAAGTATTCATAGTCCAAATGATAGATTACTTACCTAAGACAAAACGCATTCATATAGAGGTTGAGCTTTGTGGACAAACAATAGAACCAATAAACTGGAAAGAGGAATAGAATGAAGGCGTGAGAATTTTATGGTAAACTGAAACCCTAACCAGCGCATAGATCCCACCATCCACATGTAAGAATCTGGGAGGATAGGTGTGGATTGAGGCTACGACCTCTGGTGTGGATAACGTGTTAAACAACGATACAGATGACAACCATAAGAATCGCACGGAACCGATTTACAAATTTATTATACAGTACTTGATCACATGGGTGAGTGACATAGAAACAATAAAATATTATCACTCAAATCGTTTCCTCTTGTCACATAAATGAAACCAGAACGCCACAGTAAAATTGACATAGAACTTCATATGGAATTCAGATGTCAAGGCGCAGCAATACGTTAATCCTGGTGGTTTAACCAAAAACCACGATAACATCAGTTTAATGCAACATCACAAATTTTGCTGGACAAAGATCTGTCACATTTAAAAGTATGACATGATGAAAGCCATTATAGTATAGAGAAATTAAATTTAAAGTCATTAAGAGTGGGACGAAACACTATATAGATACATGCATCGATTTCATAACGCTCTTATATATAAATCAAATTCTTAATACCAGTATAGAATTCGTTATATGCTCACAAAGGTGATTAATAGTATATTTATATAGACACAATGCAAATCAAATGATTTTTCAGTGATACATGTATAAAAAGATACACCAGGAAGATAAATGTAAGTGCCACCTTAGAAAAACAATAAGATAAATGTTGGCTTCTGATAGCATAGTAGGAAGTGTAGTGAAATCAAACAAAATGGTAGAGTTTAAAACGAGAATTTCTAAGGGAACTTTTTTAAGTATAGTACCTCTAATCTTCAATGAAATGAAAAAGAGGAAAAATATATACTTGAACATCGAAAACATTTGGGAAAGAAGTATAGTATAAATCAATAGTCCTGTTTAAAAACATTACTACAAGAGTTAAATGCTAATATTGAAATCTATTATAGGTAGAATTGGAAGAGTCAAATTCTCTCTCCTTTATTAAGGACAAATTACATTATCTACCAAAACACTAAGAGAAAAAAAAATAACATGAGTAAGAACACTTGAAAAAAAAAAAATTAGGATGAGAGACGTGACATTATTGTTCACCATCAAAGCTTACTATTGTTATTGTTGTGCCCTTATGTTATTATTTTTAGGTCGGCTAGGATTATATTGTGACCCCATGGATTCCTATATATAGAAAGGATGTTTTTTCATTTGTATCATCCAAGAATTGTTCATTTATGTAGTGTAAATCAAATTTCCCCCTCGAGGTGGTTGATTCCTAAGCCATTGATCTCTCTCTTCTTCTATTTTGGGAGCTAGTTTCATAACATCTTTCCTATGATACTTTAGTCTCTTGAACGAGAACGACATGTGACTTCTCAACCTTCAGTATTTCTTGTAAGTACCATTGTTTTCCCCTAATGTTGAGGCCCCTCATATTCCAGGAGAGAATCATCATTGGGAAACTTTATGGAGTTGTTGGAATACCTTTGATAGTGGTATGACCCTTTGTGAATTCACTAGAATTTCTTCGACCATTTGAATGGATTCTTGTAAATTATTTCGTCCTCCCTTGTTTCTTCCTTTTTCTTCAGTTATAGGTTCTTGAGAAGTTCCTTTCTATGAGCTCATGCATCGTTCGAATATTTCCCAATAGAGATTATTTTGGTATTCTGGTATTAACCTCTCATCAAGTTTCCTCCATTCATGGAGAAGTTTCTTTAATACCACCTCTTTTGTTCTTAGGTTTTCCTTGGTTGCATCTACTTCCATGAAGATTGTTCCACTGTTTGAGATTGTTGTTCCTTTTTTAATGGTTCTTCTTAGGATTTCCTTTTTATTTTCATTGATTTTTGGGGTATACAACCCTGTCCTTGTTGACTTGATTGTTCGACTTATTTTGTGCTCTCCACTATATCTTGTAGTATTTCATACCTATTTTGATTGGTCTTTTTCCTGGTTGGGTTGATGATTTGATTTAGTTGTTTTTTTCTATTTTTTCACTTGCTTGCTACTGCCTTAAATCTGTCATCCTTTTTTGGTGATTCCCATCCTCCTTATAGTTGCTTCCCCTCCATATGGTCAGGGTGATTTAGTGGGCATAATTTAAATAAATTTCCATACTCATGGCATCACCTACATGTCTAGTAGCTGCTGCTAGAATTTTCCTTCATATTCCAACTCAATCCATTCTGGAAAAGGCCATGTTATATTCATTTATAAAAAAAATTGAGAAAATGAGGTGTACCTTCCTCTGCGTGTGGTTTCTGCTATTTTGAAAAATTTTCGAAGAGAATTACCAATACCTTCAAGTACTTCTGGGTCCCACAATTTGACATCTAGGGAAAATAGCCTAACCCGTACTAGCGCCACAAGAATTTTTTTTTATCAGGGTTATAACATTCTTCCCATTGCCTCACAAATAACCCTGCATTGTAATAGAAATATGGTCCATCAAATATTGTTTCGTTAATAAGGAGGATGTAAAGATCATCGAAAATAATCCTCTTGCCTAAAATTTTAGATCAATGGGGCCTTTGGGTTGCCATTTTTTTGAAATCCAATTGATTAAATCCTTATTTTTCGGCCAGATGCCTATAAGTTTACATATTAAATCATGTTATTTCATGTAGCTCCGATAATGCTCCAATTTCTTTCATGGAATGAAAAAGTGTGAATTGTTTGTGGCTTTTGGTAGGCATTGTCCTCTGGTCTTGGACTGGCATTGGGCACCAAGAACGAGTCCTAGGTTAGGGTCGGTGCGTCCCTATGATCTTGGTTTTTTTCGTTATATTCTCCTATAGCTACATTTTGATAGGAGGGGATCTATCAACAAACCCCCCTGGTGGTGTTTCTATTCTGCCGCTCAGACCTATTGCAGACCGAATCTCCTTTTCCTTGATTATAAAGTTGTCTATAACCTACGTATTCTCCAAACCCTAGTAAGGGACATTCTCCAAACCGTAGCAGAGCATATGTATTTAAATAATTTTTTCATTTTCGAAACTTTTTGGCATTTCTTTTCAAAATGATGAAAATTATATTGTTTTTTGAACAAAATTGTGACCTTCTTGATGATATTTTTAGTGAAATCTACACAACTAAGAAATTATGGTATGGTTTTCTCTTTGTGTTATGACTCAATGATATTTTTAAACTAAAGTTTTGAATTACGGTAAGGTTTTCACATTCTAGGAACACATTCAATGTAGTATGCCAAATGAAAAGAAAAAGTAATTTATACCATTATATTTTTTGTCCATCTAAATTTCATCATCTCAAGGATTTTACTTTCTTACATTAGATTTATGTTGTCAAGCTACAGTGAAATCTGATAGATGTCTTGCATCGCTTATCATCTACAAGGCAGGAGTAGGATGGAAAGGCAAGAAGGATTGAAAAGTGTCATAATTAAAATATTACATGAGTAGTCTCATGTTTTTTAATCCAAATAAATTTTTAGTGAATTCCCTGCAATTAGGTTACAAATTATTATATGGTTGTCACTTTGTGTTTGTATGAAAATGAGATTTTCTAAAGCTGCAAAGTTATGAATTCAAGCATGGAGAAATGAAATTCAAGGATTTAAATAAATGAGGAAAAACCATTTATGTGAAAATTATAAAATTGGTAGGTTCAATGATGAACTCGATTTTGAAAGAAATATGTTAATATGAATGAAAAAATTAGATTAGGTCTTACAATTTATTTATATATTATTATTGGAATAATAATAAATATTATTGAATATTATTATTTCAATATATTATAACAATAATAATCTCCATTATAACATTATTATATTATACCTTACATATAGTGACAATTCTCGAACATATGCAGAGAGAGAGAGAGAGAGAGAGAGAGAGAGAGAGAGAGAGAAATCTCATCATATATATAGATATGTATAGAGAGAAGGACTGACCATAAAAATATGTAGAGAGAGAGAGAGATACGAGATATGATAGGATGGAAGAGAGATAGAATAAAAAGGGAGATAAAGGGAGATAAGATAAAGAGAGAGAGAGAGATGGAGAGACAAATATGGAGTGCGGAAAGTGGGCGATATAGAGAAGGAGAGTGGGAGGGATATAGTGACAAAGTTGAAGGGTTGAGGCAGAGAGATTAGGGGAAATAATAGATTAAGGTGGGAGATAAATTTATAGAGAGGAGGGAGGAGAGTCAATACTTGAGAGAGAGGAGAGAGGGAGGGAGAGACATATTGAGTTAGAGGGTGAGTGGGAGAGAGTAAAGAAAAATACATAGAGAGATAAAGGTGGAGGTAGAGAGGGAGTTACAAGGGAGAGAGAAATGTAGGAGGGAAGACACACACACACACACACACACACACACACACACACACACACACACACATAGATATGAAGAGATAGTGTGTATGTATTTTGGGGGGGCGGGGGTGATATAGATATATATACATTAAGAGGGAATATAGACACACACACACACAGATACACACACAAACATATATATATATATATGAAGAGATAGTGTGTATGTTTTGGGGGGGTGATATAGAGATATATACATTATTATGTGGAAGGATAAATTTTTGTTGGCACACATTTAACTAGAAAAATCATGCATCTTATCCTTTTTTGTCATAATATATTATTATTATCTCAAGTGTACTAGACAAGCAAGTAAAAATTCGAAGGATTCTTATTTTGCTAAAAATATGAATCTTATCATTGGTAAAATACATTTTAAAATTAAAAAGAAAACTAAAAAAATCATTATTTATGTTAGTTTTCTAAATGAAAACCAAACTTTGGAGGAAATGACATCATACAAATATCTAAAATTTAATGTAAATCATAAGACTAACTAGAACTTTATGGCTAAAAAATGGATACGTTGAGGGTGGAATGTTAATTTCGCATTGAAGCAATTTGAAAATATGTACACCTTTGACTATGGAAACTATTTTTTGAGACTCATTCTTCATATTATTAGTATTAGTTGATATTTCAATGATAAAAAACCTAATATTAAAATTTAGAAATAAATAATGTATAATTTGTTATAATTTAAATAAAAATATTTGTAAATGTTGGTTTGGACAAAAAAAAATCATGTCTTATTTCAACATTTATGCCATCTATTCCAACGTCACCGATACACTCTACTAACTCTAAAAAGTAACCAATATTCAGGGCTAACTTGTGACATCAACGTTTTCAGTTTCACATCATACCATATATATAGTTATTTGCAAATGAAAAACCCATATTTTATTATAAAATTGTGATCGTTCACTAAATTGGAAGTCTACAAACTAGCAAGGATGAAATACAATTTGTACATGATCATGGATGCATCTGCATTAATCTCATAATTTGAGGTTGAATCTAAAGAATCTTATGTGTTAAATAAAGGTGGATGGTATGCAACAATTTCAAAAATTAGTTGCAAACATTATTTTTGATTCACAAACTTGGGCTTTACAAAACCCATATGACAATCTTCTCGTTTCGGCAGTAGAACATCTACACTCTCTCAGTTACCATAATTTAGTGGTTAGATGAAATGCTTTTATCTTCATGCATCTATTTGATGCAAATGAAACCAGCTTCTGCTTTTTCTTCCATTCGACATATACACATTAGATGAATTCATATTTTTAGAAATAATACAAAATGGGAATAACATATCAAGAATTTTACTTGTCACTAGTGTTTGCGGCTCTACATGTACAAGTAACCAAAATGAATGTAACTATATGCCAAGTATTTTCCTCTATGAAGCATTCAAACCACATAGTAAAATTTTTGGGTTACACATTTTATTTAATTTTTGATCGAAATATAGATGATCAATGATCTCGACTTGTTTCTTTTCAAACAAGTTCAGACTATGTTGCAAGCCTTGAAATGAAAACTTACAGATTCAAAAGTTATGTGTCCTCAATCATGAGGAAACTTTTCCTTGTATAAAACCTAGATGTTTTAAGTTCTAATATCACCATAGGAAGAATGAGAGACAATTATTTATTAGAATATTCACTGATAAAAAAATACTCTCCTCTCTCTAGGCATCTTTCCACATTTTATGTAAAAAGCATAGATATTATCCACATTTTAATGTTTAAAAGTGGAAGTAAAGTGATTTATGTTATATCAATCCTGGTGAACATATCCATATCATTGCATTGATTATTATCACATTAAAAAAATGAGAGGCAATTATTCGATTAGAATATTCACCAACAAAAAAATATATTTCTATATCTAGGTATCTTTCCACATTTGAGGTAAAATGTCAAGGTGCGATTAACATTTTAATGTTTAAAAGTGGAAGTAAAGTGATTTATGTTATAACAATGTAGGTGAACATAAACATATACCTTTCTAAAAATCTTTATTATCACATTTGTTTAGGTATATTTCCTTATTTCTTTTGTCTATATGGGCGTTATCATCTCTAGGATGTAGGATTTTATTTTCATACATTGGATTAATGTTTTTATGCTATAGTGAAATAAGATAGATGTCTCGCTTGAAAAACGTCATGAAAAACATTGCCTCATTTTTTATGATCTAAATTATTATGGATTTTTTGGATAGAAAATTTCTCAACACAATTTGGTGAAAATTTCTTCAATTTTTTTTTATTTTGGGAGTGTTTCAATTATTTTTTTACTGGTAGATCACCATGAAGAACCTTTTGGGGTACCCAAAATCATGAATTTTGAGAGTTGTAATGAATATTTTTATGAAGCATTCAAATTATATAGTAACATTTTGGGCTACATATTTTATTTAATTTTCTGATGGACATATAGATGAACAATGATCTAGGCCCCTTTCTTTTCAAAAAAGTTCAGACTATGTTGCAAGCCCTGAAATGAAAACTAACAAATCCAAAAGTTATGCATCCTCAATCGTGAGGAAAGTTGTCCTTGTAGAAAATATAGATGTTTTAAGTTCTAACATCACCATATGAATAATGAGAGAACTATTTGATTAGAATATTCACCAATAGAAAAATACACTCCTTTTTCTGGGTATCTTTCCACATTTGAGTGTTGAGATTTTCCATATTATTTTTGGCACAAATCTCATGGATAATGCCAACAATAGGTTTTTTTGTAAAACTGATGGCATCAAATCAGTAAGAGGAGATATTATATCCTATTTTATTGTGAATGGATGGAATAGAATTTATTAGTCAGTTTCTTCTCTACATCTATAAATTGTAAGCCTATGAGGCAATATGAGAATGAGGTGTGACGAAGATAAAGTGCATATGTGAGACATCTGTTGTTGTATCTCCTGTTGAAGAATAAGAATGTTGATACCTCTGTTTGGTGGATGTAGCCTATATTTTTTGGGTGAACCACGTTAAATTTTGTCTCTTTGTTTATGCTGTGTTTGTCAATTTTATTTAGTTTTCTTTGTGCTTACTTTGACAATTGGTATCAAAGCCTGCGTAACTTGAGAGGAGCCACTATCATTGAGCTTGACCGATGTGCTAAGGAGGGCATTAAGATTTTTTTCAGATCAAACTTGCGTTAAGACTGCAAATCGAGCCTTCGTGGAGACTGCTGGATGAATTTGTTTGATGAGCTCTATCTTGAATGGTTGCTACAGTAGGTGGAACTGGCGATGATTGCCATGATTGAGAGCAGGAGTCGTTGTCTCTGGCAGAAAGAAACATTTTCGCTGTGTTAATTCATGTTGACAATGAGTTAAGGGGGACACGAGGTTGAGAGAAAACCGCACTAGAGCCGTCCGAGAAGCAGAAGCCAGTGAAGTTCTTTAAGTTGCTGAAAGGGTTTCAGGAGGAGAGCACCGTCTTCGGAATTATGTGTCCATCACCGCATTGAATGAGTTTGTAGACTGTTATGAGTTAGATATTTCAGAGGGGAATTTGGGAATTATGTGTTAGAAACCTGCATCTTCAAAGAAACCATCATCAGATGTAGCTTGTAGGCTTTTTCAACGTTAATTATCATGGCCTATGTCTTAAATGATGTTAAATGACGTTAAAAATGTTTTAAGAGACATATTAAAGATCGATTTGCTGAAACAGTTTCAATTTGTAGGCGAAAATGGTGCTTCGGCTGTGCAAGTGACTTTTGCCACAGAGGAATTGAGTGAATTCATTTTTTTTTTGTTTTTTTCTCTACGTTCTAAGATAAAATGTTGTTCCGCCATATTTTTTGCAAAACTCGAATGGAAGCCTGAAACTGATAAAGTGAGCATTGAATGAAAGCAAGGTAATCTTTTTTCAATTATTTGTCGTTCGATTGGTTACTAGATGTATTGAAATTTCGTTCAATTCGTTGCTAGATACTGGTATTTGCAATTTACAGTTTGTGGGATTTTATAAAAATTTTAAGTTTATTTAAAAGGAAATTAAGGATCCATAGAGAATAAGTTGAATTAAAAATTTCAAAAACTCAAAGTGCTTGATTTGAGATCAAGAAGTTTAATGGGAGAAATAACTTCGAAATCTAGAAAGTCAAGATGCACGATTTACTCGTACAACAAGGTGTGGCGAAGGCACTTTTGGGAAAATCCAAAGAACCTTTCACCATGACAGATGATGAATGGAGTGACATCGATGACAGAGCACTGAGCAACATACGGTTGTGTTTGGCGGATGATGTTTTATTTAACATTGTGTTAGAGAAAACAGCCGTTGGTCTATGGGCAAAGCTAGAAAATTGTACATGACTAAATCCTTAACAAATAGGATTCTTCTGAAAATATAGTTGTACATCTTGCACATGAAGGAAGGTATGAAAATAACTGATCATTTGAATACCTTTAATACTCTCTTGGTGCTATTAGATAGCATAGAAGTAAAATTTGATTCAGAAGATAAAGCTGTAACTTTATTATGCTCATTCCCTGAGTCATGTGATCATTTTGTTACTTCTATTAGTCTTAGTTCATCATAAACCCTTGAATTTGATGATGTTGTTGGAGCTATTATGTCTGAAGAAACTAGAAAAAGGTCAAATTTAGAAACCTCTACATCAGAAGCAATGATGTTTAGAGGTCGATCTAAAAAAAAAAATGCTTCAGTCAGAAAAACAACTCTCTGTCAAAATCGAAAAGGAAGAAGAGTAAGCTAAAATGCTGGTTTTGCAACAAATTAGGACATTTGAAGAAGGACTGTTGGGAGAGACAACAAACATCCAAAGGAGACTCTTCAACATAAAATAAAGAAGCAAACACGACAGATACAGGCTCAGGTTCGGCATCCAGTTCAGGTATAAGTGATGAAGTTCTATCAGTTAATTTTTTAAATCATGATCAACATTGGCTGTTAGATTCTGGTGCATCCAATCACATGTGCATTCATAAAGAATGGTTTAAATCTTATAAATGAATTAATGATGGAGTATTTTACATGTGCAATGATGTCTCATGTAATGTTGTGGGAATTTGCATCCATATTGAAATGTTTGATGGGACAAATAAAATCTTAGCTGATGTAAGACATGTGCTTGAACTCAGAAAAAATCTTATTTCTCTAGGAGTGCTAGACATAAATGGATATAAAACTTTTATTCAAGGTGGAGTAATGAAAATTTACAAAGGAATCCTATTAGTAATGAAAGCAAAGAAGGTTGGAAATCTTTTTCAGTTAGAAGGAAGAATAGAGTCAGATCATGCTTCTACTGTATCTGAAAACGACAGTGATTCTATTCGACTATGGCATCAATGGTTGGGCCATATGAGCAAAAGAGGATTAAAATTTTTATCTGATCGTATGTTACTTCCTAGTTTAAAGTATTTTAAGTTAGATTTCTGCAAACATTGTATATATGGGAAACAAAGTAAGCAGAAATTTAAAACTAGAAAACATACTAGTAAAGGAATCCTTGATTATATCCATTCAAATGTTTGGGGTCGATCTCCTACAACCTCATATGGGGGATCATCATATTTTGTATCTTTTATTGATGATTTCTCTAGAAAAGTATGGGTCTACATGTTAAAATGAAATTCTGATGTATTCACAGTTTTCAAGCAGTTTAGAGCATTAGTAGAAAACATCAGTGGAAGAACCATTAAATGTTTAAGAATTGACAATGGTGGTGAGTTTACCTCGAAGGAATTTGATAATTATTGCAAGGAAGTTGGGATCGAAAGACATAGAGCTACTGTATATACTCCTCAGAAAAATGGAGTTGCTGAATGCATGAACAAGAATCTCTTAGAAAGAGCAAGAAGTATGTTAAGTAATGCCAATTTACAGAAGGAATTATGGACAGAAGCAGTATCTATGGCTTTCTATTTGATAAATCAATCACCATCAACTGCAATAGGATGAAAAATTCCTCAAGAGGTATGGAAAGGTCATCCTTGTGATTATTCTAAACTAAAAATTTTTGGTTGTGATGCATATGCTCTAATTCTGAAACATCAGTGTTCTAAATTAGATCCTAAATCAAAAAGATATATCTTTTTTGGATATGGTGATGGGATTAAGGGATAAATGTTGTGGGATCCTACTACTCACAAGATACAGAGATTTTAAATTCAATGAATCTTCACTTGATAATCCAGATGTAGATAATAAATTGAAACAAGAAAATGTACCTAAGTTTCAACATATTCAGTTTGAAACCAGTTCAAATACTGATGATAGTAAAGATGAACAAGTTTCAGATGAATATCATGAAGAAGTTCCTACAGATAATAACATTCAAAAAATTTTGGAAGAACCAAAAACATCTTTAAGAAGGTCCATGATAATCAAACATCCTCCAACAAGGTATGATGATTATGTTACTGCAGTTTCTTTAACCACTAATGATGATGAACCTTTATGCTATCAGGAAGATGTACAAGGTTCTAACAGTGATAAGTGGAAAGAAGCTATGAAGGATGAGATGAAGGCATTAGACAAGAATGCCACATGGGACTAGGTAGAACTTCCTAAAGACAAAAAAACTATAGGATGTAAATGGGTTTACAGATTGAAAAGGGGCGTTGATGATAATGAAGACTGGTACAAAGTGAGGCTGGTTGCGAAAGGTTTTTCTTAGAAAGCAGGAATTGACTTTCATGAGATATTTTCACCAGTTGTTAAAATTGTTTCAATTCGGATTGTCTTAGCATTAGTTGCTTTACTTGATTTAGAATTAGAACAACTAGTTGTTAATACTTCTTTCTTACATGGAGATTTAGAGAAAGAGATTTATATGGAACAACCTGAAGGGTTTGTTCAAAATCGCAACAAGAAACTTGTCTGCAGGCTCAGGAAGTCATTGTATGGTCTGAAGCAGTCACCGAGACAATGGTACAAGAAATTTGTTTCTTTCATGATGAGCCAAAATTATATAAGAAGTGAATATGATCATTGTGTTTACTTTAAGAAATTAAGTAATGGCATATTCATTATCTTAGTATTATATGTTGACGATATGCTTTTAACAAGCAAAAACATAACTGAGCTCAACAGGTTAAAGGCTCAGATGGCTAGGACGTTTGATATGAAAGATCTAGGAGTAGCAAGACAGATTTTTGGCATGGAGATTTTCAGAGACAGGAGAAATGGTAAGTTGTGGTTATCACAATATAAGTATATTGAGGAAATACTCATAAGGTTTTGTATGAACAATGTGAAGCCAGTTTCAGTACCTTTAGCTTCTCATATTAAGCTTTCTTCAAGTTTATTTCCTAATACGAATGAGGAAAAGGAATATATGTCTTGAATACGTTATGCTAATGCAGTAGGAACTTTGATGTATGTAATGGTTTGTACACGGCTAGATATTTCACATGCAGTTGGGGTTGTCAGTAGGTATATGGAAAATCTAGGGAAAGAACACTGGGCAGTAGTGAAATGGGTGCTTCAGTATTTGAGAGGCACAAGTGATTATTGTATCACTTATGACAAAAGTAGTGAATTTGTTTGCGGATATGTTGATTCTGATTTTGCAGGTGATTTGGATAACATAAGGTCAACTTCAGGATATGTCTTTACTCTTGCAGGTGGAGCTATTAGCTGGATGTCAAAGCTATAGAACATTGTTGCTTTATCCACTACAGAAGCAGAATATAGAGCTGCTTCACATGCTTGCAAAGAAGCGGTTTGGTTGCAAGGTTTGTTTGGTGAGTTTGTTAGGCTGCAAGACAACATAAAGTTATTTTGTGATAGTCAAAGTGCAATTCATTTGGCTAAAAATCTGGCCTATCATAGTAAATCAAAGCATATACCTTTAAAGTACCATTTTGTAAGACAGGTTATCACTGAACGGGGAGTCTCTCTTGAAAAAGTGCATACAAAGGAAAACTGTGCAGACATGTTCACGAAACCAATTTTATTAGAGAAGCTATGATGGTGTCTGGCTTCTCTTAGCTTGCAGAAAAAATGAATATAATAAAGAAACAAGGTATCAGGCTAATTGTTGTCAAGGTGGAGATTGTTGAGATTTTTCATATTATTTTTGGCACAAAGTTCATGGATAATGCCAACAATAGGTTTCGTTTCAAAACTGATGGCATCAAATTAGCAAGAGGAGATATTATATCCTATTTTGTTGTGATAGGATGCAATAGAATTTATTAGTTAGTTTCTTCTCTACATCTATAAATTGTAAGCTTGTTAGGCAATATGAGAATGAGGTGTGAGGAAGATGAAGTGCAGATGTGAGACATCTGATGTTATTATCTCTTGTTGAAGAATAAGAATGTTGATACCTCTGTTTGGTGGATGTAGCCCAGATTGGTTGGGCGAACCACGTTAAATTTTGTCTCTTTGTTTATGGTGTGTTTGTCAATTTCATTTAGTTTTCGCTGTGCTTACTTTGACATTGAGGTCAAAAGCATAGACATTATTAGAATTCTAATGTTTAAAAGTGGAACTAAAGTGATTTATGTTATAGCAATCTAGGTGAACATATCCATATCATTAGAGTCATTATTATCACATTTGTTTAACGAGAGACAATTATTCGATTAGAATATTCACCAACAAAAAAATGTATTCCTATGTTTATGTAGCCTTCCCCATTTGAAATAAAATGCGTAGGTGATATTAAAATTTTAATGTTAAAAAGTGGAAGTATAGTGATTTATGTTATAACAATTTAGGTAACATATCCTTTTGTTACAATCATTATTATCACTTTAGTTTAGGTATATTTCCTGATTGATTTTGTATATCTAGTTGTTATCATCTCTAGGATCTAGGATTTTATTTTCATACATTAGATTGATGTTGTTATGATACACTGAAATTATATAGATGTTTTGCAGGAAAAATGTTGCCTCGTATTTTCTGATCTAAAATATTTTGGCTTTATTAGATGGAAAATTTCTCAATAAAATATGGCGAAAGTTTCTTTAATAATATTTAATTTCGGGAGTGTTTAAATTATTTTTTTAATGATAGATCACCATCAAAAGCCTTTGGGGTACCCAGAATCCTGAATAAATATTTTTAAAAATTTATGTGAGATTTTATCATAATTATGAGGAAAATTTTGTTGTTTTTTAGATGAAATTGTGTCCCTTTTATAATAAGTTTTTATTTTTTTTAGTGAGCTCCCCGCAGCTAAATAATTATGGTATGGTTTTTTGACCCAATGAATTTTTTTAAAACAAAATTGTAAATTACGGTAGGGTTGTCACATTGTACCAACACAATATGCCAAATGAAAATATAAATATATATATATATATATATATATATATATATATATTCCATTATTTCTTCTGTACATTTAGGTTTCATCATCTATAGGATTTGGGATTTTACTTTATTACATGCGATTTTTGTTTTCAACCTACAGTCAAATCTGATAGATGTATCGCGTCGCTTTTCTCATTTATAAGATGGGAGTTGGATGGACAGGTGATCACGATAAAAAAGTGTGATAACGAAAATATCACATGAATAGTGGCATGCTTTCTAAATCAAATTAGTTTTTAGTGAACTCGTTGCAATTAGGTTATAAGTTATTGTATGGTTGCCACATTGTGTTCCGACGAAAATGAGCTTCTTTTAAAACTGGTAGGGAGTTGTACCAACACATTCAGTTTAGTATGTTGAATGAAAAATAACAAAAATAAATGAGTGGTTTATTAATTCTTTATCATAAGAAGGTGGTTGTATGTACAAAGAAACAATAAAAAATTTGGAAAGAGAAATATATTTTAAGTTTGATGTGTGAGAAGCGAGTAAAGTCTATCTTATTCTTATTTTGATGTAATATTTTATGGTTGATAAATTTATTACATAGGGTTGGTTTATTGTTTGTATATTTATTCACACAAATATATATTATGCTTAATATATATCAAGTGAAAATTGTGTGTGTTTTTAATCTTTCCCTTTACATGACTTTAGCAATTCATTTCAGTATTTAAAATAGGATAGAAAAATATATTATATTGTTTGAATTAGTTTTAGACTGAACAATTTGCGTTTTGAATTATGGTAAGGAATTGTACCAAAACATTCAGTTTAGTATGTTAAATGAAAACTAACATAAATAAATGGGTGGTTTATTAATTCCTTATCATTAGAAGGTGGTTGTATGTACAAAGAAACAATAAAAAATTTGGAAAGAAAAATATATTTTAAGTTTGATGTATGAGAAGTGAGTAATGTCTATCTTATTTTTATTTTTATGTAATATTTATGTTTGATAAATTTATTACATAGTGTTGGTTTATTGTTTGTATAATTATTCACACAAATATATATTATGCTTAATATATATCAAGTGAAAATTGTGTATGTTATTAATCCTTTTCTTTATATGACCTCCAGAATACCCCCAGTTTATGTGTTTGAATTTCAAAGCTAGACATTTGAACTCTAATCCTAAGGGGAGTGGACCCCAAAGGACAAGTATTTTGTGAATGTTATTAAATATTTAATTTGAGGAAATGAATAAAATGATTTTGTAGATTGACCAAAATGATATTTATGAGATCAATTGCTAAATCCATGAGGATGGATAAGGAAAATACTTTCCCCACAATCTTTCAAAAATCCTTGAAAGAAATTATTTCTAATTTAGATTTTTGAGGAAATATCTAAATTCCCCAATGATGAGGAAAATAGTTGGGAAGAGGTAAAAAAAACTGGAAAAGCTAGGAAAAGCATAAAACAGCTTTAAAGAATCCCTAAAATGGGAAGCCTAGGCAAATAGGAAGAAAAGCATCCTGATATTCTGGACGCAGAATTAGAAACAGGATTTGGGGGAACAACAGCTTAAATAAGCTGCTCCTAAACAGATTGGAGGTTGATCTGTGCTAGGAGGGATCTCAGCTCGGGGGTGAATTCTGGAGATAAACGAATTCTAAGGTTGGGTGGATTGGTCATCTAATTTAGTGGTATGCACAGTTTAGTTATATTTTTCTGTTTATAAGGTGTAGGTGTAAATCTTATGTTGCATGGAATGTGAAAGTATTATATGTGCATGTTGTGGGTGATAATATTCCATACATTTAACAGAAATCTCAGCAGAATTAGCCTTCAATTTCTTACAGTTGTAGGAATCACATAGATGGGAAAGAATTCATCAGAATCTCTAAACCATAACTGGTTTAAATCTGAGAATACATATTTCCCAAGGATGATTTCAAGTTTAACTTTAATCTGCTTATGTTTCCTAAATTAAATCCTAACCATTGAAAAAGGAATTGGATGTCAAGTATATTTACTTGGATTAAGATGTGAAATGAATAAAGCAAAAAATACAGAGTATAAAATTTATAACAGTACCAGGAAATAGTTAGAAGATACTGGAGTCAATAAATGGTAAAAATCTAAATATGTTACCAGTATGCCTATAAATTCAGCCACAGAATGTAATTCATTCTAAAATTTCATAAAGAGGTATACTTACTACATGTTACAAGTATTTATATTAAAATCAAAGGAATGTGATATACAGGTGGTTATAGTACTAATTAGCCTGGTATATTATACATGAGAATGAATTATATTTACAGAAATTATCTCCAAAAAAACTAAAAAGTCTAGGGAGATGATGACTGAAATTTCATACAACATCGAAATTTACAGATATGGAGTTTTACCAATCACCAAAAAGGAAGTTAGTTAGCCATGTATACATTGAGACTGCCCTATGATGAATATAAAATAATCAACAATTTGAAGGCATTATTTCCCTTCCCTAGGAAGCTGTCACCAAGGAACCTACAATCTCTTAAGAGGACAGAGAGTTCCTGTAGGAACCATACAACATATGCCAAGAATAGAAAATGCTAACTTAAATTTACTGATTTACTGTAAATTCTGAAAAGATGCCAGTAAAGAGAAAAATACATATGAGAGTCATAATTATGGTAAGAAGGCGACAAGGAATTTACACATAATTGTTACAATTAGCTTAAATCGACACGAAACAATTAATTTAGTGTAAGACACAACAAACGTCTATAAACTAATAAATTGGAGATTCGTGAAGCTGATACAAAATCATGAAAAATCTCAGTGAAGAAGAATGTCCATGTTCGGCATATACATGTCCGAGGTCGAGCCTCTTGTGCAAAAGACATTTAAAGGAGCCCATGCGCACTTCAAAACAAAAATTTATAGGTGCAAAGAATATTGTCATACAAATGGAAATTGTTAATAGTTACAGTCTCTGACTGAGTCGATAAAATCTCAATAGACTGCTATCAATTGAAAAAATTTAACAATTCCACCTAAACGAGATGGAACAATGCGATGGAAGGATGATTCTTTCCACGCAAACATATACCAACCTGGAACGTCAAAGGAGTCGAAATTAATATCAACCGAAATGAAGTCTCTCATAGCTGCCGACGTTGAAATGCGTAGGGAATGTGCATTACCTGTAGAAACGCAGCCATGATAGTGGAACTATCAATAAAACAAATTATAGAAAAACTTTGCCAATAGAGAAATTTAGCCGGACGAGGACGCGTTACCTGCTAAGAAGAAGACCCTCGTTCCTTCTGAGTTATATGCCACTAGAATAGAGACATAATATTAACTGATTAGAAAGACAGAGGGTTAACACTAAAATGGGGAAATAATTCTATTAATAAAAATACAATCTCAGCACGTCCTTGCATGAGGACTATCTCTCTTCTTTGAAAAGACGAGCCACGATGATACATCGCCATCCCGAAACCAGCGCTCAAGTCACATAAAATGAGCAGAGGTATACTTATTAAGGAACCCTGCATGGTGATATCACACCTCGTTAACCATAGATTTAATGAAAATGACGCAAAGATGGTGACGAGAAGAAACCAGAGGAAACAAGTCAAAATGTTGGGACAGGAGATTGCCATGAGAGTAAACGAATCCAAACGGAGTTCAACCATAAACGCTATTACAAAAAAATGAAACCATTTGTGTCGTCATCGCTCGAGACTTCCATAGAGACAGATGTATAGAAAGTTATGAAAATGAATATGATCTTCCAGGTATAATGAAAGACGAACGTGTAAAGTTCATACCTGAAGTAGTTGCCGACGCCTAGGCAAGCAGACCGGAGTGATGGGAAAACCAACGCGTGAATTCATCAGCGTGCAGAGCCTCGAAGTAGAGAGGTGAACAAACCCAACAAAGGGCCAAAGAAACTGCCTTCACACAA
Source organism: Pinus albicaulis (assembly GCA_034641835.2). NCBI lineage: Eukaryota > Viridiplantae > Streptophyta > Pinopsida > Pinales > Pinaceae > Pinus > Pinus albicaulis. Next base: position 71,776 of record JAXQQM020070940.1, read on the forward strand.
AAACGAAGACTTATATAACCATACTACATTCCAGAAAACCCTAACGTGGTGAGAGAATCATAACCGTCCACATGGCATGATCCCAAGGGTGAAGCCACGGATCGAATGGTTGGAGGGGCAATTACACCATTCGGTCGACATTCAATGTGACAAGCAAGGCAATTAATTTCATGACATTCTGGCAGTATCAATAGGAATTGACATGTGTATAGAGTAGTCTGGCATGGCGATTGCCATATCGACGTGGAGGTATAGCACGTGAATGGGAATGGGATAAAACCCATCCCCACCAATACCATGAAACCGAGAAGTCTTATAGAACCTGAAGTAGGGGAGTAATATCACGTCTCCATTACTTTACCACGTTAAATCGACTTTACCAGGTCGTATTACGTGGAAGCCCAACATAAATGAGTTCACTCTCGACATAAATTCTGAGGTGAATGATATGTACAACCAAGAGGGAAAGATAGGGATGCAGATCATGTAAAAACAATGATCTCCGAATCATTAATTTTCCATCAGCGCCATATAATCCTAGGTGTAAGGGTAGGTGAATTAAATCCCGCCAATGTTTATACGAGGGATGCATAGAGTTCGTAAAGGATGCCACGACCCACGTGGGTTTGAGAGATAACGTGTGTTTAAATATGTAACACCCCCAAGTTCTATGCTTTTCAAATGGATAACTATTGTGTGGATGTGTGGTTAACTATTCGTTTATGAAAAGTAAATAAAATGATTGTGCATTTTGACCAAAAAAGAGAATTTGAGATCACTTGCAAAATCCATGAGGATGGATAAGGCAACAAATCCCCAAAAATCTTTCAAAAACCCTTGAAAGAAATTAATTTAGATTTGAGGAGGAATCTAATTTTCCCCCAATGAAGAGGAGTAGTTGGGAAGAGGTGAGAAAAAGCTGGAAAAGCTGAGGAAAATCTTAAAGCAGCTTTAAAGAGTCTCAAAATGGGAAGCCTAGGCTAAACGGGAATAAAGCATCCTGAAATTCTGGACGCAGAATTGGAAACAGGCTTTGGGGGAAAGCATAGCTTAAATAAGCTACTCCAGAACAGATTGAGGTTAGTCTGTTCTTGGAGGATCTCAGCTCGGGGGTGAGTTCTGGAGATAGATGAACTCTACGGTTGGGAGGACTGGTCATAGTATCGCTATGCATGCATAATTTTGTGAGATTTATATGCAGTCTGTATTAAATATATCCCTGTTTCATGAATTGTGATGTTATGGTTCATTATGCAATTTATGAATTGTTATGTTATGGTTCATTATGCAAATTCTGGATTGATTATTGTTCAGTAACTCATGTAATTGTAAACTAAAGCTATTGATAGTAGAGGCAATTGGTTGGAGTATGGGAATGAGTTCCTTGTAGTAATGGAGTTAAAGATGGTAGATCCTTTGAACAGCTAATCTCATGATTATGTATAGGTGTAGCTTGCTGTTTTTTTAAAGGAATATTAAATTGCTGTGTGTGAAGACAGAAAATGTTAACAAACCAGTAACCATGAACAGCAAGTACCAAACAACTAAACCTACAATGACAATATTGATGGCACAGAACTCCCTGTAACCAATCACAGAAGGTAGTGTGACAGCAGTATGGGGTTTAGTATGTCAGTTGTGTTACCATGGAAAGAATTGTAAAACTAAGAATTTAAATTATTCTGTTAAATGTAAGTGTAAACATATGAAAGCAAAAGTTGAAGCCTAACTAAGTACGAGGATCTAACACTAGGGAGTCTAAACCATCCAATTCCGATTTGATTGAAGCAAGAGGATCTGTGTCCTAGTTTTCCCATGGAATAGTTGAATCTGCACCAGAGTGTCAAACATGTTGAATTTTGTCACAGTAAGATAAGGGGAAATCCTACTTGAACATCCATGGTGTGATAAGAATTTGTGTGAGGAAAGATTGTAAGCATAGGTAAAAATACAATGAACAGAGCATCTGTTTACCGTCCATATACACTGCTGGGAAAGTAGTTGGAGAAATGGAGGTTAACTGAGTATAGATAGATGTGTGCGAGGAGGCATACATCTATACCTCGATGCTGAAACTTTAAAATGTTGAAAATTTTATAAGGCCTGCAAACTGGAAAGTTGAGGAAGGGCTTAGCAATCATCTAGAGTTGGACAAAACTCTGAAAAAGAAAAACCTGAGAAATACAAAGTACTATATATATATAGATATACAAGTCTACTAGATGGACTGAGAAGAGGGGAGGTCAAGCCCAAAAATTCCCATGGAAATTCTTATATTCCATGGCCGTCTATGAGTACTGAAAAGAATTTAAACCCCGGATAGCAGTCTGAATTTGTAAGTGATTCAGTAACAAAACTATCAAATGTTATCTGGCGCATAAAGCAGAGAATATCTGAGTTATGTTATATGTGTAGAAAGTTGGGTCTGGGAGACGTGACAAATGGTATCGGAGCATCGGTTCAAAAATTGGGCAAGATATGTGCTCACAAAGAACTAGTAAACTGTTATAAATTTTATGAAAATTAAAAATATTACTTCAAGTATACAAATATCTTGGATATACTATCAGGTATACATGTAACATATTGTGATGAAGTAGAAACATTGATATGGGAGTAATATGAGGAGGCTCATATACCAGAATGGTTAAACCTATAATAGGTTTAAAACTGGAAACTGATATCTCTCAGAAAAATATTATTTCTATGTAAAATAATAGAGTATGATTGTTCTTCACTCGGACTATATATATCCATGATGAAAAAATATAAATTTGTAAGTTTACAATGACCTATGTAGCCATTGTTCTACTATCATCGTTATGTAAAAGAAAGTCGGGGTTCATAAAGTTAAGATATTGAAACCATCTTAATACAGTAGCAAAGATCGATGTTGTCTTACTGGGATGAAAAACAAGAGGGAAAACAGTAGTACCTAACTAATATATCATCTAGCTGGCCTTATTGAGCATCAGCACCTTCATAGGAAGGTATCATTTTTTTTTCCATGATTTAACCTCACTAGAAATCTTTCAATTATGAGGGTAAGAATAGAACTTACAAAGAGAAAAAAATGAATTTATAATTATTTCCCTAGATACATAGAAAAGGGAACTTCTAGAGATAAGAGTAAGGGTTGATCTGTGGTGGGAGGTTTGTCTACTACTTGAATGGTAGGTCTTTAAATATGATGCTCTTCTATTTTACATCAGTATGAATTGACTCCATATAAAAATATATATTAAATGGTACGATTGTTATTAGTACTACATTTAACAGAATCTATCATAAGGCATTCACCTTCCAGATTCTGTTTAGTTGTAGACCAGAAAGTTCATAGGGTAGAAACTCCAGAATCTCTAAACCAAGGTTGGTTTAAATCTGAAGTTACGTGGTCCCCATAGAAAAAAAAAATATTATTTGGCTGCTTGAAGATACACACGGGATATTTTATGCTTGTATATGGGCTAGAAAAACATTATAGCAGAACTGAAGCATCCATGGTAGCTAAACAAATAAAAGAATACAGTAAGATATTAGAATAATGGTACTCAAAATTTTACTAGAAAAGAGAAATTCTATTCTATATGACTTTATAACAGTTATGATGGTATAGATTGAACTTCGAGAGCTATTCTTACCCTTGAAACACCTGAATCATAGCAAAGCACTTGAATTAAAATCAATGTTTTCTAGTCAAGTACTATTAACTACATATAGTATACATCAAAAGAAAAGTGGAATTTAATAGTATGCATGTTGAAACATGTAGTTATAAATTCTTGTTAAACTCCCAAGCAAATCTTCACTCACAGAAAGTATAGAGCATATTGGGTTTTAATTTAATTCCTAACCATTGAAGGATATGGTATGGCTATAGATAAAAAGCCATGATTAATGAATATTGTCAAAGAAACTATTGCATACAAGTATATGCATTAAATAAAAATGTATGTATACATTAACAAGTATCCAAAGTTAGTGCATATAAGTCTTTTTAAAATCGACTATAGGTGAGATATATACAAAAGGGAAACATATATGGTACAAGAGAGATAGAAATCCGAATACATATAAAACCTTGGTATAAAAAAAAAAAAAAAGGGAACCATAATTTCGCTCCTTATATCTATATATGTCATATATCATACAAGAATTTCACATTTATTACCAAGTGTACCTCGTTAGTACAAGTCGAAACTTTTTTACCATGACTACAAAGGGTTATGTGTGTAAATAAAACGTATAGGTCACCAAAAGAAAATACGCATCTGATGTATATATCTGTAACCATACGCATGAACGCGGATACTTAAATGTGAGTCAAAAATATAAACGCTACCTGTAAAAAGGGCGGTCAAGGTTTCAACCAATTAAGTTACACCGAAATACGAAGAGGATCTTTACAGCTAACTATACTAGCAGAGAGTGAAGCTATAGTAATATGCGTAAAGTTTACATGGAAGATTCAAGTAGTTCGGTTAGGAGGAATGAGAAGGGCTGTTTTAAAAACAAAAAAATCATCCTACTACTGGTACTCTCTTTTCTGAACATCATGGTTCGAGTCGCACCTATTAGATTCGTCCCAATTAAAATAAATAACTTTTAAATAATATCACTATTCGAAACGGTATGTACTGTGCGACAGATAGAAAAAAATTCATACACTCAAGACAAACCATACGATCGTGTAATCATAGTGGGAAGGTATGCTCTAAACTTTTGTGGGACAGCGCAAGCAGATTTTACCTATCATCATACCAGGGTTATTTGCAGCGGCGAGGAAGGGAATTTGATTTAACAAGTGTCGGCGCACAATCTCTACACGAGTGTGATAAATTCAATTCTGTAATAATCATACAACAAATGTAATGATAAATCTAAGTGCAACCGTCGCGGCCTGATACGAGAGAGTAAGGGCGTATTGGATCATGAGTTAGTCGGTTACTCGTAGAATGACATCTCCAGGGCGGCACGATTTCTGGATTGATGCGGTCCATTTCACCTGTGCCAACTGTGATAGCAAGAAATGGTAAGATTTGAATACATTTCCTCTGCTACATTCCAGCACAATATATATATATATATATATTGCGTCAGGTAAACATAATTTTCGCCGACAGTCAACGACTAATGTAAATGCCTGAATAAGTTAACCAGACGTGAGCCGAGTTATATTCCGCAGCATTAAAACAAGAAATAAAACGCTATCACTCAGGAAGCAAGCCGTTGCTAGAATCATACCTGAAACCCTATCCTGGGCACGGAGGTGAACGCCTGGCTCACAGAGCACCATTTGCGCACCTGCATCAACAAGAAAAACAAGCAGATAGGAGAAGGCGGGATACACAAAGATAAGTCTGGCGATTTCGGGTTAAAATAAGAATCCAGAACCCTCGTTCAGTATTATCCCTCTCTGCCAGAGATTAGATGGCCACTGCCGTTGCCCTAACAAAATCCCAAGGGGGATTGTGTCGATCTGACATTGCGTCCTGATCATCAGTAGGTTAATACTATTATATACACCTTCAGGTACCCGGCCGTCCAGACTTTGCGATGTAGTTATGGATTCAAGCACGCCGATGTATTTGCTCGACTGTGTCTCCAGTTAGGGAGATACGTGTCAGCTGTTACAGACCGAGGTACTCTGAGAGAAACGCTGGTTTCTGATATATGCGCAAGTAATACGCTACTTGAAAGCAGAGAACCTCTGCCGTGCAGGGGAGGTATATAAAAACAAATCCTTCAAACCATAAGACAGAAGGCGGCTTGGTACCCTATCTACCTCCATGCAAACGCCTGCATCGCCTTCAAACCTGCTCGGCTGTAACGTAACCACGAATTCACTGCCAACTGCAACTAGTTTCCATCCGGTAGCAGGATTGTAGGACGTGGCAGGGTACGAGAAGGAAAACCCGGCGGCGCAACCATGATGACCATGGGTAAACGGCTTTCGTCCCCTGCCCTACAGCGCAGAGGTTACCGTATGAACGGCGCCATCGTTACTCAATCGATTATTGTAAAATATTACCAGCCCATATCAAATCCTGCCAAAGTCACAAAGAAAAAACAAAAGAAATCATGCCGAAGTAAAATAGTTAACACAGCAAAATCAACGAGGCGGGAGAGATAACATATATTACCGATATATATAAATTGTGCGGCTATATAAAGTCAATTATACCTTGAGCCAATAAGTATAAAGTTAAATGTATATATGTTGCGCGGCTGTATAGGGTTTTGTATATATATATTTAACGCGCACCATAACTAATGTTATGCAGATTTATATGTAATGTATAACAATGGATTTATATATATGGGGTTATATATATATAAGAAATGCGCAACTATATCAAATATTATATTACCGATATAAGGTGTAGAGTTATATATATATATATATATAATATAATGTGGGTTTATATATATATGGTGCCGATGTATACCATGTTAGATATATATATATAAATATATAAGAGGCACTGATAGGTAGAATATTAGGCCTCTATATAAATATATATCTATATATGATCTTACCTTGCCTAACTCATAGGGTATACACATGATTGGTTTGTGGAAATGGATATAGAGGTTTAGAGGTCTCAAGTGGGTATGTGTGACCCAACATTTTAAAATACAATGCTAATCTACCTTACATAAATGAGTAGGGTAGCTATCTTTACCTAACTCCAATGAGTGTTTAAACCTGGAGTGAATAAGAAGAAACCTTAAAGATCTTAAAAAAAAAAAAAAAAAAAAAATTGGGGATGTGACAAGGTGGTATAAAGCGCACTTTATAATTGTTAGGAGTAGAATGGTATAGGCCTACATATATATGTATAATTATATATGTGCATAGATAAACCATGACATATATGCTGGAGTTAAGAAAGAGGCATTTTAGACTTCTATGGGTACGAGATTGGATATATATACCTATATAGAAATATATATATATATGCATAGGATTTGTAAAGTGGCACTTTAATTTGATCTATTACATTCCACTTTAGTGAATTCAATAAGTGCATGGGGGGAAACTTTGAGATTGAAAATCTATCATATGGGTCAACTTGTAATTAACTAGAAGTGGAAAAGTTGCTAGTAGAAAATGAATACTTGTCAAAACAAGAAAAAAAAAAAAAAAATCAGTTGGAAAGTGTGACAATTGGAGGTATGACAAATGATATATACAATCCATTTCCAAGGATAATATACGTGACCAATATATGTGAAAAGACCACGGGAAAAAAATAAAAGGGATTATTTTAAATTATGTGTAATATATATATGGTAGCACTTTCAAAAAGGCTTTGAACTTATATATGAATATATATAAATATAGGGATATATATATATATATTCATATGTTCATCAAATTAATATTGCCAAGGCTATATATATATATATATCATGTTTACTTATACAATAAGGTTTGGAAATATATATGATATATACAAACCTAGTGGATATATATATATGCTCATGAGATGTATATTGCCCAAGGCTTGAGATGTAAGTAGTATATGAGTAAGTGGAAGATGTATCCTATAAATAAGGCATGAATGAATGAATGAATGAAGGGATAAATTAAAATTTTCCTGATGATTTACTTAAGGAAGAATATTCTTGTGATAGTGGAAGAATGATTTCTTAATTATTTTATTTATAATAATTTATATTCTTCCATGGAAATAAATTATATTTTCAAGTTGGTATATTTTATGAGTTTAGAGATAATGAGTAATAGAATTGGAAAAAATATGGAGAAGTGATATTTCTCTCATAAGGAAAAAACAAATATAGATTTAAAAATAAAAGCATGAGAGATTTATGGGTTGCTTTTGTTAGAAAAAAATAGAATGCTTTTATGCATTAGAAAAGAAGGAATTCTTTTATGATTCAGAAAAAAATTGGAATATTTTTATGATTTAAAAAAAAAAGCTATTCCATTTTAATTAATTCTATTTTATTATATAAGCCTATGAGAGAAATAGAAGAGGGGAATTAGCAAAGCATGAAAATACAATTAAAAGTAAATGCATAAATTCTGGTGAGTCTTTGAAAAAGGGGAAACTGTGTCAAATTTATTTTTGACATTATCAAGTATTAATACTTGTGAATGTGATGAATTATAGAAATTACATTTATCACTATAAAAGGAAACATGTATTCACACTATAAAAATTTTGATTGGTGTAAATTTTATTAAAGTTAATTTTCTTGAGTCTTAAAATTAAAGACAGGGAAATAGTGTGAAATCATACAGCTACAAACCGAGAGAAAAGAAGGTGAGCTGTATTTGGACTTGGGTGTGGGGGAAACCCATGAGATCCAAATTTCTTCACGTAAGTTTTGAACTAGTGGATACAATTCATAAAAGAGGCTAGAAGAATTGAATTATAGACATTATTAACGAGTCTGGTTATTACTAATTAAATTGATTGGTTAACAAAAAGAAACAATGAAAAGATACTAGAAGTACATCTATAAAATGAGAAAGGGTAAGCATAACCATGCATATGATACAATTGTTTTCTCTCATTTATGAGTACTAATGAAAAAGTTGTAAAATTGTTTAGCTAAGTGTGTAACAGGAAATTGGGCACTCTGGAAACAAAGAGGAAAAAGGTGAAGATAAATCACCTAGAAAATCAAGAAAAGCTGAACTGGACCAAGCTGAGTGAGGAAAGAATCTCACTGAAAAACAAGAAAGGATAAGTAGTGTACTAAAAGTGCACTAAACTATTATGAACCTGAATGGTTTGATTAATAACTGAATTTCTTAAGTTATTGAAATACAAAATGCTGTTGTGAATTATCAATTATATGTACCTGATATTACTTACATTGGTATGAATTGTGGACAGAGAAACCAGAATAAAAGATCTTCCAGACAGACTTCTTGCAAAGAAGTAGGAAGAAAACCAACTGCATAAGGCATCAGTAAATGGAGTGTAGGCAGGAGAGTACTCTGCTGGAAACTAATGGCTTATAAATTAGCCCTACCATTGCTTATTAAATTTCCTGATATATTTCATGTCTCCTTGTTGGAAAAGAAAATTTATAATTTTTGTACATGATGCTTCTCACATGATTGATTGGAATGTGGTCCAGGTGGAACCAGAAGAGGAATTTCCTTCCAGAGTCGCTTCAAAAATGAAAGCGAGAAGAAATGGAATTGCGAAAGTGAACAGTAGCTAGAGTAAAGGTGCAGTGGAGCACTTTACTGCTGAAAAGCTACATGGAACAGAGAAGCTAAGATGATGGAAAAGCATTCATAATTATGTTCAAAATAAACTAAGTAGATAGTTGGCAACACCGAGGACGGTGTTTATTTTCAGAGGGGGAATATGTAACACCCCCATGTTCTATGCTTTTCAAATGAGACATTTGAACATAAGTCCAAAGGGGAGTGGACCCCAATGGATAACTATTGTGTGGATGTGGTTAACTATTCATTTATGAAAAGTAAATAAAATATTGTGTATGCACTATGACCAGATGAGAAAGTGAGATCACATGCCTAATCCATGAGGTGATGGAAAAGGAAAAGACTTTCCCCAAATCTTTCAAAAATCCTTGAAAGAAATTATTTCTAATTAAGATTTTTGAGGAAAAATCTAAATTTCCCCAATGAAGAGGAGTAGTTGGGAAGAGGTGAGAAAAAGCTGGAAAAGCTGAGGAAAAGCTTAAAGCAGCTTAAAAGAGTCCCAAAATGGGAAGCCTAGGCTAAACAGGAATAAAGCATCCTGAAATTCTGGACGCAGAATTGGAAACAGGCTTTGGGGAAAGCACAGCTTAACTAAGCTGCTCCAGAACAGATTGAGGTTAGTCTGTTCTTGGAGGATCTCTGCTCGGGGGTGAATCCTGGGAGATAAAGAGGATTCTAAGGTTGGGAGGACTGGTCATAGTAGAAGTATGCATGCCTAATGTTGGAGATTTCTGTAAGTCTGTATTAAGTATATCCCTGTTTTATGAGTTGTGATGTTATGGTTCATTATGCAATTTATGAATTGTTATGTTATGGTTCATTATGCAATTTATGAATTGTTATGTTATGGTTCATTATGAAAATTTTAGATTGATTAATTGTTCAGTAACTCATGTAATTGTAAACCCAAGCTAGTGATAGCAGAGACAAATGGTTGGAGTATGGGGATGAGTACCTTGTAGGAATGGGGTTAGAGAGGGTAGATCCTTTGAACAGCTAATCTCATGATTATGTATAGGTGTAGCTTGCTGTCTTTTAAAGGAACATTAACTTATTGTGTGTACAGACAGAAAATGTTAACAAACCAGTAACCATGAACAGCAAGTACCAAACAACTAAACCTATAATAACAATATTGATGGCACAGAATTCCCTGTAACCAATCACAGAAGGTAGGGTGATAGCAGTATGGGGTTTAGTATGTCAGTTGTGTTACAATGGAAAGAATTGTAAAACTAAGAAATTAAATTATCCTGTTAAATGTAAGTGTAAACATATGAAAGCAGAAGTTGAAGCCTAACTAAGTACGAGGATCTAACACTAGGGAGTCTAAACCATCCAGTTTCTATTTGATTGAAGCAAGAGGATCTGTGTCCTAGTTTTCCCATGGAATAGTTGAATCTGCACCAGAGTGTCAAACATGTTGAATGTTGTAACAGTAAGATAAGGGGAAATCCTACTTGAACATCCATGGTGTGATAAGAGTTTGTGTGAGGGAAGATTGTAAGCATAGGTAAAAATACAATGAACAGAGCATCTGTTTACCGTCCATATACACTGCTGGGTAAGTAGTTGGAGCAATGGAGGTTAACTGAGTATAGATAGATGTGTGCGAGGAGGCATACATCTATACTTCGATGCTGAAACTTTAAAATGTTGAAAATTTTATAAGGCCTGCAACTGGAAAGTTGAGGAAGGGCTTAGAAATCATCTAGAGTTGGACAAAACTCTGAAAAGGAAAAACCTGAGAAATACAAAGTACTATATATATATAGATATACAAGTCTACTAGATGGACTGAGAAGAGGGTAGGTCAAGCCCAAAAATTCCCATGGAAATTCTTATATTCCATGGCCGTCTATGAGTACTGAAAAGAATTTAAACCCCGGATAGCAGTCTGAATTTGTAAGTGATTCAGTAACAAAACTATCAAATGTTATCTGGCGCATAAAGCAGAGAATATCTGAGTTATGTTATATGTGTAGAAAGCTGGGTCTGGGAGA